>CM056379.1:19229848-19399848 GCA_029718625.1 Synaphobranchus kaupii
AAATAAAAGCACACTGGCCAATCACATTTCAAAGTATTTCTAAAACCAGCCTCATCCACAAACACACAGGTTATGAAGTGTAATCGTAAAATAGTGCACCGTTTGTGTATTTCTCCTCTTTACTCAAATTCATACAAAACTGCACTTGTGAGAACTATATAATATAAGTATGCAGACTCTCTGAGAGTTGCTTGAAAGTTACAGAGGACTGATGTAACAGCTGAGCTACGGAGATGTAGCGTCACATACTGCCAGCCTCCCTCATTCTCAGTCACATGGTTGACTATTATTGCCCATATCTCCATGCATTGTTTTGTCTGTTTGCCTCTATTCCTCATTGTTGCTTATTTGAGGTCTACTTGCTCTCTTTTCACCTGCCCAGTTTGCCTGCCTTTCTCTGATTGGCTCTATTTCACACCCACAGCTGATTTGCAGTCGGGGATAGTGAATAAATTAAACCGTAATTGTAGCTCCATTTGTCTTTGTTCGTGAATGGGACAGAAAATAATTGCCGTCAAAGTACCACAACATGAGAATATAACAAGATCCTTTGTTCTTGGGTTAACTGTAGCTTCGCAATTCATGTGTAATGAACTGGGCAACATTTGTGGTTCTTTCTGGTTCATTTAATTTTGTCAGTCGCTGAACCGCAAAAGGTTTTTATGGTCAGGCTCCTGATTTTAATCAGTTTAACAAATTCATACACTTTGAGTTCGCTATAAAAACGGGTAATATCATATGTTATTGTCAGAATTCTTGAACCATAACATTGGCTAGCACACCAACCAGCTAGCCTAAAGCAGAATAGCAATAACCACAGAGGTCTGACAAGTTTGGACAACAGTCAGTGATAAGAAGAAAAGGCTAGGTATAAATAAGTACATAGAGAGAGAGAGAGAGAGAGAGGGAGAGAGGGAGAGAGAGAGAGAGAGCAAGAGAGAGAGACGTGCAAAGAAGAACAGGTGTTAAGAAGCTATGTGTTTATTTGTTCAAGGGGAGGAGTGAGTTGTTGCCACATCTGCTCAACCACGCACCCCAGCTTTGAGGTGCTGACAGTGTTTATAAGGAACTCATTCACCCTTTAAAGCAATCTGTGTGTGTTCACACCAACACTCACACACTATCACACGCAAAGAAAACACTGAGACGGACACGTTAAGTAAAATCATACTTTAGCACATCTAAACACACGAACTCTGCAACTGCAGGACACAGGGTGTACTGATGGTACATTGGGACTTAATTATGATGATTTACAAAATTGGGTACAGTACAGCCTGTTCCAAAACAGAAGAGAATGGAGAAAGAAGAACAGTTAAGAGTGGGAGAGAGAGAGAGAGAGAGAGAGAGAGAGAGAAAGAGAGAGAGAGAGATTGTGAGAATGATTGGGAGAAAAAGAGAGGGAGAGTGGAATTTGAATCCCACAGTTATTTTTAACCTAGGACAGGAACTCCAGTATTGACTTCCCAAACACAGACACACAGGTCTGGGGGTGCTGTGGGTGACGGGTGGCTTAGTGGGCATGCAGGGAACTGTAGTGTGCTAGTGGGAAGGTCACTAACACCCTGATCTGCATGCACACGTACGTACACACACACACACACACACACACACACACGTATACACACACACACACACGCACACGCACACGCACACGCACACGCACACGCACACATTCCATGCTGTAACTGTTCCCACTGTTCTTTATTCCTCTAGAATAATCACCCAAAGGCCAATTTCAGGTGTGACAATATTTTTTTTAATTCTCCTAGAGCTGTGACCTTACATAGGTTAACTGTAAAACGTAACCTGAACTAATGACCCACACCCCCAGCACAATTTTAAATACTACCTGTGTGGCACCTGGTTTCACAAGTAATAACTATGTGCTGGAAAATTATTAATTTCCACCCTTGTATATACTGTGCCCTCCATAATGTTTGAGACAAATATGTATTCTTTCTTGATTTGGTTCCGTACTCCACAATTTTAGATTCATAATCAAATCATACAATTCACATGTGGTTAAAGTGCAGATTCTCAGCTTTTATTATAGCATATTTTTATACGTTTTGTTTTCACTATGTAGAAATTACAGAACTTTTTATACATAGTCTCCCCATTTTAGGACACCATAGTGTTTGGGAAAAATGGTATTCACAGGTGTTTCTGATTAGTCATGTGTGTTTAATTGCTTCCTTAGTGCAGATATAAGAGGACCTTCAATATCTAGACTTGATTCTAGGCTCTTGGTTGCCTTTGGAGTCTGTTATTGACGTTTGTCAACATGAGGACCAGAGTTGTGCCAAGGTCAGTGCTCTGGCCAGTTTACACAAGGCCACTGCAAGGAACATTCTAAGCACCTTAGTTTGACTGACAGGCCCACCACCAACACCACCAACACCACTTTTTCCACTCACACCGTGGGACAGTATGTAGCTCAAGAAACAGAACACCTCTGTTCTCTCTCTTTACCCATCTGTCCACTGGGACCCCACAAAATATCCCAAATATCCAGATCATTTCCGGTGTTGTTGTTTTTGTGTTGGGGGAGGGGGGTATGGAGTAGGTGGCGGTAAAGCTCAGTCTAAAATGTTTTAATTGAAATAGAAAACATCAACAACGACAGTATAAATTCTCCAAAACAAGCTGTGAGTGACCACTAGCCACAGAAAGAATGCCTGACATCAGGTCAACACTGCCAGAAACAGAGCCCGTGAAGACAAATTAAGCAAGTGCCCCCTCTGCTGGTACAATCTGAGAAATACAGGCCAGATAGGCAGAAACCATAGGGCAGAAACTCACCCTGTTGCATACTGGCTGCAGTCTCTGGTTGAGGTTCTGTCACAATCTATTTTCTACAGTCTATGGTCACAATGCAGGTACTGGCAATGTTTAAAAGTATTTCAATTGTGTACAACTCAAAATGTACAGAGTTGATCAAACAACAGAGAATAAGCAATCTAATGTAGACAGACAGCAATGTCTTAGCAAATAAATAAATAAAGAGTATGGAACTTCAAAGATGTGCAAGTTATGCCATTTACTTCTTTAGTTCTTTCCCAGAAAATAAACCTAAATGTGTATTGTGAATGTGATCCCATCTTTAAATTAGGAATTAGCATGCATCTGCTTTACCCTGCCTGAATAAGTGAAAGAATACTTAAGGAGGGTCTGCTCCCCTTTTTAAATAAAATAAACCGAATGAAACAATATACGCCGCCTCTGCCTCTCCCCTCCCTGTGTGGTCGCTTCTCCCAGTCACAATGCCCCGCAGCGGCAGAACAAACTTCCCAAAGACTGGTCAGGACAGACTGAACAACCATCTCTTCAGACCCATCTTTTGTTCATCCCCACCTCATAGACCTCCCACCTTTTACATTAATTTAGTGTATGGTATTTTTCTATGGTATTAGATGCTTTTTATGGTTTATGCTTCTGTTGGAGCATGTACTGGATGTAGTCTTAATGTATTTAGAATTTGTTCTTTGGCTCTTGCTTAGTATAGTGAACATACAAGTGCTTTGGCTATGTTCTTTACTTGCTGGTCTGGGGATATTGTTAGCCTGGTCTGACACTAGGCCTACTGCTATATTAATCAGATGAATGCCTTTCTGTTTTCCTATATTGTAAGTCACTCTTGATAAGAGGATGTGCTAAATTAATGTAATGTAATGTAAATGCTCAAGTTGCAAAGTAAATACAGATTCGATATTGCACAAAAACAAACGTTGTCCAGAAAGCAATGATGATATAAGTCAACTAATCACAATTGGACAACATCCGAAACAGGACACAGTCTACAAGTCATACAGCATCAGTTTAAATAAACTGAAAACATCACTTACATTGGAAAAGTATGATGAGCGTACAGAATGTAGGGTAACACACAAACCAAAATATATCGATCATATTAAATTATTCCTAAAGTGCCTCCAACTTTTTAGTGTCCCCACCTTTTGAGAATATTTTGACTTGTTTCTTGAACCGTCGAAGAAGAAAATAGCATGCAACAAGATTGTCCTGTTGTGTGTTCTTATTGTGCATTTACATTTAGACTTCCAGGTGTTTTCATAGCACAGCTAAAACCGTATTTTCTCATACAAACGTAATAGGAAAGAGGAGGTTCTATTGGCTAGGGTGAGATTGGGGCACACAGGGCTGAATGCATCACTGAGGGTTGTGGGGAGACATCTTGATGGGTCATGTGGGAGGTGTATGGTGCCAGAAACTGTGGAACATGTGATTATGGGATGTGGTAAATATGATCATGAAAGTTCAAGTTTATTTAATAGAATAGTGGAGGGTGGTGGTAAGGCGGACAGCATCAGGGATATTTTGGGTGGAGGGGGAGGTTCTAGGGGGTTGTACAGGACATTGGATCTGAAGCCTGGCCTGATTTGATCCACACTCCAGCACAGTAGGTGGCGGTAATGCACCTTTCTCATAGGATGAGAGCCGCCATTAAACCCAATCGAAGAAGAAGACAGCACGGATTCACGTTAGCTGTCAACGCACAACAAGGTAAGATTGTATGTAGTTTATATAATTTAATATATAAATTTAATACAACACAGATACGGACACAAACAAACCCGTATAAAAGGTTTCTGGGTGATGTTTGCGCCAATAATTTGCCCTTCTTGGCGTGAACTCGAGAAGGGCAAAGTTAAATAAAAACTTATCTAACATTGCCATTGGGCTGCTGCGCATCTATTGAATATCATTTTATGTTTGGCGGAATGTTTCAGAACATTGTTGTGCAGTACAATTTTGACTAATAAACTATAATAAACAATATGTACGCTGTTAGAAAAACCGTAGTATGTTAGTTGGCAAGTTTGTCTAGCAGTATAGTCAAATAGATTAATAGAAAATCGAAGGAATTTTTCACTGTATACAAATAATTGTTCTTCGTGTTGAATGTAGGCTACGTATTTATGTAAAAGTGTAAAAAAGATAAAAATTCAGGGTTTTTAAAACATTTTTTTGCCTGTTTTTATTTTCAGATTAACTGATAAGTCTGAATTGGAGACATTTTTTTCCCCTCAGGGGTATAAAACATCGAAGTTATGCTTTGAAAAAATGTGCCTCCTACTGTCTACTTGGTTGTGCTTCGCAGAGCATTTAGCGTTTAGATGCAATTTACAAAATTTTGGTATGCAGAAATACAATATTGGTCAAAATAAAAACTAAAAGCTATTGAATAATGTGTAAATTAGAGAGATTTTTCCAGAAGTAACAACTATTTCTGTCTGTTTGTGTGCTGTTGGGTAAGGGTTAACTGTGTCTTGTTAAATCACTTAGAAACGGACTACGTGATAACACGGTTGGTATTGGTCAGAGAGTGTTAATGTTCCTCTCTTCTGCTATCATCTCCAGATGGCCTACAGGCAGTTAGTCCGCAGGGTTTGGGCCTTGTCTGTTAAAGACCTTCGCTGCTTCCCCATCTCCGCATCTCCGTTCATCTCTTCCTGCGGTCACCCCAGCCCACCAGGCCGGTCGGCATGGTCTCCGTCGCTCAGCCCGTCCCGCTCCCTGTCCCTCACCTCCGCCCGCCACGTGAGCTTTAACGTGCAGGACTCAGAAGACTTTACAGAGAGGGTCATCAACAGCGACCTGCCTGTACTGGTGGACTTCCACGCACAGTAAGAGTCAGATTTACACAACACCCAGTGTTTTATCAGCGACCATATTGTAACATACAAGTTTCTATCTAAACAGCTGAGCTGTATGGTAGATTTTGGTCAAAGCTTTATTAGAAGTACTAACTCTAGTTGGCAGTACATTTTTTAAATGCTCCTGCAGATCTCATAATGACTGAGTAAAACCTGTTTCCTAACCATAATATGCAATCACATGAATTTTGTTCACAATATAGATCTCTCTTACAATTTTCAGTAATCTACAGGATTTTTACTAGGGCCTAAAGGGTCAAGGTTTTTTAAATGGTGTTTGACCTGTACATTGCTGTTATGCCACCTGTAGCCCCTCTAACAGACTTATTCAAGCAAGCCAGGTACATTTCCACACAACTAAGCACAGAGCATATACACTGACACCTGACCTTGCAGGACAGCAAGCCCCTAGTGGTAAAGGGGCTGTAGCGGTCTCATATCAGTGTAGAGTGCATAAAGCCAGTATTTAATCATTTATAATTAAAGGACACCAACAGTTTCCCAGAAACCTCTGCATATGCTCAACCAGCACTTGGGTGAAAACGAGAGCAATTTAAGTGTAACGTTCCTGTGTCGACATGCGTGGTAGATAGGCAATCTTACAAATTACATTCACAGCCTTATGAACACAATTACATTAAATTAGTACAAACCCCAATTCCAAACAAGTTGGGACAGTATTTAAAATGCACATAAAAGCAGAAAGCATTGATTTGTAAATTTTCTTTTACATACATTTAATTGAAAACACAAAACAGTACAAAGAAAAGATATCTAATGTTTTACCTTTTGTAAATATATGCCAATTCCGGATTTGATGCCTGCCACACGTTCCAAAAAAGTTGGGACGGGGCAAAAAAAAAAAAAAGACTTGTTAGTTCAAAAAACACCTGTTTGGAACATTTCATAGATAAACAGGTGATGGTATCATGACTGGGTATAAAAGGATATCAAAAGACTCTTTATCTTATTTTCAGCTACTCTTACAAGCAAAACTATAACCTCTCTCCATTTGAATTTGTCAGTAAACACAGTTTGTCCCTGCATCTACAAATTTTTTTTTGCCAGTGTCCCAACTTTTTTGGAACGTGTTACAGGCATCAAATTCAGAATTAGCATATATTTACAAAAATAAATAAAGTAGATTAGGTAAAAGATTAAATATCTCTTCTTTGTACTGTTTTGAATTAACTATGTAAAAGAGAATTTACAAATCACTGCTTTCTGCTTTCTTGTGCATTTTACATACTGCCCCAACTTTTTTGGAATTGAGGTACTACTACTTATTTTCCACATACTTAGTGCTTCTTCGTATGAGTGGATATTTACTTAACAGTTCAGGATAAGTGCTTTGCTCCTCTCTACTACAACAGACGTACAGAAACTCAACTGTATGATGAGTCACTTGACTGTGCCATTGGAGTGCCTATGGGGGCCCCTGGAGGACAATACAAGTTTAAATCCCTGTAGGTCACATGGTGGAGACAAACTAGTGGCCCTAAGTATATACAAACCCCAATTACAAAAACATTGGGACAGTATGTAAAATGCAAATAAAAGCAGAAAGCAGTGATTTGTAAATTCTCTTTTACATATATTTAATTGAAAACAGTACAAAGGAAAAGATATTTAATGTTTTACCTCATCAACTTTACTGATTTTTGTAAATATACGCTAATTCCGAATTTGATGCCTGCAACATGTTCCAAAAAAGTTTGGACAGGGGAAAAAACTTGGAAGGTTGTGGAATGTTCAAAAAACACCCGTTTGGAATATTCCACAGGTGAATAGGTAACAGGTGATGCTAACATGACTGGGTATAAAAGAAGCATCCACGAAGGCTCGGGCGTTTACGAGCAAGGATGGGTTGAGGTTCGCCACTTTGCGAAAAGCTGCGTGAGCGAATAGTCTGAAGGGTTAAAGCTGAAGGGTACATATACATTTTGGAGCAACATATGCTGCCATCTAGACAACGTCTTTTTCAGGGATGTCCCTGCTTATTTCAGTAAGACAATGCCAAGCCACATTCTGCACGTGTTACAACAGCGTGGCTTCATAGTCAGAGAGTGCGGGTGCTAGATTGGCCTGTCTGCAGTCCAGACCTGTCTCCCATTGAAAATGTGTGGTGCATTATGAAGCGCAAATTACGACAACAGAGACCCTGGACTGTTGGGCAGCTGAAGTCTTATATCAAGCAAGAATGGGAAAAAATTCTGGTTTCAAAACTCCAACAATTGGTATCCTCAGTTCACGAAAGATAACTGAGTGTTGTTAAAAGGAAAGGTGATGTAACACAGTGGTAAACATGCCTCTGTCCCAAACTTCTTGCGACTTGTTGCAGGCATAAAAGTTAGAATGAGCGTATATTTACAAAAAACAATAAAGTTGATTAGTTAAAGCATTAAATATCTTGTCTTCGTACTGTTTTCAGGTCAAAAAGGATTTGCAAATCATTGCTTTCTGTTTATATTTACATTTCATACACTGTCCCAACTTTTTTGGAATTGAGGTTTGTGCATAAATGTTTCATTTGAGGTGGGTCACTGGGCCTTGCATTCCTGGGTTCAGTTATATTTCAGTTCTTTGAACATTAACAGTATGATCTACACAATGGTACTGTGCATGTAATTACACTGCAGTCTATCCAGTGTTGGCCTGTTACAGTACTAGAGCCCACACTAATGTATTTTCTCCTCACACATTGTTCACTCTTTTCAATGGTTTATGAACAATTCATATTACAAACTCTGTGTTTGTGTTTTATAGCTGGTGCGGGCCTTGTAAGATCCTGGGGCCAAGGTTGGAGAAAGCAGTCGCAAAGCAGCAGGGCCGTGTTACCATGGCAAAGGTCGATATCGATGAGCACGCTGACCTGGCCATTCAGTATGGGGTGAGAAACCATTGATGCTGCAGTTGTCATTATTCGTAGTATGTACATGGGGGAATCATGTTCGCAGGCTTTTTACCCTTATAAAATGCATTTAAAATCAATGTTGATTAATTTCACATAATTATTCACCAAATTGTTGATTAGAGGGAGGGGGGGAGGGGGGGGGTGGGTGCGGGTGCCTCATCCCATTAAGGCACCAGTGTGTGGATGGACCCCAGGGGTCTGGTATTGAATGTGGACTGTGACAGTGCAAGCTGTGCCTGGCAGGTGCATAATTGGTGGTAGCATCTCCCAGAGAGGTAGTATCGGTCAGCTGGACTGACACTGTCGCATCGCTCATGGAGGAGAGCACATCTTTGTCTGTGCTCTCTCAAATTGATAGCAGGTGTTGCAATCGCCCAAACCGACTGTGGACGTTGCAGAGATGAGAGAGGGGCCTGCCAGTACGTTTGGTAATTCCGGATTTGCAGAAAAATAAAAAAAGTCTGAAGTTAATTAAGTATGAGTTCACAGTTGATCATTCTCCTTCCTCTAGGTGCAAGCGGTTCCCACGGTGATTGCCATACGGGACGGTCACGTCATTGAGCGGTTTGTGGGGATCATAGATGAAGACCAGATAGAATCCTTTATGGGCAAGCTCACTGGGTAGTGAAACTGATATATTCCACTACCTGTCCCGCCTTATCCAGTCACATGCCATGTCTTATCCAATCACACACCCTGGCCGCCCACCATTCTCTGATTCCCATTGGCTAAATGACTACTGATCCTTTCTGCCACCTCCACTTTCACACATTCAGCTCTTAGCTTTAACTGTCTCAGTGTGTCTGTCCAAGGATGTGAGGTTGAGCAATTTTTTTCTATCTCTTTGAATGATACATTAAAGGTTACAACTACGTATATAATACTGTGGTAAAGTTTTTTTTTTTGACAGTGAAAAACTGCTGTGGAATACTGCATTGTAGTGTTCTGGACATCAACACATTGCACAGTTACACTAATGTGATGTGCTGGACTGGACTATATTATAGTTTTTCCTATTTGTTTCCACAACCACTAGAGGGCAGACATTTTCCATCTTGGGGACAGGGGCAGTGTGCCAGTAATACAAAAACACAACATTTTCCGTTTGATACTGCTACACTTAGGCCTGGATTAAATTAAAATTTGTCTTCATATCAAAAACAATGAAAGGATGTTTTTTACAGTTTTGCCAGTGACTATCAAATTTATCAAGCTGTGTTTCGAAAGAAAAAAAAAGACTCATTAATTTTTAAAAGTACAGATGTTTAATCCAGGCTTCATAGACAGTTTGTAATGTGAGTGTGTTTTTGCCACTTCAATGTGAATTCATTTCTTTGTCTCTTATAATTATGAAATCTGTCACATGAGGAAATGTTGCAGGCTTGGAATGTATTTTAATAAAAAGTAACTCCAATAAATTTCAAAAGTGAATTTATAAAGAAAAGTAAAGGGAGGTAATTCTGCTTTTTTTTATTATGAATTGACATACATTGTCTATGAGGAGTGAGGAGTGAAGAGGAGATATTTGCTCAGCGGTGGCTGTGGTATACTGGTACGCTCTGTTAAATGCAGCACAATGGGTGGGGGATAGGATCAAGGCCCTCAGCATGTGGCCTGTGGGACAGGTAAGCGCACAGACAATGCTGCTGGTAATTAAAGCCTTTTTCAGAGAAGAAACGTACAATGATCATAATGTGGACAGAAGGAATGACGGAGGATAAGAGTGACTGACTCTTGTCTCCAGAAAAAGTCCCAAAGTTCGGCACTTTGAACATAACTATTAGCTGAAAAAAAAAACACTTTAAAAAAAATCTTGTGAAATCCCTGAGGACTAAGAGTACTGATGCTCTACTCTTGCCCTCACCGAACGTGTGACTCACTCACTTGCCATCTCGATTTCATGGAGTAGCTGTGTTTGAACATGCCCACGCACACGCTTCAGTGTTCAGCACCTCTGCTCTGGAACTCTGCCCCGCCGATGGCTTCTCCTGCAGCCTTGTTTCCTTTGTTCTCTCTCTAATTTCAGTTTCTCAAGTGACTGCCCTGGTTTGATATGAATGCTCTTTGATTTTCACAAAAATTCTCAAATTTGAGCTGGAAGTGCTCTCAAAACATCTTTACGATAACCATAATTTTCACTCCCTCAATTAACAGGAAACCGCTTCCCTGTTCCAGCAGGAAGCCGGCATTCTGAAATCATAATTTGGTGCATGGAGGCATTTGCTCACAGTGAGTCTTGTATTAAGGACATGGCATTGTGGGAATGTGAAACGAATGTGCTTTTGAAGTGTTCATTTCATTTTCCGCCACGTGTAACTGGCTCACAATTGGTGTTCTTACAAAATCTGTAGGTGTTATACGTATGTGAAAAGTTATTTTATCGAGACTTGGCATTGAGCTTAATTCTGCAATGTTTCTACAGAAAGGCTTTCTGAATATTAGTGCAGTACCTGCGCAGTGATCCGTTTTAAAAGAAGCATCCCTCGTTCTCCCTCTCTGTCCCTTTACCGGGCCTAGTCTTGTTGCAACAGGTAAACACGCTACCTTTTCCACCCACCCCCACTACTCCTCTTTTAGATTGGAGTTGGGGAGGAAGGAGGGGGAGGGGGAGGGGGATGGAGTAATGGAGAGGCTGGCGATGGAAACCTACACCCCTTCCGCTGCAACAATTGACCCCACCTCTTTCTTCCTCTCTCTTTCACTCTTTTGCACTTACACTACCATATAAGGAAGAAAAGACCAGGGAAGCCAGTCACTGTTGAACACTGTTGAAGAATTCCCTTTTTTCCCTCAATCTGTTCATATTTATCGTACTCTGTTAATATGAAGTTTGTGTTTGGTTGCCACAACACGGAATACTTAAATGACGGTGTTGTCATGCGCTACTCTGCAAAAAAAGCGTATTGTGTGTCTATTAATCTATATACCTACAGTTACATGGAGTTTATGGATATATGTATATATAAATGTGTATTTTGATTTAATTTTATTTTTTTTACGAGTCACAGGCTAGTATAATATCATTGACACACTGCCAGTGGTGATCACTCGCTTAAAGAATACAGAAGTACATTTTATGCGTGTTGCAGTTAATCCTTACAAGGGACAGAATTGGAGAGGGAAGATGCATCTGTCACTCCCTTTTTCACTAAAAGAGATATATGCTGCATTCCTGAAAATGGAGAAAGCTTGATATGTTTCTGGGATGTGTGTGTGTGTGTGTGTGTGTGTGTGTGTGTGTGTGTGTGTGTAATACAGAGAGAGCTTGAGATTGTGTATGCGTTTAAATTACACTTCCGTGTGGTGTCACTAAGCACAAAGAACCAGGATAAAGCCTGACCGTGACTGCTAGTTCTGAAGCATACAGTACAAGTATACTTGCCAATCCAGGCACAAACTTTTGAAAAATACACACTGCTTTCCTCCCCTTTGGCACACTTTTTTTTAGGTAGACGGGATACTGATTTCACGCTCTGCGATTATGGACACACCCTGTGCCACAGCCAAAGAATAAAAAAGGTCTAGAATGTTCATCTTTTGTGACGACATTCTTTTGTACACTTTTTTGAATGTTCTTTTTTTTCTGGGTCAGTGTGTGGCCAGCCCATGAGCAGAATTTCATCAAACACTGAAGGGCTCGATTGTTTCTCTCAGCATCTGCTACTGCTCAGACAGTGGAGTGACCTTACACTGATGCTGACACATCAAGCTATTTTTTGTTGTTGTTTGTTTTCTGTTAAAAACAGCATAAATCATCAAGTAACTGCAGTGGAGTGTACAGCATATTTCAACATTGAAAAAGTAATTATGCAATTGGTTGCTAGCAAGTTTCATAAATTTCAGCATATGGGCATACAGGAAGCACTGTCTTGTGCGAACAGGCATTGACACACATCTGTTTTGAGTTTAAGCACCCATTGGGTCGCTGTCACCCCCCTGAGAGAAAAGGATGACGGAGAAAGAGAATTCAGAGGGATTTAATTATTTCAGATCTCCAAGCGTCTTTCCTCTTACTCCGTTTCATTGTCTTTCCCTTGGGCATATTTTTCCAGAACCCTTCTTCCATGCCCTTAGTCTTCACAGGCAGTGTAGAGGACTGAGCCTCGTTTGTCTGCTCTACATGCCTGTTCATTGCCCCCCCTATCTCCTCCTATCCCCCCCCCGGCATGGACAGGTACAGACACAGTCTTGCATTCCAATGTACACTGACAATCTTTACTTAGCCCTCTACTTTCTCTCTCTCTCTCTCTCTCTCTCTCTCTCTCTCTCTCTCTCTCTCTCTCTCTCTCTCCCTCTCTCTCCCTCTCTCTCTCTCTCTCTCTCTCTCTCTCTCTCTCCCTCTCTCTCCCTCTCTCTCCCTCTCTCTCTCTCTCTCTCTCTCCCTCTCTCTCTCCCTCTCCCTCTCCCTTCCTTCCTCTCTGAGCCATCATAGTTTTCCTCCATCCCAAACTCACTCCTGTGCTGTTCCCACTTTATTCCTTGCCTCTGCACAAATCAATGGCGCCTGATCCCACAGCTGTAACTACATTGTACATCGTTACATTATCTCATATACAACCTGTATGACGTTACCGGTCTTAACTTATCAGGTAATGAAACCCCATACCTTATTTAATGAGGTTGGTCACCACCTCACCTATGCCGCTCCACTTACCTTTGCTATTTAATATGTACATACTTCGTCCGTCATTGGCTACACAACTATTGAGTCTTAAAATGACGAGTCTGTAAATGGACATAGTAGGCTGTGCCAAACTCATGTAAGCCCCTCCCACTTTGACCGCACCCGGGCAAGTGTTCGGCGTCCAGAGGTGATTTATTGTTAGGGAGGGAGAACAGGAAAAAGAAGAGCGGTGTAGTAGTGGAGAGAAGGTGGAAAGGATAAGAAGGGTATTTATCTGAGCGCCTTCAGAGGCTGCAGTCTTCGGAAAGGGAGTATATCGTTGCAGCACGGACACGGAACGAACCGCCGATTCTGCCCCAAGTTAGCGTCTGCAACTGAGCAACAGGTAAGTTTTTGCGGGCTTGCAACCTGTCTCTTTGCCCCCCGTCGCGTCTGTGCGTGGATGAACCAGAAACCATGTAAAAGGCCATTTAATCAAACTTCAGCTGAGTAGAGGAGATTGCAATCACTTTTAATAACCCAATTTGGCTGAATCTTTTGAAGTATATAGCCGGCCAACTTCTGTTTGTGTGCATAAGTGTCTAGGCTACTGCCTAACGTAAATCTGATTTAATTTAGTCTTTCGCGTACTTTTGTCTTAAAAAAGAATTGGTAACAGCCTTCAATTCTGAAATCCGTTGAGGCTGGGCATAACAAGAGATTCGCATTTACGAGGTGCCAATTAAAAGCGGTATTTGGTTTTCAAAAAGGGAAAAGACCGAACCATGGAATGACAAATATAGTTGTTTCAAACTTTATATCCGAGTCGATTAGTGCACGTGTGCAATGCATCCCGTCACTATTATTGCCTACACCGAATACGACGCTGGTTATTGTATTAACTGCTGCCCACTGTCCACCGGCGCTCATTATACATAGGTTACCAGGTCCGCCTTTTAGCTTTGCTCAGGCTGATCGCAAGCTTAACATTAGGCCTGCAGCAGGCGAGCACGCTAAATGCATACTGCTTTAAACTAACATGGGGATATTGCAGGCTATTATTCTATTAACCATTACGCTCTATAAAGTGAATTAGTGTAACTTTTTAGTCCATTTGATGCCACTGCTCATTTTGTTCCAGTAGGTGAACTAATTCATCATTGACTGCGGTGAAAACGCAATCAGACACGCTCAAACCTTTTGTTAAACAATGTACAAACTGCACAGCATCTTTATTCATGCAGAGTCAAGTTTGTTGCAGTTACACAGACACACACACACACACGCCTGGGAGTAGAACACTTCTGTAGGCTGCTATGTTTATGCAATGTACTGTACTGTACCTTTTAGGGTTGTTTTAACGCACTTGTTTCAAGTTGGAAAATGCACTGATGTACGTCGCTAATAAAATGTAATGTAAATGTAATGGTGGCACCTAATAATTGCAGGATAAATTAACCAAAAACCCATTTGCCACCATTGTAGTGTTGCAAAGTAAGTTCAAACCTGTATGGACTGGTAGACAGTGTAAACTTGTTAGATGTTTGGCAGCATAGTTTTTCATCATATAGGATATGGGGGGGGGGGGGGTTCTTCAGTGTACAATTCTCTTTTTGTTAGACCAGGGGTACTAAGAACGGAACCCCTGTAGCCCATTGTTGTAATTCTTATGTATGTGTAGTGCCTGGGATTAATTTCACCACTGCCTTAGTTAGAAACAAGGTGGGAATGTGCACACGCCCTGATTTTGATCAGCCTTGAGGATACGGTTTGTCTGTGTGTGTGAGAGAGTGAGAACATGCAGACCAACTTTTTTTTTATTCCTCAATTCCTTTTTTTCTAACCACGCGTCACTCATTGCGTAATGTTTTAAGCCTGGTGACTGACGGTGTCATTTCTATATGCTGATCAGAAACATTTGCCTGGAGACAAATAGTTTTTATCTCCCTGGAATACTCTTAGTTGGCTCTCCAGGTTGTTTTGCATGTGTTCCTGTTTTAAGGGAAATGCAATGTCAGAAAGTGTGTCTGCACATGCAAACATGCAGCTAATCTTTTGAAGGCTTGTGCTGGCAGTGTGCATCTCCATGCAAATACAAACAACAAATGCATTATATTGGTGATGCTCTGATAAGCCAACCAAAAATGGCACCTTGTTTTATTCTGAGGAGCAAAAAAAAAACAGTTGGAAAACATCAAATTAAGGGCAGTGAATCTACACTTCAGGACAGTGAATGCAGGCCAGTGTACACAAACCATTGTCTGAGTGCTGGAGGGCAAATCAACATATTTGACATGACTACATTCTGTCTGCATACCGCCCACAAAGCTAGTCAGAGTTTATACATAGTGTGCATGTGCATGCTTTCTGATGCCACTCATGTACTAACTTGCATTCTCTTTCACAACTTTAAATATCTAAAAAAAAAATTAAAAACTCTGTGAATAACCTGTCTATATTTTGGTTGACAAGATAAGACATTTATCGGTGTAAGATTTAATTAAAATATATTTGATTGCATCCGCTTAAATACTCAATTTTCTTACCGATCCAAATCGCAAATGCTGAAAGTAGAGCTTGGGGGCATCAGTCAGAACAGCAGTACCTGAGACTGTCTGACTCAGTCCTGTTGATTGACAGTGTTTCCGTCAGACTGTCTGCTGTGCAGTGCAGACCAGCAAACCACATTCTGTAGAATAATGTTCCCTGAGTTAGGCTGAGGAAGGACCTGTACCATATGCTACATGCCCCCCCCCCCCCCCCCCCACCCCCCCCTGGTATGCTGGTGAGACTAGCTAGTATGCTGGTGAGACTTGCTAGTATGCTGGTGAGACTTGCTAGTATGCTGGTGAGACTTGCTAGTATGCTGGTGAGACTTGCTAGTATGCTGGTGAGACTTGCTAGTATGCTGGTGAGACTTAGACTAGCTAGTATGCTGGTGAGACTAGCTAGTATGCTGGTGAGACTTGCCGTTTGACTATGCAAGACCAAGGTCCAGCTGTGCCTGTCAAGGTCCAAACCTGCGCCTATGACCTGTACACTCGATGGGTGGAAGCAGTGTGCGCGCGTGCCCAGCTACGGCCCCGTTTCCATGGCTGCAGTAGAGGCTTCAACCGCGCGAAGCTCCATAATCGGTGGTTTGTTTCATGAACCGCCCCTGGCCAGCGTACGAATTGATGATCTTTTAACTCGTTCAAGGTGACAAAACGCATAGAGCAGAGCTGAGATGTGCATTTGGGTGGCAGTCAAGAACTGCAATGAGAAGATGGCATGGCAGATATGTGCTGCCAACATGCCTCATGAGGATGGATGAAGAGATTAATTCTTTATTTCCTAATCCATACACCATCGTGGTATTTATTTATTTATTTCGGCATGCATATAGTCACACTTCATCACAATTTCTGTAATATGCCCTGAACAAACACAGTACCTGCCGAAAAGGGATACGGGAAAAAGCAGCCTGCTTATCAAAAGTCCCGCCCCAATTCCCAACTCAAATTTAAATGTTCACATTATACATTTGTTTAAAACAGATTTTTTCTTATCACAACAGCATAGCTGAATTTTCTTTATAACAAAACAGACCGAGAAAGAAAAAATAATTTGAGCATTGAGCATGCTTGCAGATTCCAGTTGATTTGACCACCTAAATTGAATGCATTTTTGTGTGTATTGTATATAGCTGTACTTTATATAGTATGGCTGAGTAATGCATAAAGAGTATGGCCCATGCAACCAAAATCCACCTGTAATGAGCAGTGTGTTACCGATGAAGTCACACGGCATATCTGTTGTAGCTCTGTAATTTGCAAGTGCATTCATTGCAAAACAAAATTAGTTATTTCAGCTCCAGGCACCTAAGTGAATTTCGGTTCCTTCAAAATGGGTGGGCAATCTTATCTGAAAAGGGCTGGCGTGGGTGCAGGTTTTTGATTTAGCCCAGCACTTTGATTGAAGACTATGATTTGAATTCGGTGTCTTGGCGCTGTGCTAAATTTAAAAACCTGCACCCACGCCACGCCAGCCCTTTTTGGATAAGATTGCTCACCCCCGGTCTAGAACTACCTCTTTATATTCTCAGTTTGTCAGTATGTCTTATACTCTCCTCAGTCCTCTTCTCTCTATCACAGCTGCCTACACTGTGCGTACCTGTTCTTCTGTAAATAGCCTAACAATTGAAGGAAGCTTCTGTGAAGGCAGGGTGAGTTCCAGTAGGTTTGCGACAAAAAACGGACCCTCTCGCAGTGCGGCCTGAACTCTGTGCCATTGGCCCCGTTTGAACTTCAGTGCATTTTATTCTGTGCAAGTCATGCTTTTTCACTGCATTGTCATTCAGTTGTGCTTCTACTCGGCTGTAACCGGACCCCGATCGTGTCTCGCGCAGTGTGTTCTCTTACCGAGCGCAGATAATTAGCCCCAGGAAACGAGTGCCGCAAGTCCTACACGATCGTGTAACTTCCTGTTGGAAACGGCTGTAACACTCACATTGCGTATGCTTGTGGTTGTGTGCTTTTCTGTCCCTGCACACAAGGCTTCCACCCCACCTTCTAATTCCTGCTTGATTTATAAAATAAAATAAAAAAAAGTATTATAATAATAATAATAATCTCTTCCATTCTGTACAGCCCTACTATTCAAGGTGGATTTACACACTGCAGTTTGTGTGTAACCCAGTTTGGTTTATTTCTGTCTGGCTCACCCTTCTAGAATTGTTGATGATGGTAATAATGTCGTTTATTTATATAGTGGCTTTTCCCCCACACTCGAAGCACTTTACAACAAGTGAACATGTGCAGTTGAAATCCTTCAGTGATTTTTGAGCTGAGCGGCTTATGTCCCTGGAATCACTTGGACTTCATATTTCTCTTATGCACGCACAGCGTGACAGTCAGTGCCATCAGAAACTCGGGAAGACCAGCTGGCAATCAGTCTTGTGCACTTGCATGAAAGTGTCTAATATTTCCGGTGTGATTTGAGATTACGACATTGTGTACAGTGTGTGTTTGACACCTGGATGGAACTTGACACTGGATATTGCATTCTGCTTTTCAGTCACTTCTGTCTTTAGCTCCACTTGTTTTTTTGTTTTTTTCTTTACATTGGTCAAGATTCAGAATTATTTTAATATTTAAAAAAATTATTTTAACATTCTTTTCATATTTTAAAATTCAGAAAGACTACAGGGGGAGGAGTAAGAGGAGACTGAGAGACTTGAGGTTGTGATAAGGAAGATAATTCTGAGTCTGCATGATTAAGAACTTTTTAACAGAAGATCATGGTGAACCCCAGGGATTAGGCCCATTCCCATTTTCAGATTATTTTCTTTGGTGTTGAAGTGGGCAGCCCTGCTGAAAGCATGCAAATATACAGCAGTGATTTAAGGCCAGAAAAATCACTCAATTTCTCTTTCAAAAAAATTAAATAAATAAATGCATAATTCTCCCCCTCTTTTCTATAATCAGGGCAGGAGTGTCTGAGCCCATAGTGATCTTAGAGACAGATGACACCTCTGTTATTTCTTCATCCTCTCTTTTTCTCTCTCTCTCTCTCTCTCTCTCTGTCCAGTGCCCATGTGCTGACTTTCTCTCTGTGCAAGGGAGAGATGGAGGGAGGTGGGCGATTTCACAGGGAAAAAGGGAGAGAGTAGCAGGTGAAAGAGACAGAATGAGATGCATGGGGATACAGAGAGCAGAGGGGGACACTCGGCTGTATTGTGCGAGGGGGAGTGCGAGGGGGAGTGCGAGGGGGAGTGAGAGGGGGAGTGCGAGGGGGAGTGCGAGGGGGAGTGCGAGGGGGAGTGCGAGGGGGAGTGCGAGGGGGAGTGCGAGGGGGAGTGCGAGGGGGAGTGCGAGGGGGAGTGCGAGGGGGAGTGCGAGGGGGAGTGCGAGGGGGAGTGCGAGGGGGAGTGCGAGGGGGAGTGCGAGGGGGAGTGCGAGGGGGAGTGCGAGGGGGAGTGCGAGGGGGAGTGCGAGGGGGAGTGCGAGGGGGAGTGCGAGGGGGAGTGCGAGGCAGCCTAATGATGCTTTATCTCATGTTGGTGAGGTAGTGAGTGTGCAGGTTCTGTGGGAGTGCACAGTGCTCTGACCCTGCGTTTGGCAGCAGCAGGAGCATCTTGTAGTTCTGCTGCCTCGGTGGAGGGGAGGCCTATCTACAGTCCATGTAAAATGAGCAGGGGAGCAGAGCGTTAGAGCTCTAAGGGACTCAGGCATCTGCCTCTATTCTGCATCTTTAGGCCCTAAGGTTTGGCAGGTTTTGGCAAGTTGGAATTACATGAACCTACAATAATTAGCCTAATTGTAGAACCAGGGAAATGTTTGGCGTTTTCCCTCTTGTGTTCTAAATCTTTAACAGGATCAGCAACTAAAAAGATTCTACTGTCAACATTTGAATATTAATTTTACTTTGTCAGTCTTATTTTTATCCACCTTCTGCAGTTTGTTCACGGGCCGAAGAGGACCACAAATTACATCCCAAGTGTGGCGATTTAGTTGCCAATAAGCACTCCTGTACACCTTTTTGAATTCTTGAATGGCATGAATATTTGTTGAATATTGGAGTACACTTTTTGTCACATTTTAAATGAGCAAATTAAACATTCCTTAAATTGAACTTTACTGACCATATGTACTTTTGGGAGGTGGAGTTGCATACTCACATAGTATATTCTGCATGTGCCATCTGACTTTTATTTCTAATTCAGTATTGGATGTTTTCTTAATTTTTTTTGTTTAATGTGTTTTATCTGGTAAAGTATTGGATTGGAATGAAGATGGATTTAGGTGGATGTTCTGGGAAGTGTAGCATCTTGTCTGCTCAGGGTGTGGTGCATAATGACACTTCAGCGGCTCTGTTCTCTGTACAGACTTGTTCCTGCATTCCGCCCTGCCGCTGGGATTTATGTTTAAAATGAAACGGTGGACGGCGTCCGTCCGTCTCTGTGCCGTCTCTTGTGATATAGCTGTAGGTCCTGAGACTACATGTCACACGCATGTCTCACAATACCGTACTGTGTGTGTGTGTGTGTGTGGGGGGGGGGGGGGTTGTGTGTGACTTCTTTTTTTTTTTGCGTGGATTTAGCGAGCGTCTATAAATGCAGGAGGTTGAAACAGGCAGGGGGCGGAGGGGGTGGGTGGGTGGGGGGGGGGGGTAAACTGGAAGAGAGGTGGGAACAAAAGATTGGGGAGGTACTCAGACCGGACGGACGCTGTGAGAGAGGGGGAGAAATTTGCGGAATTCTCAGATAATGAGTGGGCACGGGGAGGAATGTGACCCTTGAAGACTGGATGGGTGGTGCAGCAGGGGGAAAGATGGAGGGGACAGATAGAGGGGGCAATGGGGACCAGCAGTGTAGGGGAACTTAACTGAACTCTCCTCTGCAATTTATTACAAGGGAGAGCGGTTTGAGGGATTGAAGGCGGGAGAGGGATTGCAGAGATGGAAGTCAGCTGTAAAGGTCTTGGAGGTTGTATTGGGGGTGGGGGGGGGGGGAATAATGGTACATCAGTCTTCTGCTCTCTGCATCTCTGTGTTGTGCTAATGTACTATGGCATCCAGGCCAGACAGACACTTTTTTTCTGTTGACCCTTTCCGGTTCATGTTTCCCCCTCATGTTCATCTTCTTTACAACATTGTGTGTGCGTGTGTGTGCACGCACGTCGTGGCCTGAAACGCGTTGCCTGGAGGCACTCAAAAGCAGATGGAAGCAGCCTGCGTGTCTGCAGATCAGCGTCTTGTTCCTTCGCTGTGAATCTCTCCCACATAGACATTCCTGTCCCGGCTAGGCTCTCCACATCAGGGTTAAGCTCTGCAAAGCATCCGAGAACTTTCAAGGACAAATTTTGTGAATGACGACTTTGCGTCGTGATGTGGGGCGTCGGTTGTGTGGAGACCAGACACCGGCCTGCCGGCGTCGCTGCGCAGAACCAACACCGGAAGTGGACCAGCTGTAGATTTCAGTTTAAAAAGGACAAATAATTTAAAGCACGTTTTCCGAAAGCACTCTGACCCCGTTATTCATTTCTGACTTCCGAGGCTGTTCCACACCACTCCTTTTTTGGACATAGTTGTAGCTGTTGGGCATCACATCGCTCACATTTTTACAGCGCAACACACTCGCGACACACATTTTTACAGCACGTTGTATTTCAGGATTGTGTGTGATAACAAAATCATGTTTGATATTGGCCTGGAAACAGTCACGCTTTAATTTATGTGCCAATTGATTAGTGCCAAGCCGACAGCCTCCTGATGTTTTGGTTCAAATTTAAAGTCTCTATTTTCATAGCCTAGGAGACCTATTAAGGCAGTTTGGGGTTATGTTAAAACTCAAAAAGTTTTGGCTGAACAGATTGACCTTGTAAGGTTAATTTACGTGGTGTTGGCTTGGTACACCCAACTAAACACTCTTTGTTGTACAATACCCAATGTTTATTGCCTTTTCCTTCAAAACCATTTAAATCTGTATTGCTTTGTGTCAAATGATCAATTAAAAATATTGGTGATAATAAGATGTGAGTCTTGTTAGTTTTGTGACTCCTCTAACAGGAACAATGAAGATCTTTCAACTTTTTTTTTTTTTCTCATAACTGTTTGTCTATAACCCTACAGCAACCATGACTGATGCAGACAAGTTCCTCTATGGCGACCGTAACGTGGTCAACAACCCCCTGGCCCAGGCCGACTGGGCCTCCAAAAAGCTGGTGTGGGTCCCCTCTGACCGCCTGGGGTTCGAGGCGGGCTCCATTAAGGAGGAGAAGGGTGAGGAGTGCCTCGTGGAGCTGGCCGACTCCGGCAAGAAGGTGAAGGTCAACAAGGACGACATCCAGAAGATGAACCCGCCCAAGTTCAGCAAGGTGGAGGACATGGCGGAGCTCACCTGCCTGAACGAGGCCTCAGTTCTGCACAACCTGAAGGACCGATACTACTCTGGCCTCATCTACGTGAGTTTCAGCGGCGCGACCAGTGTAGTGATGCTAACATGGCCCAATACTGTAACAGTGTATCCCTCTAGACTATTGAAATCTCATAAATGTAGAGGTCTGAAAGGCACTTAGGATTCCTTTGAAAATCTGGAGTAACCATGGGTTTTGATGGACAAAACTAATATTCCTGAATGAGCTATAAATGACTATTGGATTTGGATTTGTCCAGTATAAAGCTTGTCCCAGGTTTCATTTTCTAGCATTTGTATCTGTAGAGGGAACTTTTTGAAGCGAATGTAAATGTACTACTGGACAAATTGTACATATACTGTGTGTATATACAGTATATCTGTTGCCCCTCCACATCTGTTTGGTGTTCAGTGTTCGTGTAAACAGGAAATATCAGGGAATAATAACACCCTCTGGGAGTGACTGGTGGGGATGGGGGCTTTGTTAATCACTTGGGCCCCTGCAGAATAACTGGCCTAGTTGGAATGAAATGCATGCGGAATGTAAACCGTGCAATTAATGATTAGACAATAACAGTATAGCCATATTCCCCTGGCCTGTACTGGGACTAATTTGTCAACTAACTACAGTGACCTGGTCATGTCAACACAGCTGCCTGCTGTAGCTGGGTGCCTGTTGAGGCATTGATAAAAGTCTAAACGGCCTGACATGGGAGAGAGAAACGGACAGAATGATGCAAAATGGCTCATATAATCAAGGGATTTTGGATAAGGAATAAGGGTGGAGGGTAGAAGAGAGGACTGGGTCTCCCTCCTATACTCTCTCTTCCAACTGTTGTGTACCGCCTGTGTGTGGGTGATTGAGCAAAAGGAGAAGCCAGCGTGGAGGAAGTTGATTTCGATCGTTGAGCAGCGCTTAACAAACACTCCCTTCCACCACCATTCTCATAGCATTGAGAGTGTTCTCTTTTTATTGCACAAAATAGTTACTGAAACTTTCAACACATACACAGGGCTTCATGAAAAAGTGCACTGTGCTATTGTACTGGAGGCCATACCATTTCTGCAGTGCTTCGTTGAGTTAATTTGAGAGTCCTTTGGACTGATTACGCCTAATCATTCTGCTGTTCCCATGTTGCACATTCTGTTCACCACATAGCTGTTCACAAACAAAACCACCAGTCCAAACTGCCACAAGCCTGCACGCAAGATGATTTGAAATTTCCTGTTGCTGTAGGGTGTCTGAAACTTTTAAGAAATGCCCCCCGCCCCACTAAAACCACCATGGAGGTCTACGACAGAAGAGAGAAACAGCTGAATAAATTATAAACATGCGTGCGAGTTGGTTCAGTTATACGTGCTGTCCTTGTTTCATACTGTCCCTCCAGTCCAAACCCTTGTTCAGAGTGCTGTCGAGTGTAAAGGTGTAGTAGTGCTTGTGCAGAAATGTTTGGAATGAGACCGGTGCTCCTCTGTCTTAGACGTACTCCGGACTCTTCTGCGTGGTGATCAACCCCTATAAGTACCTGCCCATCTACTCAGAGGAGATTGTGGAGATGTACAAGGGCAAGAAGAGGCACGAGATGCCCCCCCACATCTACGCCATCACCGATTCGGCCTACCGCAGCATGATGCAGGGTATGGGGGTGGGGTCACTGGGCTACAAGCACTCCCTTTAGTCACATGCACGTGACATCACTGTAATCTACAGGCTCCCTGAAGCACATTTAACATGAAACTCCATTATGCTTATATATTAATATACGGTGTAGCATTGTTATATTGACATAATGTAATATTCATTGTCCCCTTGGGGGCATTTGTCTTGGACTCTCTGGTGCTGAGTCACTACAACATCAGTTTTATGTTCTGAAACCGCCGTTGAGTGGTGAAATCACAATTGTGCAAACGGCTGGCTATAAATTTGGTATAGTTCAGGATATGAGTCATTTTTCTGTCTGCATATGGAATGCATTGTTGGTGTGTCTCTTCCTGTCGAGTCTCCTCTGTGGCATCACTGCCTTCATGGGGAGGTGGGGTGGGAGTACAGTAAATTGGCTTTTTTAGTTCACACGTACCTTCATTTCCAGTGGCAGGAAGCCGGATGTTGACTTCCTGTCTGTGGGAAGAACACACCTCCTGTTTAACAGATAAAACTCTGGAGTGTACTGTGGACTATAACAGCTGGACTTTATTTTCTGTAGTTTGATAGTATGATGTTGAACCGTGAATGCTATATTGTACAAATGCATAGTCTCAACTGTGATGCTATGAAACGCAATATGTAATATGTTGTTGCCATTGCAGCAGTTCATCTTACTGCAGTGTAATCCTAATAAATAGCACTCGTTATATTTTCGGAATCATTTCACATTTATTACTGAAAATATACAAATACTTTGTACTTCAGATATGCAATTTGCTATGAGAATTGCATGTTTGAATTGTGTGACCATGACTGACTATGTCCACAATAGTCAGTCAGTGTTATCACAACAGTTTTTCTTCTGCTCCTTATTCATCCCTTAGATCGTGAGGATCAGGCCATCCTGTGCACGTGAGTTTCGCCCCTCAGATGGACAAACTGACAGATTGAATGGGTTTCTCGCTCAGAAGGAAATTGCTGAATACAACATGACATCTCAGATTTTGGGTCGTTGTTCTTTCAAAAAAAGCAAATCTAAATCTTTGCTCGCGTCTTTCTTCGTTTCCTTGTCTGCCTCTTTTCAGAGGGGAGTCAGGAGCTGGGAAGACTGAGAACACCAAGAAGGTGATTCAGTATTTGGCGTACGTGGCTTCCTCCCACAAGATCAAGAAAGACCAGGTCAGTTCTACCACTCTGTTTTGTATACTTCTCCCCCCTCCCCTTTACCTAAAATCTTTACTTTTCACCTCTACACACTATTTTTTGTCATGGTGTGATGTGAATAATCCCCACTGCTCTTCATTACATTACAGTATCTTACATTACATTCACTTGGCAGACGCTTTTGTCAGAAGCGACTTACAATAAGTGCATACCGAAGGTCGTAGAAACGACTACAAACGGGTCCGATAAAGTACAGTTCCATCATAACATAACAGCTATCTGTGGACGTGAACATTGAGTCTGGTTCACATAGTAACCTATGGCTAAATCAGCAAGACAAACGACAAAACAATCCCCTCACCTATCGCCTCTTCCTGGCTCGTTTTTTTTTTTTTTTTTCCCCTCCCTCTGGTTTTCATCTCCTTCATCCTGCTGTTCCTGAAACGACAGCTTTTTTTTCCCTGTATTTTTCACATTCCTGTTTCAGGCCCGGGCCTGTCTACCCCAGCCTCTTCTCTAATGACCCTAACCTCTGCAGAGCATCAATGTGCTTTTATACCGCGGTGTTTTGCAATGCACTCGTGTACCTCAGGAAGCCCTCCTCGATATGCCCCACTGAATTCCACAGGTGCGGTGTTACTCTCACACCACAGGATGTGTCACTCGAGAATCGATGTCGTACAATGCCGTAAGGTTGCCATGCAGAGGCTTGGAGAGTCCAGTCTCTGTTGAAAGGACGGTTGGTCCGTCGCTCTGTTTTAAACATTTCAAAAAGGTTGTCTCTCTTTCTCCATCTCCAGAACGCTACAACCCTGTCACATGTGAGTTACTCCCTCTCCTCTCCTTCCTTTATCACTCACTCCATCCCTCCATCTCTATCTCTTTCACTCTGTTCTACTGGAGGATCTATGTGGCGGATTCGTTGGTTACTAACCAAGGGAAGTGTTGGTCACGTGACATGGCTTTGGTGCTGTACAAAATGGGAATTGTTAAAATTCATACAGACAAGAATGAATGAGATTTTCCTCATATTGTCCCAGGAGTGCATAGTTGATTGAGCTGCGATGATTCTTAATTATAGTGCATGGGTAGTATCTCTCTCAATCTTCTCTGTGTGAATTATGCATTTATGTCAGCCTTCTTTGTGTGCACTGTGCGGGTGTGTGTTTTGATTTGGGATGAAGGGTGTGCTGGATTGTTTAATTGTTTGTGCGAGCCAGATCGCCAGTCTATGTAATCACTATACGGCAAAGGTGTGTGCTTATGTGCAGCTGAAGGTAAACTCGCCCTTTGTCTGCCTGTCTGTTTAATTGTTATGATATACTTGTCACCAGTTGCTGTGCGAATGTATATTGTGTGCTTTGGTGGGCGCGTGCCTGATTTGTGTATGCACCGTGATTAAGAAAGCATTGTTTTCTATCATTACCGTGAGCCTCGTGTCATAGCCTCACAGGCGGTCTCTTTAGGACTTTCCTTACAGTATGTCTCTGCATGGGGGTACGGGGTCACTGTCCTATGAGTGGTGAAGGAGCAGGTACTGTCTGTACTTGTTTGTTGCACCATCTATGCTGGTAAGGTATGGGATTACAGTGAACAGTAATGGGGGCTGCATCAAGAACATGTGTGTACAAAGAGCAAGTCGGTCTGATTCAAGTCGTATGAATATCCATCGTCGATTTTGTTTTATAATCCAAAATATCAGCTTGTAGCAGTGTTCAAGGTCAACTTCATTATCCAAGAGTAGGGAAATTCAGGTGGTCGTGGTACACAGACAAGATAAAAAGAAATTAAAGTACAATAAAGAGAAGTCTCATTAGTGGTATGGTATCTCAATATAGTTAAGGCTATTGGGAAATGGGTCTTGCCATGTCGGAGCCCAGAGAACTTCCATCTTCAGAGGGTTTCTATGCAAAGAGAGCTGTATCCTACATGTGAACCATTTCAAATTCAGGTCGGCACTTGATGATATCTCGATAGCCTGCATTGCTTTCCATGCGTGGCTTCTGATGAGATGTGTGAAGTATTTTAGACTTGACCAGCTTAAACTGAATATGGACCTACCATTTCATGAAGCAATATGTGTAAAGCTGTAGTTCAGCCCATTTCTATGCAAACCTATACATCTATTTGCGTTTGATACTGTAGAGTGCAATTTAAACCAAAGTGGCCACTATCCCTTTGTGCTAGTCCAGTATAATGGAGTATTGTTCAATACCAATGTTATCCACTAGGGAGAGCTGGAGAGGCAGCTGCTGCAGGCTAACCCCATCCTCGAAGCCTTTGGCAATGCCAAGACGGTCAAGAACGACAACTCCTCCAGATTCGTAAGAATAAACTGACATTTTCTGTTCATGTCATCAACCCATTGTAGTACAAATATGTCAAGACTGACTTTGATGACTCTCTGGTGTCCCTCTGTCTCCGTCTCTCAGGGGAAATTCATCAGAATCAACTTCGATGTAAATGGATACATCGTGGGAGCCAACATCGAGACCTGTATCCACTTACTCTGTGCCTAAACTGCCAAGCCATGCACCTTAATGTTGACATAAATAAGATCTTATTGACATCCAGACTAATCTCTGAACTTCTGTATGGAGCCACACACACACACACAGCCGGTGGCCTTCCTTGACCTGCTTTTTGACAGATCTGCTGGAGAAGTCCCGTGCCATTCGTCAGGCTAAGGATGAGAGGACCTTCCATGTCTTTTACTACATGCTGACAGGGGCTGGCGACAAATTGCGCTGTGAGCATAATATCCGTCTTAGCAATAAGCAAGTTATGTGCTCAACTCTCAAAACCATGCTTGTATTGAAAGTGTCATTGCCCTGCGATTGTTTTCCAAGATGGCTGAATGATTGAAATACAATGATGGTGGACAGTGCTGCAGTAAAATACAGACTGTGCACAGTAGATATACAGTACACATAGGGGCTGATTCACTAAGACATTTAGCATGTACAAAACCTTTTTAACAAGCAAAATCAATAACATGACCAATAATTGCGCCAATCGTTGGTCGTGTTATTAGTTTTGCATGTGCTAAAAGGTTTTACGCATGCTAAATGTCTTAGTAAATCTGGCCTATAATCCTATCATTGTGTCCTATACAGAAGAATAGGGTGCTGGTGTGTGTCTGTATGAACTGTATTAACACGCCTCCTGTTCTCCTGCCTATTCAGCGGAGCTGTGCCTGGAGGACTACAAAAACTACCGCTTCCTGTCCAATGGCAACGTGACCATCCCGGGCCAGCAGGACAAGGACCTCTTTGTGGAGACCATGGACGCCATGAGGATCATGGGCATCCCAGAGGACGAGCAGATCGGTAAGGCACATCCTCCATCCCCCTTTCCTCCTCCTCTTCCTCCCTGAACTCTCAATGTGTGACGTGCGTTCCTCTGCTCCTGTCCCACCCCCCAGGTCTGCTGAAGGTCGTGTCTTCTGTTCTCCAGCTGGGAAACATGAGCTTTAAGAAGGAGCGACACTCTGACCAGGCCTCAATGCCTGATGACACGGGTACTGCCAGCCAACCCGGGGTCTTAAATTAGAGGATTGGCATGAATAAGCCCCTCCCTCTGCAGCCGTGTTCTAACCCTGCCCCCCCCCCTCTCGTGTCTCACTCAGCCGCACAGAAGGTGTGTCACCTGATGGGCATGAACGTGACGGACTTCACCCGGGCCATCCTGTCCCCCAGGATCAAGGTGGGCCGTGACTTTGTGCAGAAGGCCCAGACGCAGGAGCAGGCCGAGTTCGCCGTGGAGGCCCTGGCCAAGGCCACCTACGAAAGGATGTTCCGCTGGCTGGTCATGCGCATCAACAAGGCCCTCGACAAGACCAAGCGCCAGGGCGCCTCCTTCATCGGCATCCTGGACATCGCCGGATTCGAGATCTTTGAGGTAGAAAAGACAGAATGGCAAGCGCTAACCCCCCTGCCATCAGTGCAGCAAATCTGATTTTTGCAACCTCACGCCTTTTCCCTCTCTGCAGCTGAACTCCTTTGAGCAGCTGTGCATCAACTACACCAATGAGAAGCTGCAGCAGCTCTTCAACCACACCATGTTCATCCTGGAGCAGGAGGAGTACCAGAGGGAGGGCATCGAGTGGAGCTTCATCGACTTCGGCCTGGACCTGCAGCCCTGCATCGACCTCATCGAGAAGCATGTGAGCCTCTCCCTTACTCTCTCTTACTTTGTGGTATCTGTGTTCCCCCACCAACCCCATTGACCATTGACCATCTCAACCCCCCAGGCCAGTCCCCCTGGAATCCTAGCCCTGTTGGATGAGGAGTGCTGGTTCCCCAAGGCTACGGACAAATCATTTGTGGAGAAGGTGGCTCAGGAACAGGGCAGCCACCCCAAGTTCCAAAGGGCCAAGAAACTCAAAGATGACGCTGACTTCTGTATCATGCACTATGCTGGAAAGGTAAAAGGAATCCTTGTATGGTTTGTGCATGATACACGTGGCTTCCAAAGGAAGGATAATGAAATATCCCTATTTTCATGGATCATGAGAATTTGCTTCATTGATCGCAAGAAGATAATGTAATGGCAGCCTGAGGCGCTGGTGTGATTTCAGACTAACTCCACATTGTGTCCCCCTCAGGTGGACTACAAGGCGGATGAGTGGCTGACGAAGAACATGGATCCCCTGAACGACAACGTGACAACACTGCTTAACCAGTCCTCAGACAAGTTTGTCTCAGATCTGTGGAGAGATGGTAAGAGGGAGAGCAGTTTTGTGGATGTATGTACACCACCGTAAAGTGTGAAATCTTTACTCTTGACTTAAGTGACCGCTGGATTTAATTATCTTAGAACAAACATGGCATTTGTACTTTATTTTTTTTATGGTAAAAACTGTAAACAATATGTACAGACTTCATAATTGACAGAATGAAACCACAGTGCACATTGAGCAATTATGGACAATGAACATGTTCAGGGTGGTAAAGGCTCTGCCCGGGTCTATGTAACACCTGTGAAAATCAGCTGGAACACTATGCCAGCCTGTGCACTTTGACAGTTTTTACTGTGTGTATTTGTAACACTCCATTTCCTTCCATTGTATGTATGATGTCTCTGTTCCTGTTTTTATACTTTCATGTTCCACCTCATTTCCTGTCCTGTTTATCATTACTGCCTCTTTTCTCTCCCTTTCTCTCTTCTCAGAGGTACAGATTTGTCAGTGTGCCTATTTTTATCAGCTATTTCATACATTTCTTATTCTCCATTCTTATTCTTGACTCAGTTGATCAGGGGTTTTTTTAACATTATTTTTCCATCTCACCTTTTCCTCCGTGTTTTCCCCTTTTCAGGACAAGCAATCCTTTCGTTTGATTCTCCCTTTTCTCCTTCCCTTGTCCTCGATCTCACTTGCTGTTCATCTCCATTTCTTTGTTACCTCTTCTGTTTGCTCTTTTTGCTTTTGAGTTTCAAGTGTTGAATTATATTTCCTGCATTGATTGTTTTTCAGTGATCTCTTAATGGGAACCCTCCTCTCCTGTCCATTTTTCTTCTATTGAGCTCTTGGTGTTGTAATGTGATTTGGGTCCACCTGGTGGTGTCCAGTGGTACTGCAGCACCTGGTATATACTGCATGGGTGTGAAACTGTTATGACAACACAGACGCCAACAATATTTAGAGAAATTAACCAAACTGGTGCCAAACGAGTGTGAATATAATCACACCTCTCAAATTTAAAGGCCTGTACACATACGTGTGTAATCACACTGACTGCATCAAGTTGTGTAAAAATGTGTTGTTGCCAATGCTTTACATCGTTTGATTCCTTGCTTCTGTTATACCTCCTGTTTCTCTGCATTCACTGAGTGTTTGTGCTGATCACCAGAGCAAAAAACAAAAACGTTTCTCGGCTCTCCCCTCTCTCATAATGTTTTGGCAGGACTGACAGATTGTGAGAGCACGTTTCTGTGATTGTGACCATCTGGGTGTATATTTCTTGTAGTAACTGTGTCTTTTGATTTCCAAAATGATTAATCCTGCTCTCACTTTCTGTACCTCCTTGAAACTACACTAATTCCTGCTTCCTCTCGCCCACTTTCACTTTTTCCAATGGCCTCTTCAGTGGATCGGATTGTGGGTCTGGACCAGGTGGCCGGGATGTCGGATTCGATGCCCGGGTCCTTTAAGACCCGCAGGGGCATGTTCCGCACGGTGGGCCAGCTGTACAAGGAGCAGCTCTCCAAGCTCATGGCCACCCTGAGGAACACCAACCCCAACTTCGTCCGCTGCATCATCCCCAACCACGAGAAGAAGGTGCAGACTTCAGCCTACTACAGACACTGATGCAGTATCACTAACCCTAAGTCATTGTGGAGAGTGCAGGAGCAATATTGGTGTTTTTGAATGGAAATGAATCCACAGGATACAAGTAAATGTTTATTTATTTTTTTCCATTGAAGAGATAAATACTTTGGCTAGATAGATTCTTCTTGCATTGGTTTTGTTTGTTTGGCCCAACAAATATTTACATTTCACAAAATGGCTGTTCTGTAATTTGTTTAATTCATGAGGTTGAAGATTGTCAACTCCTAAACCACCACCTCTCCCCTCCTCCCTCTCTCAGGCAGGTAAACTGGAAGCCCACCTTGTTCTGGACCAGCTGAGGTGTAACGGTGTTCTGGAGGGGATCCGCATCTGTAGACAGGGCTTCCCAAACCGCATCGTCTTCCAGGAGTTCAGACAGAGGTACACTGAACTGCATCGGGGCTGTTCCTCTTGGACCATGTTCCACTGGCAGAGCTCTGTAACGCCCTGTCCTCCTTCCCCAGGTATGAAATCCTCACCCCCAACGCCATTCCCAAGGGCTTCATGGATGGGAAACAAGCCTGTGCGCTCATGGTGAGACCAGAACCGTTTTAGTTCAATCTTCCCCCTGAAGATCCACAGTGGAGTACCTTTTGTAGTATTTGCCAGTGATTGTATGCTTCCGTGTGTGAGCATAGTGACGTCCTGTGGGTTAGCCTAGCGTCGTCATGAAGGTGCTGGTGACGAGAACTGTGCCTGGTGCTTGCCCTCAGATCAAAGCCCTGGAGCTGGACCCAAACCTGTTCCGGGTCGGCCAGAGCAAGGTGTTCTTCCGGGCCGGAGTCCTGGCCCACCTGGAGGAGGAAAGGGACATGAAGATCACTGACGTCATTATCAGTTTCCAGGCCTGGTGCCGGGGCTACGTCGCCCGAAAGTAAGCCCGAATAACTGCAGTTTTTGTGGACTGTTTGATATGGTATTTCAGATTCTGTAGTGCTGTGTAAGAGTCTATGGGTCTGAAATGCAGGGACAAATATATATACTCTTAAGTGAGTCATTACTCTTTAGTTTATTATACTGTCATTAAGCCATTAACCTTTCTGGAGTGTGTCGCATGCATTTCTCTGTCTTTGTGGACTCAATTGAGAGGGGTTGTGAGGTTGAAGGTTTATTGATCTAACTGAATCTTTGTGCCCCATCTTCACTCTCAGGGCCTTTGCCAAGAGGCAGCAGCAGCTGACGGCCATGAAGGTGATCCAGAGGAACTGTGCTGCCTACCTCAAGCTCAGGAACTGGCAGTGGTGGAGGCTCTTCACCAAGGTGGGCACAGACTGCTCCTGGATCCATCATTTTGTGTTCATCCCTGTCAGTACTGCAGAAGCATGAGTTCACATGATCCCAATCCTACCCCCCCCCCCTAAACCCACAGGTGAAGCCGCTGCTCCAGGTGACCCGGCAGGAGGAGGAGATGCTGGCCAAGGAGGATGAGTTGGTCAAGGTGAAGGAGAGACAGCTGCAGGCCGAGCAGCAGCTTAAGGAGTATGAGGGCAAGCAACAGCAGGTATGAGCGCGCCTCCTTTAGTAGCACCTCGGTTTGAACGCCTTGTCACAGAGCTAGCGGGCATTGAACGCCCTGACGCCGAGCTAGCGGGCATTGAACGCCCTGACGCCGAGCTAGCGGGCGTTGAACGTCCTGACGCTGAGCTAGCGTGTGCTGAACACACTTGCACTCCTTGCATCTCAGCTCTCCGCGGAGAAAATGGCCTTGCAGGAGCAGCTGCAGGCCGAGACGGAGCTCTGCGCGGAGGCAGAGGAGATGCGCGCCCGCCTGGCCGCCCGTAAGCAGGAGCTGGAGGAGATCCTGCACGACATGGAGTCCCGGGTGGAGGAGGAAGAGGAGCGTGTCACTCAGCTGCAGACCGAGAGGAAGAAGATGCAGCAGAACATCATGGTAAGAGCACCCTGCATGGAGGGAGGGAGGGAGAGGGGAGGTGTTAGAGAAGATCGCTCAACTGCAGTGCATGTAAAGATAGTTATCGGTGTTGTGGTGCAATGTTGCTGCATATGAGGGTGGAGGTATGGATGGGTGGAGTAATGTGTGAGACTGATGGTTAAAATGGTGGTTATTTAAGCCCTTTACATCTCTCTCTGTAGGACCTGGAGCAGCAGCTGGATGAGGAAGAGGGCGCTCGGCAGAAGCTGCAGCTGGAGAAGGTGACCACAGAGGCCAAGCTGAAGAAGGTGGAGGAGGAAGTGATGGTGCTGGACGACCAGAACGGCAAACTGAGCAAGGTTAGTGAATCCTGGGTCGCAGCAGGCATCGGCACCATGTTACTGGGGTAAGCGTGCCCAACCCTCTACAGCCAGATCTGAAGTATGGTGGTGTTATCCTAAGTGGTAATGGCCATGGACGGCGCTACACCGGGGCAAGGGTGGGCTATAGCCACGTCAGAAATCTGCTTAGCCCCGGTTTAGCCCCCCCCCCCCCCCCCCCCCCCCAAGCATTTCAGTACAATTTTTATAATTATTATAAAGAAATGTATATAAAAGTAAATCAACAATTCTAATCCCTATCTGATATTCACCCTGGCCGTGCGTGCGTGCGTGGAGCTCACGCAAATGACAAAATCACATAAACTGATTTCTAAAGTTGGCTATGGATTGTATTGATGGGTGGGGACTGTGGGGTGTATTTCAGTGGGTTTATGTGGGTAGGATGCACAGCTATGTGTCTGTGATCGTGTTGATGGCTGTCTGTGCTTCTACAGGAAAAGAAGCTGCTGGAGGACAGAATCTCTGAGTTCACCACTAACCTGGCAGAAGAGGAGGAGAAGTCTAAGAGCCTGCAGAAACTGAAAAACAAACACGAGGCCATGATCACAGACCTGGAGGGTGAGACAGAGGCACCGGGCCCAGAGTCTAACCCACACCTCCCGACCTGCACCTCCACGTGTCCTCTGACCTGCGCCTCCTCTCTCCCCCCCCCAGACCGTCTGCGCAAGGAGGAGAAGCAGCGGCAGGAGCTGGAGAAGAACCGGCGCAAGCTGGAGGGCGACTCCACCGATCTGCACGACCAGATCGCCGAGCTACAGGCCCAGATCGCTGAGCTCCGGGCCCAGCTGGCCAAGAAAGAGGAGGAGCTTCTGGCAGCCCTAGCCAGGTAAGACCACCTGTCCTCACCTGTACACATCTGTCTCACCTCTGCCTGTGTGCGCAGCCTCTTATAACAGTAGAGTGTGTGAGTACTGATCTGTGCCAGTCTTATCTCTGAGCACCTCCACGTGGAGAACTGCCCATGGTAGTCTCTCCACTTGGTTTGAGGGTTGTAAATATCCTGGGTCTAGAGGCTGTTCTAGAACAATTTGTGCTGTTTTATCATTTTATCATTTTTTACATATTGTCCATTTATACAGCTGGATATATACTGAAGCGATTCAGGTTAAGTAGCTTGCTCAAGGGTACAACGGCAGTGTCCTACCTGGGAATCGAACCTGCAACCTTTCGGTTACAAGGCCAGTTCCTTAACCATTAATCCCTCCCTCTTATCCCTCCCTCCCCTTCCTACCACAGGATGGAGGAGGAAGCTGCTCAGAAGAACCACGCCCAAAAGAAGATCCGGGAGCTGGAGGCGCAGCTGTCGGAGCTGATGGAGGACCTGGAGCTGGAGCGGGCGGCTCGCACAAAGGCGGAGAAACACCGCCGGGACCTGGGGGAGGAGCTGGAGGCCCTGAAGACGGAGCTGGAGGATACGCTGGACTCCACCGCTGCCCAACAGGAGCTCCGGTACGTACGGATACCCACCCTCATAGGGGGCTGCTGTATCAATCGCTGTCTTCAACACTAAGAACTGTAGACTGCATTTTATACATTTATACAATTTACACCTATTGTAGAATGAATTTTATACAATATACAGCTACCATAGAAGCACTAAGACAAAACAAAGGAGGAACAAAATAAAAAATAAGCCCCAAAAGTATGTAAAGACTGGCTTATATCTTATGTCCCTTATACTGGCTTATATCCCAAGGCACACCTGTTAAAAGGAGGAGGGACATGCATATATGATAAAAAATATTTTGGATACGTCTTCTTAAATTGGCATATCCAAAAGGAATGAAAAGCAGACGACCGCCTACGTGTTTCGACCCAAGTAGGTCTTCATCATTCAACTGTAGAAAAGCTTTTCAAATGGGCACCCTGGATCTGTCCCAACGATCAAACCAATCTGCACGTACCCAGCTGCTCGCCGATTTTATTCCACCTCTCCTGCTCCATCAGGTCGAAGCGCGAGACGGAGGTGGCGCAGATGAAGAAGACACTCGACGAGGAGGCCCGGGTTCACGAGCAGCAGGTGGCCGACATGCGGCACAAGCACAACCAGGCCTTCGAGGAGCTCAACAATCAGCTGGAGCAAGCCAAGAGGGTAAGAGCCATTCGCTGCCCTGGTACACAATGCGCACGCTCCTTCCCCCGCAGACCCACATATGCAGCAAATAACACAGCAGATTTTACTTTGTCATCAACCAAAATAAGCAAACATGCATATCACGCATACAGTAAAATGTATTCTTATAAATATACTTTTTTTACACTGTCGATCGCAAGTCACTTATTTCCATTTCACAGCACAATTTCTCAAAGGATGCATACAGACCTGACCACAATTCTTTTTATAATTATAATAAAAAGAGTGAGCTTTTCTATCACATGCCCTCTAACCTCTAACTGGGTTATTCTCTATTGGGCAACAACTTACTGCATGACACAAGCCCTTTTGCACGTCTGTCCGTCCAGAACAAGGTGTCGGTGGAGAAGGCCAAGCAGGCGATGGAGAGCGAGCGGAACGAGCTGACCATCGAGGTGCAGACGCTGATGCAGGGGAAGGGCGACTCAGAGAGCCGCAGGAAGAAGGCGGAAGGTCAGCTCCAGGAGCTGCAGGTCAAACACGGGGAGAGCGAGAGGCAGAGGCAGGAGCTGGCCGACAAAGTGTCCAAGATACAGGTGTGTGTGAGGGACCGAGGATGTGGGACGTGTTAACGGGGACACGCCGCTGACCGCTTTCTCCCACCCCCCCACTCAGTTGGAGCTGGACAGCGTGAACGGGCTGCTCAGCGAGGTCGAGGGGAAGTCCATCAAGGCGGCGAAGGACTGCTCCACAGTGGAATCCCAGCTGCAGGATGTGCAGGTGCGACTGCGTTTCCCGCATTACCACACCGCTTCACACCAAAGCATGCATTCATTTCTGCCCGGTGTACACAGTGTTTGTCCACACGACCCATTCCGTTTGTAATTATAGTCTGTTTGAATTGTCTTTTTTTAAGATCATTTGTGCTTTGGGAATCGTGTGGTGATTTCACGATGGCAGCGTTTTGACTTTGGAGCTCATGGCTGCAGGCCGCTCTGAATCGGAATGTAACCTCTCCCTCTCTCCCTCTCCCCCCTGCAGGAGCTGCTACAGGAGGAGACTCGGCAGAAGCTCTCTCTCTCCACCCGTCTGCGGCAGATGGAGGACGAGCAGAACAGCCTGCGGGAGCAGCTGGAGGAGGAGGAGGAGAGCAAGAAGAACGTGGAGAGACAGGTCTCCAGTCTTCAGTCTCAGGTAACACTGCCGTGCTGTCTCCGCCGCTCTCCCTGCAGGGCCTCTCTCCTTCTCGTCCATCCCCCCCCCCCCCCCCTCGGGTACGGTCCTGCGTATGCACTTGGTACCATACACCAAAGCTGGAGTCTGTTCTCAATATTCACAGAAATAGGATCGCCCTCCCTATTCTGTTCACCTTCTCAGCCTCAAATACACTGGCTCAGGAACTCGGAGCCCTGTGCTGTATTGTGGCCTGCTGGCACTCCTCTTAACCTGCCCAGGGACTGCGGATTAAAATTGGCTCATTAGCTAACTTTACATTGATGTGGAATCAGACATTTTGATTAATGTGCATTGTCCCTGTTAAATAAATAAACACGTGTTAATGCATTGCCACTCAAAGTTTGAAGACATTAGTTTAGTAGGTTCCTGTCCTCACTCTCTTGCTGTCCTTTCACCTCTTGACCCTTGACCCCCTTACCCTGCTGTACAGCTGGCAGAGATGAAGAAGAAGGTGGACCAGGAGGCGAGCTCTTTGGAGAGCGTGGAGGAGGGGAAGAAGAGGATCCAGAGGGACCTGGAGAGTGTCACCCAGCAGATGGAGGAGAAGTGCTCCGCCTACGACAAGCTGGACAAGACGAAGACCCGTCTGCAGCAGGAGCTGGACGACATGCTGGTGGACCAGGACCACCTGAGGCAGATCGTACACAACCTGGAGAGGAAACAAAAGAAGTTTGACCAGGTAAATACACAAGGAAATATGTGTCTCAGATGAACACGTACTGCTTATTGATACATTAACCGTCTTCCTGCAAACAAATGCTCCACTTTACTATGTACAGGTAGCAACACACCTGAACAGGCAAATACTTATTGGACAGATTATGTCTGTCTTTAAAAGTTATTTAGAAGTAACTGTTGAGGTAAATATCTGTCAGAAATGCTATGTCTTCAAAACCTGCTATGAGAAATTGCTCCTGCAAGCAATCTGTTGGCTCGAATGGATGGGCATGGCAAATCAGTACCCTCTTCTTGCCTTCCCTGTCTGTGTAGATGCTGGCTGAGGAGAAGAACATCTCAGGCCAGTACGCTGAGGAGCGGGACCGGGCGGAGGCGGAGGCCAGGGAGAAGGAGACGCGGGCTCTGGCGCTGACCCGTGAGCTGGAGACCATGACGGACATGAAGGACGAGCTGGACCGGGCCAACAAGCTGCTGAGAGCCGAAATGGAAGACCTGGTCTCCTCCAAAGATGACGTGGGCAAAAGCGTAAGAGGATTATGTGTTTTATGGCTCATAAACGGTAGAAACCCTGCAACTGTGGTCTTTCTTAAACAGTAAATGTACATTTTATTCACAGCTAAAGAAATTTATACATTTAATCACTTCATCAACAATGCAAGTATGAAATGGTTTGCTCTTTTTAAGATGAGGTAAAACTACTACTATTTGATAAAATACAGGTTGTGTTATGTCATTCACAATTATATCTTAAGTAATATGTAATGTTTAAAGGGACGTTTAATTTAATGCTCACATGGTCACTCATGCTCCCCACGCCTTTCTCCAGGTGCACGAGCTGGAGAAGTCAAAGCGAGGGATGGAGCAGCAGCTGGAGGAGATGCGCACCCAGCTGGAGGAACTGGAGGACGAGCTGCAGGCCACGGAGGACGCCAAGCTGAGGCTGGAGGTCAACATGCAGGCCATGAAGGCGCAGTTCGACAGGGACCTGCAGGCCCGCGACGAGATGGGCGAAGAAAAGAAGAGACAGCTGATAAAACAGGTGCGTGAAGCAAAGGTCTACGAGTGTATGAGTGAGTTGGAAAACGTCTGACTGCCCTCCGGAAAAACTGACACTGGATCCATCTGAATACCCTGAAGTCGTGTCCTTCATTTCTTCCTTTATCATTTGGCTACAATCTAAAGTGACTATTTATAGACTAGGTGAGGTTTCTGCCACATTGCTTTGACCTGTCCATACTCTATAGATCAGGAAGCAGGAAGGAAGCAGCTTTAGAGTTATTAGACACAACCACAGATGTTTGAAACCTAGCATGAGTGAAGCAGTCCGTCCTCGCCCCCCACCTCAGGTGCGGGAGATGGAGATGGAGCTGGAGGATGAGCGTAAGCAGCGCTTTTTGGCCGTTGCTGCCCGTAAGAAGCTGGAGCTGGACCTGGTGGAGCTGGAGACCCAGATCGACATGGCTAACAAGAGCCGGGATGATGCCCTCAAACAGCTGAAGAAACTGCAGGTACTACTCACGCACGCACACACACGCGCACACACACACACACACGCACACACACATACAGAATGCAGATGCTTAGGACTCCCTTCCCCTCACAGGCCCAGATGAAGGATCTCCTGCGGGAGCTGGACGAGTCTCGTCTGTCCCGTGAGGAAACTCTCGCCCAGGCCAAGGAGAACGAGAAGAAGATCAAAACCATGGAGGCTGACATCTTTCAGCTGCAGGAGGTCAGTCTGCAGGGCCGTCCCTGTTCTCCATCCTCATCCTCTCCCCCTCTCTACCCTCCCCATCTTTGCCCAAATCTCCACCCCTTTCTCATTCCCCAAACACAATCACTGTAGGCTTACTTCCTCTCAATCTCTCCTTGATGGACTCTTCCTCAGGACCTGGCCGCAGCAGAGAGGATGAAGAGGCAGACTCAGCAGGAGAGGGACGAGCTGCAGGACGAGATCAACAGCCAAGCCACCAAGAAGTATGGCCCGCATAGTGCGCTCTTCTGCCCAGTGTGATTGCTCAAATGAAGTCTGAAAGTGTGGTGTAGCCTCAGGTGGATGACTTTAGTCCCATTGGCTGTAACTGAATCTTCACATATTTACCTTTTTAACCTTGATTTGAACCATCTCAAAAGCTGACACATCCTATTGACTTTTTCAATTCACTGCCGTTCCACATCCTGCTCTCACCTCCTCCCTCCCCTTCAGCTCCCTGATGGCTGATGAGAAGCGGAGGCTGGAGGGGCGCATCTCCCAGCTGGAGGAGGAGCTGGAGGAGGAGCAGTGCAACACTGAGTTGGTGAACGACCGCCTGAAGAGGGCCACCCTGCAGGTACTGAGGATGGAGAAAAAGGGGGAATCTGAATCATTACATACTGCTCTCATTAGGGGTCCCATGTTCCCATATGAATTTTGCCTGTTGAAACTGGATCCTGGATCACTCTAAATTTGTCAGAATTTGGGTTTGAAAGAGCTGGGGCAATATTAATTTTTAGGACCATTTATGCCCATTTACTGTTTTTTTTTTTGTTGTTGCCTACTTTAGAGTTTTTATGGGTCTTTGACTTTGAAAGTCCTTCAGTTGGCATAGGTGATTCTCGTATTGTTCTGCAGATTTCAGGTGAGCTCAAATGAGTCCAGACAGGGCTGTGTTCATATTCCTGTCTCCTACCGTTCTCAGGCTGAGCAGATGACAACCGAGCTGAGCACGGAGCGCAGTAACTCTCAGCGCCTGGAGGGGACGCGCTCACAGCTGGACCGCCAGAATAAGGAGCTGAAGTTGAAGCTGCAGGAGCTCGAGGGGGCCATCAAGAGCAAGTACAAGTCCAGCATCTCCACCCTGGAGGCCAAGATCATCCAGCTGGAGGAGCAGCTGGACATCGAGACCCGGTGAGGGCACTGGGCCACCCTCTCTCTTGTGCCACTGTGTACCATGGTCCCCTCACCTTTTTCACACTGTTGCTGTGACCTTGTATCCTCAGGGAGAGACAGCAGGCCGCTAAGCTGGTGCGGCGTACTGAGAAGAAGCTGAAGGAGGCCTTCCTGCAGATTGATGACGAGAGGCGCAACACCGAACAGTACAAAGACCAGGTCCTTCGCTGCGCTCGTACTCATGTCACGACACTGCGACTATGCAGACATGCAAAGTGCCTGACTGTACAGGACGCTGTACAGTGTATTGTGTGATGCACCGAATTTTCCGATCCCATTTTAACTAGCAGCCATTTTAACTGCCAGTGCTTTTAATGCGTTTTTCACGGCATGGTCTAAATTCTGACCCGATTTGCGCAGGCGGACAAGCTGAACAGTCGGATGAAGCAGCTGAAGAGGCAGCTGGAGGAGGCGGAGGAGGAGTCCACCCGCGCCAACGCCAACCGCAGGAAGCTGCAGAGAGAGCTGGAGGACGCCACCGAGTCTGCCGACGCCATGAACCGGGAGGTCAGCACCCTCAGGAGCAAGCTCAGGTAACTGCGCCTTTCACAACCGCTCTGCCACACTACCTACAGCAGGGATGGGCAAGGAGGGCCAAATCTGTTTCTGGATTTCAGACCAACTTCTGCTCTTAATTATTAAATTAGCCCAATTTAGACATTTTAGCTACATTCCGTGATATCAACAGCAGCTGACTAATGTCCTTGTGCCTGTTTGCTTGTATTTTAGCTCTTTATGGTCTAATATATGAGTGAATCGGTGTTGGTGTATATGACTAATTAGCTGATTGAGCCAGCGTAACTGGTTGGAGCAAAAACCTGCATACAATCTGGCCCTCTAGGACTAGAGTTGCCCACCCCTGACCTACAGCAACCCTACGAAACCATCTGTTACTGTAGCAATCTATCACTCATTCCAGTATCTTCAGTTTTCGTTAAAGAAAGACAGACTGTGTGGAGAGGGTATATTGGAACTGCTAGTTGTGTATTGTGTAATGCAGTAACACTCGTTTATTGGATTGTGATGAATGGATTTGTGGGATGCAGCCCGTGTGAACTTGACACTGTCATCTGTGGAAATATGATTATTTGATTTGAATTAATTTTAAGGCGTGGGGACTTGAGCTTCGGCATGCGACGTACAATTGGTCGTACTGGAGTGGAGAGTGACGAGGAGGGGGATCTCAAGAGCGAAACCCCTGAGCCAAAACCTGAGTGATCTGCCTGGCAGTGACCGTCACAGTGACACTATGTTACATATACTCTGTCACTTTTGCATGCACGACCCTTTACCCAGATTGAGATAGTTATACATACTCATGCCAAGGCTTTTGTATTGCACAACACTGTAACATGTTCATGGTTACATGTACACATGGACACATGAAATTCTGCACATGACATTAGTCCTGGCATACACAATACCTGGTTCATATCTTGACAATCATTCAGATTCCAGTGAGAAATCTGTTAAAAAAACCTACACGGAATTTCACAGTCAGTGCAAACATGCATATATATATATATAGATGGCCAATTGACTTATTTTCCTTCTCTCAAACATGAATGTGAATATTTTTGTAAGGAAACATTCTGACTATATTCTTGTTTCTGGATCTATTTTTCTATCTGAATTTAAGAAAAATGCAAAAATATATAGGACACACAAAGTAGTACTGCCATCTAAGAGATTTGTATTTTTAAGTTTATACTAGTTTGTGGAAAATTTATGAAAGTTTTTATATCTTTCTACCTCTGTTTGTATTAGGGGTTTATGTGCTAAATGTACTGTATAAAATATAGCTGTTGCTACTTCGTTATAGTTGTTTGGGATTATTAAAAGGGCTTTGCATTGGAAACGCATGTGCATGTATGCAATTGAATTAATGCACCTGGAAAAACACACTTGCACATGGTTAAATGTTATATCACATGCTAAATTAATATATCTATACACCCACATATTATGTGCATATTGTGATGGTGGAGCAAATTTTGCACGAAGCACAAGAGCCAGATGAAAAAGTTAATAAAAATGCTGCAACACAAATGAGAATGTAGCACACAATTAATGCAAATTGACACGTGCACACACTATAGACTAATAAGCCACCATGAGTTACACTATCCAGGGTGTTCTGGGATCTTCCTATACAGGCAAACATTTACTCATTCATTTCGATGTTTGTGTTTACATATAAATGTGGGGCTTATAGGGTGGTGGGTTAGCGTGAACTTTTCTTTTCTTTTTTTGTACTCTGCACACATTCTCTGGGCACGGAGAGCTTTGAAGTGTTAGACAGACCAGCTGTTGTTGTTTTTACTCAATGTAACTGCATTGTGACGCACTCTAGTTTTCAGTGATGGTTGCCTTATCTCTGCCCATGTTCTTTGATTCTGTTTAGACATGGGGCAGGGGTTGTCCATGTCTGCAATGCATTGTAATGGACCAGGTTCGTTTGAAAGGATGAACAGCTGAGTGATTGAACAGTACAGTAGCTACAGTAGAGTGGAGTGGAGGCTAGAGGGGATCAGCCACCAGCTGATCCAAAAAAAAAAACAGGTTTTTTTACTCATGCTGCTAAAAAAAAAGAAAAAGAAAAAAAAAAAGCGAGAGAATTTCTCCCATTTAAAACCAGTATTTTGTACTGTTCATTTTATCTGGAGACATGATGCATGTAATATGACTTACTATTGCAATAAAAAGGGCTTTTTTCAACTGCTCCCTGACGTGTGGCATTTAATTCTTAACACGTGTGTATGTGTGTGAGACAATGTTTACAGTGCATTCCCTGTCATAGTAAACCAAGTCAACAGAGAGAGGAGTCTTCCACATGGAAGGAACGTTAAATGACAAGTTTGTCACGAAACCGGTCACCTGAGGTCCAACAAATGACAGCATTTCGTCAGCAGAGGGCTCTAAGAACCCGAAAGTGAAGAGCTCTCGCTCGCCTTGCTTCCCCCCTCAGCCTTGTTCCTCGTGATTTACAGTAACATTGCAAAATCAAGCTGAAACCGGTTTGCAACCGGTCGATGTGTACTGTTGACTGGTACAGAGAAAGGGGTGGGATAATACACCTATTTAAGTGACTGATTCAACCACCTAGCTAGATAACTACTGCACTGCGGATTCAAGAAGCAAACCGTAGCTAGCCGTTTGACATCTCACTTTGCGGACACATAAAACACTGGGAGAGCGAAAAAAAAGACATCGTTGGCTAAATTAGGGACCAGTTCCTCCTCCCTTTGAAGGGCAAGCGAAACGTTTTCTTCAGTAACGTTAGCTAGATTTATATAATGTAATGGTTTAACGTGAATAGCGAACTGTCTAGTTTAACGTTAGCTAAAGTTGAAGAGAAGATGCCTAGACAGTCACATACTATGCTAATGCTGTGCTGTCAAACGTTGTGAAATTGAGTCATCCTTGTGAGACAAGTGCTGATAGTAGTAACGCTACTTCGTAACTTTATTTTGTTTTGCTTGGCAGTCAGAGCAAACTAGGGTAGCTAGAGCTCAATATATCCATACCTATGGATCTGTTTCCAAGATAAGCCCATTTCACCGTTATTTTTTGTTATCTTTGTGAATTAGCCATGCGGAATTGTGAGGCTTAGCTAGTTGGAAGCTATGTTATTTCGATTTTTTTTAGTAGCTAACTAGCCTAGCTAACGTTAACGTTACTTGGCTAGCTAAGTTGGACCAGGAGGCTTTAACGTTAACGCGTTTAAAATATTTATCACGTTACAGAACTCTTAAATTAACAGAAGGGTATTTAAATTTAGTGTTTAGCCTACTAATTTCAGGTTCAGTTCTGAAAATTGCTAGTTTTTATTCGATCCACATTTGAATATTAGCATTCGCTTATTTTATTAGGCTATTGACGTTATCTTCAGTGAAAATGTTTGTCCCACACATATTTGGTCCTTAGGACGGTGGCAAAGGAACCGGGTAAGTGCTGCTCTACGTTACCAATTTTATTGGGAACTTTGCGAAAAAGAGCCAGGATTGAACCGCCTTCAAAATTCGGTGTAGCCTAACGTTAATTAATGTCAACTTTAAGCTATTAGGCTGGCTACCGTAGCGAATTATAAAATTATTAATGATTGTTTATTACAGAAAATCACCAGCCATTTTCAACATTTTACCAGCCACATTATTACCTTTTACAATGTCACAACCTGGTTGGTTACTTGCCAAGTAGAATCTTACCAGCCACAATCAAAATTTTACCAGCATTTGGCAGGTGGAGGGTGTTCATTTCATACCCTGTTGGTAATAGTTGCAACTTGTGACATGAATTCATGAGAGCGGAAACATGTTTGTGGCTGTAGCCTACATTTCTTCATTTGATTGTCATTTTAATATTTTATAAATTTGATGGCACATCAGTTATGTTGGATAAGGTTACTGTATTATCGAACAGCAGTGGGTAATTTACTTAATAACTTACAACTGTGTATGTAACGTTACAACTTCTATTTTTGAATCAACTCATAATAGACCTGAAAATATTATTCATGTAGGCTAATAGGTTTGCTCAGCTTTTAAGTCGTATTCATTTGTGCTTGTTTAGGACAGGCATAGAAATTGTGCTTCACTACAAAGCGGAAGAAAAGCAAGTCAGTGATTGTAGAGCAGCTTTGGATGAAAATGGAGCTAGTTGTGGTGAGTATAAGTGTGTTGAATTATGACCCATCAGAGGTGTAGATTGATGCAGAGTACAATATTATAAATGTTGCTAGTTTGGAATACATCTGGCTGTGAAATACCACTCATGCAGGTGAAATATTTTGTATTACTTGCAAACATTCCTCTCCAGGGTAGTGCACTTTGTGGGAATTTAGAAATTACCAGCAAGTGTATATACCGGCACTGAGCTCTTTGGATGCTGTGGGAAGGTGTACTGGTCTCTGCATTACAGGTTAACTTTATATCAACTATGCGCACACACACTACATCAGTTTTTCCTCAGTTCCTTTTACCACTGTATAAAAACATGCCTAAACGCACCTCTCCACATCATGGTGACTGCTTGTACTTAGGTCTGCTGTCTGAAGCTTGTCTGCTGGCAAGCATGCAGCGGTGTGCTTGGTCATCTGATGAAATACAGCCAGTGAACCTATCAGCTGGAGAAACATCTTCAGGTGGATTATTTTTTTGTGATTTTACAGAGGAGTTGATTTGCCTCTCAAATACTCACAAGTACTTTGGGAGCTCCTCATTGTGTCCAGATATTGTAAGTTTTTCTGTCTGCAAGAAATGGGTCAACTCCTCCATACCACCTTAAATCCACAGAGACAAGCGAAGAAGGGTAGAGCTACCCCATTATTCCCAGTTTGCTATTGGTCAGCTCTAACAAGGGATGGGTGGCAATTGAATGTCACCGAGACCTTCACTTGAGGGGAGGGGCTGTAAGAGGGGGCCTAGAAAGATTGATCGAGAAGGTTAGAGATGTCGTCGTGGGTTCAAGTCCAAAGGTATGGGAAGAGCAGTTGTATTGCATATTGTACTGAAGATAAGGATTACTCTATGCTATGTAAAATCGGCAAGCAAAATCTCGCAAAATCCTTCCACTTTGTGTTTCATACAGAAATGTATTTTCTGTCGCTTTCACTGCATATATACAACGTGTCACACACACACACACACACACATGAGCATACACACACTCACACACATACTCAGGCTCACACATGCAGGCTACACACACACACACACACACACACACAGAGGCAGACACAGTCAAGCAGCAACCGTGTGACTCATGGCATTTTAAAAAGACTCGAGCTGGCGGGGAGCGATTTGGAGGGCGAGGGCCCAGTGTGTGTGTGTGTGTGTGTCAGAGAGTGAGAGAACGAAAGCTCCTGGATTAAGCTGATGTGGGTGAGGAGGGAGGGGGGAGAGTTAGGCATTGTGTGCGAGAGAGAAAGAGAGAGTGGAAAGAGGGAGAGAGAGATGGAGGCTTATACTCTAATATGCTGTCCATAGCAGCAGAGAGGGAGGGAGAGAGTAAAAGAGGGAGAGATGCAAGAGAAACAAGATTCACGAGCCAGATCGCCCAGCGGAGGAAAGGTAGGGCGGTCAGACAGTGTTGTGTGTTAGGTTGTGTCTCTACCATTTTATGATTTTAGTGTGTGCAAGTTTTGTGATGAGAGTTAATGTGCGATTTTGAAGAAATGTAGAAATTCCAAATTGTTAGTCTCAGTATGCGTGTGTCCTTGCATATCTATATTTAGCTTAGCTTTGTGTGTGTGTGTGTGTGTGTGTGTGTTTGTGTTCGTCACACACTATTGGTCTTGATTTGTCTGCCAAGCATGGAAATAATAAAGTCTGAAGCATTGTGATTCAGTCTGACAGTTCCTTGCTGCGTCTGTGTAGGCTGTCTTTATGCATCTACATCATGTACACTGCCGGTGTGTGTGTGTGTGTGTGCTTATGTGTGCATGCACGCTTGCGTGCGTCTCAACAGCGTGTCGTTTTCATTGTGCGCGACGTCATCGCATAACGTTGCTTCGATTGTGCATCGAAGACGAAGCTGTTTGTTTATTTTTCCCTTTGCGTGTCAACCCATGTCTGTCCCTCTCCCCTCTCCTCTCTCTCTCTGTGTGCAGTTTAGTGTGTGGATGCGCTGAGCGCGCGCGACGGCCGCACGCCGTGGACGACACCCCGCTAAGCCCTCTCCCCCCCCCCCCCCCCCCTCTCTCCTCTCAGGCGCACCCCGCTCTCAAAGCCTTCATGTGTGGCTCCCTCAGTGGGACCTGCTCCACCCTGCTCTTCCAGCCTCTGGACCTGGTCAAGACCCGCCTTCAGACCCTGCAGAACAGCATGCACCCTGGGTAAGACCCGCCTTCTGACCCTGCAGAACAGCATGCACCCGGGGTGAGACGCCAGCCAGCGGCGCACACGCTCGTCCTGGAGAGCCGAGCGCGCTTTAGCGCACGCTGACACTGCACAGCCTGATACAGCACGCTACACAGTACACGCACTGATCCTATTCAACCCAACACACTGATGCTACACAGTCAGCCCAGGACATTACAATTCACACCAAACACACTGTACTATCCACGGATCATTCATAGCCCAACACACTCATACTGGACAGCCGGGCGCACTTTACTACGCACTTTACTACGCACTGACAGTGCACAGCCTAATAAAACACGGTACACACACTGATCCTATACAGCCCAACACTAATGCTACACAGTCCAACTATACACACTATACAGGCTCATCCTACACAAGGCCCTACATAACCAAAGGCAATACACACACTGATCCTACAACAGCTACAGAGCCTTGCAGACTACGCAGTCTAATTTTATCAATCGAGCACAGGGCACAGATTGATCCTGTATCAATGGACCTTATACAGCAGACTGAGGGACTCTCTAAAGTCTAACAATGTTGACTCCAGAAACTTTTCTGCCTCTGTTTAGAGCTGGGCATTCTATGCGCTTGACTAATGTGTGTTAGTGACTGTTAATCTGTGAACCCTCTCCCTCCCCCTGTACAGTGTACATTCGTCTGCAGTAGATGTTCCTGTCCGTATTCGCCTTTTGTCCAGCCCCTCAGTGGTGGCAGTGTTGATGTGGCGTGCGTGCGTATTCACATCTCTCTCTCTCCCTCTCAGCTCGCCGAAGGTGGGGATGGTGACGGTGTTTCTCAGCGTTGTGCGGACAGAGAGACTGCTGGGTCTGTGGAAGGGAGTCTCCCCAGTGCGTATTCTCTTCCCGTCTGTTTCTAATGGCCGTTTCCACGGCTCTCCCATACGAACGGTGTTCAATCACCTGCCTTACCAGTTTCTTACAGAGTCAGACGTCACAGCGTGTTTAATAAAAAACGGAATCGACGAATTGGCATTGTCAGAGCATTACATTACACTACATTCTGTGTTCGCTGAGCCGGTCTCTGTATCCAGCATTACTTCAGAGCATAGTACATATTATCAATTTATACAGCTGGATGGTTTTCTGACCCAGTACAGGTTCTGTGTTGCTTCTGTACTTTTCCCAAGGGTAAAACAGTAGTGCAGTACTCAGTATGCAAACCATCTGATTACAAGCTTGCTTCCCTCGCCACTGATCCATACTACAGCCCTTCCACACCTTGTTGCTTTTCTGGCATGAAGCTAGTGCTGAAAATAATCTAACGGATTATTGTGTTCTGACAGCGCAAAGCAAAATAATGAATCTGAGTCAAAGTCCACACACGCGCAGGGCGAACATAAGTAGCAGAGGCCGTGTTACTTCATACACAAACAGGTGGAACAGCCTTTATACTCAGGCAAATTAGCCACAGTGCTCAACACAGCCTATGTACGACACAGAGGGTTCTGGGAAACGATTTTAATGTTGCAAATGGCCCTTTGGTGCAAAGGGTTGGGGATTCCTGTGCTGCGTCACACTGCCGCCTCAATAAACCACACTGCCTCGCTGTTGGCTGTCAAACAGCACATTTAACAGGTCATTTAACCTTGATGAGGCTCCAGCGAATTAACAGGAATGTGTCGTAAGTGTTATAGCGTGGAGCATTGGTGCTAGTAACAGATGGGTGTCTATGAGCTGTGTTATCGGTCTTGGTCGAGTGTGACCATCCTGCTGTCTCTCCTGGCACTGGAGCGCAGTGTAATGGATGGGTTCCTGTGTGTAATGGATGGGTTCCTGTGTGTAATGGATGGGTTCCTGTGTGTCTCTGTTTCCCAGTCTTTCATGCGATGCATCCCCGGGGTGGGGATCTACTTCAGCACCTTCTACTCCCTGAAGCAGCACTTCTTCCAGGAGCGCAGCCCAAACGCTCTGGAGGCCGTGATGCTGGGGGCCGGGGCCAGGACGGTGGCCGGCGTGTGCATGCTGCCCGTCACCGTCATCAAGACGCGCTTCGAGGTGAGGGGCCGTACGGCCAGACGGACAGACGGCCACTGATATGCCAGCTTGTGACGAGCCACGCCTTCACCAATCCCTCCCAGCAGTGTCAGAGGCTGCTCTTCATTCCCCCCGATCTCCTAGGTGTTATTACAGGGTGACGGTTAATAGAGGGTAGTGCATGCAAGTTTGTAGTATTGCGTACGTACTCTTTACAGTTGTGTAAGTGAAAGGTAGTTTGAAAACTACAAACATGGAGGCTGAAAGAAAGGTGTAGATGCTGCATCATTGTTGTTGAATTCTTTTGTAGTCATTAAAGTCTAGCTTGGTAAGGTGGAAAGTGGGAAAGTACAGACATTTGGCATTAGAGTGTAGGTCTACAGTAATAATATACTAATGTGACCACTCCTCCACCTGCTGTCCATATACACTGCCTCGTCAAAAAAAAAGTTGCCGTTGCACCTGTCATGCATAGTGCCCACTATACAAGCCTCTGGAGGCAGTGTTATGATCTGGGGTTGCTTCAATTGGTCAGGTCTAGGCTCAGCAACGTTATGCAGCAATAAAATTAAGTCAGCTGAGTACCTGAATGTACTGAATGACCAGGTTATCCCATCAATGGGCATATTCCAGGACGACAATGCCAAGATTCATCGGGATCAAATTGTGAAATAGTGGTTCAGGGACCATGAGGAATCATTTTCACACATGAATTGGCCACCAGAGTCCTGACCTTAACCCCATTGAAAGTCTTTGGGATGTGCTGGAGAAGACTTTACAGAGTCGACTCTCCCGTCGTCAATACAAGATCTCGGCCAAAAATGAATGCAACTCTGGACGGAAATAAATGTTGTGACGTTGCATAAGGTTGTCGAAACAACGCCACGACGAATGCGCGCCGTAATCAAAGCTAAAGGCGGTCCAACTAAATATTAGTGTGCGACTTTATTTTTTTTGGCCAGGCAGTGTAGCTTATTAGTTCAGCATGGCACGTATTTACCAAGGTTGGAAAAGTGTTATTTATCTCAGAATCTGGAATGTATAATAATAATGCATTCAATTTCTATAGCGCTTTTCTAGGTACTCAAAGTGCTTAAATGAATATTATTGGCATTGGCTGTTATCAAATTAATTGTATATGCAGTAAACTCCCGCATAACCAGCCTCAATGGGGACCGGGGGGGAGGCGGATACATGAAAGGTCAGATAAACCGGATAAATTTAAATAGACGTGGCAGCTGACACGGTTTCAAATGTCAACTGCAAAAATGAATTCATTCAATGACCCAGTTTTAAAAAGGCTTATTTATGACAAGAATATTTGATGTGAAAATAGCTGTACCATAAACATTGACAATAAATCAAATGATATACTAATTATATCTCATATAAACTCATCAGCGGTAATGTTTCATAATTGGCCTACATAAGATGGAATGAATAGATTGTCACAGTATATTTACAGTATATGAGGTGAATGGGAATAGGAAAAGACACCGTAGCAAGAGGTACACTTATATCACTGCGTGGATTCTCTGAATTAGGTCTAGACTTTGTGATATTACGCTGCTTATACATCTGTTTGTGGCAGCCCTTCTGTGGATGCGGTGTGTAAGTTAAATGGTGTGAAAGGTATGCTGACATCACTGTGTGTGGAATAGACGTATGCAGTCTCAGTTATATAGTGTGGTGTTGTATCTCAGTGTCTGGGAGCCCCTGTGTGGATGTTGGGTATAAGTTCTATGGTGAGATAATGTGTTCCACAGTGGCTTTTCCCATGTGCTGGGGCGCTTGTTCAGATGCAGTGAGAGTGTTTGGGATGCAGTATGTTCCATGATGTGGTGTTATTAGGATCAGTGCGTGAGTTACATGATGTGGTGTCATTAGGATCAGTGGGTGAGTTGCGTGGCGTGGTGTTATTAGGAACAGTGTATGAGTTACATGATGTGGTGTTATTAGGAACAGTGTATGAGTTACATGATGTGGTGTTATTAGGATCAGTGTGTGAGTTACATGATGTGGTGTTATTAGGAACAGTGTATGAGTTACATGATGTGTTATTAGGATCCAGTGGATGAGTTACATGATGTGGTGTTATTAGGATCCAGTGGATGAGTTACATGATGTGGTGTTATTAGGATCCAGTGGATGAGTTACATGATGTGGTGTTATTAGGATCCAGTGTATGAGTTACATGATGTGGTGTTATTAGGATCCAGTGGATGAGTTACATGATGTGGTGTTATTAGGATCCAGTGGATGAGTTACATGATGTGGTGTTATTAGGATCCAGTGTATGAGTTACATGATGTGGTGTTATTAGGATCCAGTGGATGAGTTACATGATGTGGTGTTATTAGGATCCAGTGTATGAGTTACATGATGTGGTGTTATTAGGAACAGTGTATGAGTTACATGATGTGGTGTTATTAGGATCCAGTGGATGAGTTACATGATGTGGTGTTATTAGGATCCAGTGTATGAGTTACATGATGTGGTGTTATTAGGATCCAGTGGATGAGTTACATGATGTGGTGTTATTAGGATCCAGTGGATGAGTTACATGATGTGGTGTTATTAGGATCCAGTGTATGAGTTACATGATGTGGTGTTATTAGGATCCAGTGGATGAGTTACATGACGTGGTGTTATTAGGATCCAGTGTATGAGTTACATGATGTGGTGTTATTAGGATCCAGTGTATGAGTTACATGATGTGGTGTTATTAGGATCCAGTGTATGAGTTACATGATGTGGTGTTATTAGGATCCAGTGTATGAGTTACATGATGTGGTGTTATTAGGATCCAGTGTATGAGTTACATGATGTGGTGTTATTAGGATCCAGTGTATGAGTTACAAAGCGTGGTGTTATTAGGATCCAGTGTATGAGTTACATGATGTGGTGTTATTAGGATCCAGTGGATGAGTTACAAAGCGTGGTGTTATTAGGATCCAGTGTATGAGTTACATGATGTGGTGTTATTAGGATCCAGTGTATGAGTTACAAAGCGTGGTGTTATTAGGATCCAGTGTATGAGTTACATGATGTGGTGTTATTAGGATCCAGTGGATGAGTTACAAAGCGTGGTGTTATTAGGATCCAGTGTATGAGTTACATGATGTGGTGTTATTAGGATCCAGTGTATGAGTTACAAAGCGTGGTGTTATTAGGATCCAGTGTATGAGTTACATGATGTGGTGTTATTAGGATCCAGTGGATGAGTTACAAAGCGTGGTGTTATTAGGATCCAGTCTATGAGTTACATGGAGCAGTGTTGTAAGGATGCAGTGTGTCTTATGTCCTGTGATGCTGTGTTTCAGAGTGGCAGGTATAACTACGTGACCGTGCTGGGGGCTCTGCGCAGTGTGTACATGAGTGAGGGTCCCAGGGCTCTGTACTCAGGGCTGACTGCCACGTTGCTCAGAGACGCCCCCTTCTCCGGCATCTACGTCATGTTCTACAGCCAGGCCAAGAGTTCCCTCCCACAGGGTCAGTGTGACAAAGTCTCTCACACCCAACTGTAGGATACCTGTTTATGTCATATACTATAACTCTACCCAACTGTAGGATACCTGTTTATGTCATATACTATAACTCTACCCAACTTTAGGGTACATGTGTATGTCATATTCTACACCCAACTGTAGGGTACATGTGTATGTCATATTCTACACCCAACTGTAGGATACCTGTTCATGTCATGTTCTATACCCAACTGTAGGATACCTGTTTATGTCATATACTATAACTATACCCAACTGTAGGGTACATGTGTATGTCATATTCTACACCCAACTGTAGGGTACATGTGTATGTCATATTCTACACCTAACTGTAGGATACCTGTTTATGTCATATTCTATAACCCGACCAAGGAGGTGCTGCTTTAAGCTCAGTCATGTTCAAACAGACCGTATAAGTTGTAGCTGTACTGTGCAGTACTGTATTGAGTGAAACTGTAAGATAAAGTGGAGAATTTTGGCGTTTTATTTCTGATTGCTGTCATTTTACGTTTATTTTTCCACACACACGTTCCTTTTGCTATGATCTGTTGTATATGGAGGGAACAGCAGGGTTCTCAGTTGTGCAGTGCGTGACGTAAGCATTGTTAACTTTGGTCGGTGGTCGTCTTTCAGAAATGAGCTCGTCCGCCTGCGCTCCCTTGCTAAATTTCGGCTGCGGCGTGCTGTCAGGAGTGATGGCCTCCCTGCTCACTCAGCCTGCAGACGTTGTCAAGACGCATATGCAAGTGAGCCCTCATCTGTACAAGAGCACTGCAGATGCTGTGCGCTTCATCTACGGGGTAAGCCTCCACTTGGCTCGAGGGTTCTGATATCTTGGGTCCGTAGGCAGTTATAGAACAATTCCGTGCTGTTTTATCATTAAAATTAATTTTAGTTGATTGAGCACTTCTGGGGTCACTGTAATGGTTGTGCGCCTTAGACAGGGTTAAGGACGGTACTTAAACACTGCTGTCTCGTCCCATCTTCTCTCTCTCTCTGTCTCCTTTTCTCATCTCTCGCTCTCTTTCTCAGGAGCAGGGACTGAAAGGGTTCTTCCGGGGGGCGGTGCCACGGTCTCTGCGCAGGACGCTAATGGCTGCCATGGCCTGGACAGTGTATGAACAGTTAATGGCCAGGATGGGCCTAAAGTCATGAAGAAGAAACCGATGAAGAGATGGGTGGGGGTGTATTTTAAATAAGGCCAGCGGGGAAAGTGAGCGAGCAGGGGGGAGTAAGTATGTGCGCTGTAGACAGTGGTCTGGACTCGACTGGGAGGAAAACAGTTGAATATATTTTATCATGCAAATTTGAATTTGAGGGAGGGAGGACCAAGTGTATGTGGAGGTGGGCAGAAGATGGACTGTTAAGAGAGATGGCAAAAGAGAGAGAGAGTGTGTGTGTGTGTGTGTGTGTGTGTGCGTGTGTGAGTGCGCGTGCGTGCACGCGAGTGCGTGAGTGTAAGGGATGTATCGCTCTTTTAACATTCTTAAGTGTTAACCCTGACCTAAACTGACATTCCTTAATGCCCGTGAGTATTTCCATGTCTGACAGGGAGAGATATAGTGAGCTGCCAATGACAGAGCCATAGGCCGAGGCCTGCTTAAGGCCAACAGATTCAGTGCCACTAACTCTTTTAAAAAAGCGCACAGGTCGAACGGTCAGATTGCGGTTGCTACTTCAGTGACTGATTATCAACTGACTGACAGACCCTCAAAAAATAAGGGAATTATCGTGCCATTAACACAATCAATTTCAGCTTACTGACACACATAGATGTGAGTGAACGGTACAGACTTATTCACTGAGGGGTAGACATTCGGACTGATTCAAACGCTGCTTAATTTCACAGCTGACAGACTGAAGACTATTAAAGCACAGACAATCACATTACATTTCCTTTGACTGGAGTCAAGTGTAGATAAGAATGACTCTTTCTACTGGACTGACTTAATTTATTCTATTGCACTAATTGACTGTAGGACACATGGCCTGCTTTATGCTATGCTACACTAAACTGACTAAAGTGTACTATACTCTGGGCTATTCTGGGATGGGCTTTTTGTATAATTTTCCACACTTGATTCGCTCACAAAGGTGATCTCTTGTGACCTGAGAAGATGTGACTGTCTGAGCCACACCAGGCTGTAAATGCGTAGTGTGCTGTTGGGCGATGTACGTGACTGTGCTGCAGGGGTTCGTGCGGCAGTTTTAATGGCTCTGGGTCTGTCCAGCCGCACAGTCTCTCGCGATACGCACCGAAAGCGCATCGAAGGAGCCGGGGAGAAAATGCTGCGTGCGTGTCATGTCATACGCCATCAGTCGAGCTCCAGATCTGCAAATGCACTTTAGATTAGGGCTAATAAATGTTCATTCAGCTCATGCCAGGGCACCGCGTCTGGTGAGATCTGGCCTGTCTGACACTGTGGGGCAGGTGTCTTATGCCTTTCCTGAGGGTTGCCGTACTTTACATTAACATACCACACCATGCTATACCTTTCACCTGTACATTTGCCTTCTTCAGAAAGTATTGTGAATCATTGTCTTTAACAGTATTGTTATCATTGTCACTGCAGTTTGTCTCTGTCTGTGGGTGAGCCCTTGCTCAGACTGTTTGTGTCAAAGTGAATAAATCTTCCTTTTTATTAAAATAAAAAAAGATTATTTAAGGAATTTGTTGTGGTACATCCGAAGTGACGCACTGTAATGAATGTGTGTTTTTTATTTTTCTTAAATTGTTAGCCCTGTATTATTTTTACTGAGTTTGTTTGTGTGTGTGTGTGTGTGTGTGTGTGTGTGTGTGTGTGTGTGTGTGTGTGTGTGTGTGTGTGTGTGTGTGTGTGTGTGTGTGTGTGTGTGGCAGTCATGGCTACAGTATAGGCCTACATATTGTGTGCTTAGAGCGCAGACTGCTTCTCATTGTCCCACATGCTGCGTATTGACACAATAGAGAGTGACAGTCCCTGCCTTAGGACATCAGGACCCCAGCAGTACTGAGGACCCCTAAGAAACAGCAGGCATAGTGCAGGGCAGCCTTGCTGATAACCACTCCCACAGAGAGAGGAGGTGAAGCCGAGATGGCGAGGGTAATGCCGACAGGCTGAAGACACACAAGAACAGGCCGTTGCCCTTACAGTAACCGTTGAGTGACTTCAGCAATGTACTGTATTTTCCACAGTCAGATGGAATACAATCATGTCTCTTTTTAAATAAATGTTAAAAAGCTTTGTGCTTTATCACAGAGTCCGTTCCACTGGTCATACTGTACAAGGCCGTAAACATAAACGGGCTTAAACCTGTATTCTTTGATACTTGAGGACCCTGCTAATCTGTGGGTCATATCTGAGCAGCACAGATAAGAGGGCTAGGGAGAGAGGGTTCATTGGTACAGAATGACGACCAGAGAGGAGCATGACAGATAAAAGGGGCTTCCTGAAGAATGAGACGTCAGCATCTTTTGAAATGATTGCCAATGGGGATCTGACACAGTTTGTAATGTAACTTTCTTACCAGCCTAACAACAAGCTTCTAGACATGGCAGGCCAGATGGTAGATGTGTTAAGCAAGCTTAGTTTAAAAAAAACAACAAAACAGCCATGCATTACTTTTTGAATATTATGCATTTCAGATGTAGAAATTTAACATAAAAAAAATATATATATATATATACAGTATATATACAGTAGATTCACTATGAAATATAGAATTTGCATTAAGATTATGTTTTAAAGAGAAGATAGCCAATCCATCTAGACTCCTTAAGTTTGTCCACTCCAGCATAACCCTTTCAATCCCTCAAAGGCTCCTCCTATTGGTTATGGAAAGTTATTCTATGCAAGTATGCATGAAAATAAGTATCAATACAATTAGACTTTGCTCATTTTGCCTATACCAAGTTGTTCTGACAGGACTCACCCCAATAGCTCCTACAATCTACTTCATTAACACATTTAACATCTTCAAAACCTCAATCACAAAGCCCACAAAGGCTCATTTTGCTGTGCCTGATGAAGTTTGGAGTCAAGTTGAACACCCTTCTCGGAACCTTTTCCTCAGCTCCTATATCCTTCATAAATTGTGTTATCAAGAAACAGATGATTGTAAATTTATTTTCTAAATGTTCTGTCTGTATTGTTTTTAAAATAGTAGCTTGTGTAGGACCCTATATTTAGTTCTGGAGTTTTAACTTGGTGTCTAATTTATCCAGTTGTTTAACTCCCACAGTTGTAGGAATTAACAATAATATGCTTATATTTTTCTTTTGGGCAAGAAAAGGTTCCTGACAAAATCTTTGTGGTCAGAAAAATTAGTAGATGGAAATGTACTTTTAGGAATGCCCAGTATGATATAAAAAGTGCACATTTAATAACCTTTTCAAGCAAGCTTATTCGCGTATATAATAATTACATTAGTTAGTAAATTATACCATTTTACAACTCTATGGCTTTGACATATCAGCAGATGTCTGGTCGACAAAGCCATAGCCGAGCTGGAGTTAAGTATTGTGACAATATTAAACTTTAGACTCAGTCTGCCATTTATGCAGTATCAGCACAGAGGAATGTGAAAAAAGAGAAACTTCTTGAACATTGGTGGGCTTGACATCCCACAAACAGCAAGACAGACTTGAGCAATTTAGTTTGGAACATTACCACCCACCAACTAATGTCATTTGAAACATGTTAAAGCATTTCCCCAGAGGGATTACTATTATTATTTTATTTAGTTTGACCAAAAATGCAAAAGAAGGGAACATCCAGTCACCTTTATTTGTAGTGCACTGTCCTCCTCTCCAGTCAGCCACCCCCCCCCCCCCCCTTGTGATCCTATCGGTTCTGTATCTGCAGTCACACCCTGACACTGGGGGTTTTGGCAGACCTTCCCACACCATCCTCACAAATTTCCCTCAGATCTCTGTCCCTGTTCATTTCCCTTTACCTTTTCTACGTTTTTCTTTACTTGTGTTCAACATCTTGCTCAGCTCCCCCATCTCTTCAGTTTAATTGACTATTTTTCTGAACCCCCTGTCCCCTGTCCCCTAATAGTACAGTTTTGCACAGTCATTGTGTCCACGTTGATTTCTCCTAACCTGAACTCCGTATCTCTTAGCAAACAAAATTGCAACACAAGGACACTCTTTAACCGACGAGTCAACGTCTCCATATTGTCTTAATATGGTCCTGTCATTCCGTTGTCTTAATATGGTCCCTTGTCCGACGGTCTGAGTAACAGCATGTCACGCTATATTGCCATAGAGCGACATCTAGTGGTCACAATGTGAAGATACCGAGGGAAAGAACTGTAGGCCTACTGTAAAATAATCTTCAATTTGTGATGCAATGCCAGCTTTAATCTGTCAGGCGAGCGTAAACACCCATAATCTCACACACGGTCGCTATATGTTCCAGGCTGGCCTGATGAGCACAGCCACACATACACACACAAATGTTTGGGGTTCTAAGGAAACACGCTATTATAGATTGGTAGTCAGGCCTGCTGAGACCCGGATGTTACAGATTTACCAAAAACGGTTTGTCTCTTGGAGTGAGATACAATGTCAGGAGTGTGATGCCAGTTTTAGCATATCCCAGTGATATTTGCTTTGTTTTGAGAAAAATATGTCACAATAATTCTATTTTCTTCAGCACCTACTGGATTGCAGGTTTTCTCAAGAGATAGATTTTTCCCTGATATCATCTGAGGACTGCTCGGTCCCTTTTTTGCCAGGACTCAGCTATCTGCTCAAAAGAGGAAACAATGCGGAGGAAAACAAGTGCCTGGAGTTATGATGACACCATGCAGGCACAGCAGGGACAAGTCTGTTCCAGTACTATTTACTGGAAATGTTTAATATATCCGCTACTAATAAAACAGGTTCAAGCAACATGTCACTAAATCATAATGCTGACAAAAGGGGCACAGTTTTTGGTTTTTCCTAACAATTCCATTTCTTAGAGAAACACATTTTTAACGATACTGACAATATGTAACCTATAAATTGTATGCTGGTACAGTATTTAATTGTATATTGCAGTGGCATAACTATTTTAAATTCTACCTATTTATTTTCAAGTGTAATTGCGCCAATAATTAGCCTTGAAGACATGTTAAACTGACTGCTGTCATCAGGAAGAGAACGAAGGTTCATGGAATTTAGCCTATATATAAATCTGAGATTCGCAATTTAGCAAGGCAAGTATTGTGGCGAGACCATAGGGGCGAGACTGGCGACATCAGGCGGTAAAATTGCAAACTCACCAAGGTATTTTTATGACATACTGTTTACAACTGTATATAAAACAGGAGATTATGTCGAATAATGTGTTTAAATATTTGTTGTTGTTTGCTTTTTTCGCAGTTGAATGTTACTTTTTATAAATATGTAAAGACTCAAATTTCCCACGTTCACGACAGCAGTTTGGGGGAAAAGGAAACTGATAGCCATTGGTGGATGTTGGAGTATAAAAAGACGTCACTTCCTGTCATCGGTCCTTTTTCGATTCCGTGTGGTACTGATCTCCATACGGCGTTGTCTCGTGGTGAGTCGCCGTTTAGTTTTTCGTTATTTAAAGTAATTTAAGGCAATTAAGTGCACCATCAAGGGACACAGTACTGTTTGGAAATTGTATTATTACCAATCAAATAATAATTTGTTATAATTAACTGATTTAACATAGTTACCAAAATGATTATAGGCCGAGAAGCCTAGGACACTGCGATACGGAGCGGGAGAGCTAACTTGGGTGCACTGACTACGCACCACGCTGATTCTTAGCTAGTTGAAAATGGAACTGGACGTCTGAGAAACATCATGCGTCTAATGGCTGTTGATTAGCAATATGCTCTGCTTTAGATTTATTTCAAACGTCAGGCGGTTATTTGCAAAATGATATAGCCGTCAGTGTCATAATATACAATTAAGTACTGCAATTTAGCGTGTAACGTAGCTAATTGGCTAGCTAGCTGGCACCACCGTTCGGCGTTAAACACACCACAAGCGCTTAAGTTACTCACCTAACGTTAAGCATGAAACCAACGTGATTTCTTTATCTGCTGTTATTTATAGGATGTCACATTTACCGTCGGGCTCGTCTATGCATTTGCCATTTCCCCAAGAGTGATAATTTTATTAGCAACTTGGCACCTGTGCATCTGATTGGACATTTGATTCAATCTATGGTGCACAGTTACAGTTGATATATGTTTGAATAAAATTGGGGCTTTGTCTTCTGTCCATGTAATTATGGGATTACTTGAGTGACGTATACATACACAGATGAAATGCAGAGTAGGAGCTAACATCAGTTTACTCATCCGTTGCCTACATTGTAAGTCAGGATATATTCCCTGTAGAACCTATATTTGGTTTTTTAGCAGATGTTCTTACCTAGCTTGCATTTGTTTTACATATTAGATATGTTTGACATACTAGATATTTTAATATGCTGATGGGAATTGAACCTGCAACCTCAGTTAAAAGCAAGTGACATAGCCACTATGCTATGCAGCTGCCCACTGACCATCAGCCTGATGTGTTGATTGGATTTCTCTTCCCAGCTCTCCCGTTACACTCGTTACGCAGGGAAAGTGGTCGCGATGTCCGGAGGTCTGGATGTGCTGCAGATGAGGGAGGAGGATGTGCTGAAGTTCCTGGCAGCAGGAACCCATCTGGGAGGTACCAACCTGGACTTCCAGATGGATCACTATGTGTACAAGAGGAAGAGTGATGGTGAGTGTGTTGGTGTTTCCAAACGGGCAGAAACCTTTTGTTTTTAAAGTGCAATGTGTGCTGGTCAGCGGTAAATCGAGTTGTCATGACGACATCTAGCCTATGACTGGGGTTTGACCTCCGCTGAGCCACCAACCCCATACATCTACATGTCCACCATGTTGACATTTTATATCTCCTCAGGTGTCTACATCATCAACCTGAAGAAGACATGGGAGAAGCTGCTGCTGGCAGCTCGTGCCATTGTTGCCATTGAGAACCCAGCTGATGTCTGTGTCATTTCATCCCGAAATACTGGACAGGTAAAGGACATGACTACCATTCACTTGAGATTTGGATGTACGACAGCACTGAATAAGGAATCTCGTTTCTTTATACTGGTTGAAACAACATTGAGCTGTATTTTTTTTTTTTCATGCATGCTACAGGTTTTAGATTTTAATTTGTTTAGCATTTTTCTGACAATTTCAAAGGCACAACTAATTTATGTGGAGGAAATATGCTTTGATTGCACCCATAACCAGCTAATGTGGCTACTGTCCAAACCCAGAAGAGTCAGAAGGCAGACAAATGGGTCTAGTGCTCGTGTGTGCCCATACGTTGTACTTCCATCCCAGGATGAAAACTCAGATATGTGATGTCACGCACACTATTAAAACCTGGCGTTGAGGTCAGCGAGCAGGTGTCGGAAGTGTGCTAGAGGAAGCTGGACAGGTTTTCGCTAACACCATGATGGCGTCTAGCCTATGACTGGGGTTTGATAGTGACCTGAGCCACACTGAATGTAGTTGTTTGTCTTTTCGGTCATGCCTGTGCACTGCAGTTGTCTTTTTGGACTACAGTTCAGTAAATTACACCACACCTGCTCTCTGGATGGTCTGCCTTGTGTCACTGACACAATTCCCTACTAATCTTGACCATTTACACACCACTGCCAGTTGCACTGATAAGGTGAACCGTGGTGTATTTTCCATAGTAAGTTGTTTCCCTCCATCCTCCCAGAGAGCTGTGCTGAAGTTCGCCTCAGCCACCGGCTCCACCACCTTTGCTGGTCGCTTCACGCCCGGGACCTTCACCAATCAGATCCAGGCTGCCTTCAGGGAGCCACGCCTCCTGATCGTCACGGACCCCCGGGCCGATCACCAGCCCCTGACCGAGGCCTCCTACGTGAACATCCCCACCATCGCCCTGTGCAACACTGACTCTCCCCTGAGATACGTGGACATTGCCATCCCCTGCAACAACAAGGTGTGTTGGCTGTACTGTACTGGTGCGTACCAGCGGATGTGGCAGTTGTACTAACAGAAAATTTAAATTTGAAATGACAGGGTCATCACTCTGTGGGTCTGATGTGGTGGATGCTGGCCAGGGAGGTTCTTAGAATGAGGGGGACCATCTCCAGGGAGCACCCTTGGGAGGTCATGCCTGATCTCTACTTCTACAGAGACCCAGAAGAGGTAATTTACACTTCGCCCCATGCACTTTGAACACTGTCTACTGTCACCTGGACTTATTACTTGATTTTCATACATTGACTTGAGAGTAAATGTGGCCATTTTGTAAACGTGGCCTATAGTAAATTCGGCTAAAATGGCTTCCTCACAATAAAAGTTTTTACAAAAATGAAGTTGTTACATTCTAGTGGGACAGAGGCTGGCTAAAGGTTAAAGGTGACTGTCACTGTTAGGTAGTCCTGGAACACTGAAGTACCCTCTCTCCCCCCCCCCCCCCCGCAGATTGAGAAGGAGGAGCTGGCTGCGGCGGAGAAGGCTGTTGGAAAGGAGGACTTCCAGGGAGAGTGGACCGCTCCCGTGGCTGACTTCGCTCAGCCCGAGGTGGCTGACTGGTCCGAGGGTGTGCAGGTGCCCTCCGTCCCCATCCAGCAGTTTCCTGCAGGTGAGGAAGGTGGGAAGTTGCAATTTGGTGTTGCAGTAAATACAGTGCATCCGGAAAGTATTCACAGCGCTTGACTTTTTCCACATTTTGTTCTGTTACAGCCTTATTCCAAAATTGATTAAATTAATTTTTTCCCTCAAAATTCTACACACAACACCCCATAATGACAATGTGAAAAACGTTTTTTTGAGATTTTTGCAAATTTATTAAAAATAAAAAACTAAAATTTCTCATTTACATAAGTATTCATACCATTTGCTTTAACGTATTTTTAAAGTATCATATTTCATATTTGGTCGCATATCCTTTACATGCTGTTACTTCCTGAAGTCTGTGACCATCAACATCAAAAAACTGTCGATATCTTATTTTCAGGTACTGTTACAAGCGATACTATAACCTCTGCATTTGAATGGATCTCTATGGAAATTGGGGGGTGAGACTAGATTCAGCTGTAAATTACACTGGTACAGTATGGAACACATGGCTGTAAGTTATCAAGGGTCTGAGCTATCAAACGAGCCCCAAACCATCACTCTGTTGCCAGATATGGAGTAGATGTGGATGGATCACTTTAAGGGTTGTTTCTCCTGACTTTTTTCCCCATAGAGTTCTATAGGAAAATGAGTCCGGAGAAATAACCCTTGCAGTGATCCATCCACATCTACTCCATATCTGGCAACAGAGTGATGGTTTGGGGCTCGTTTGATAGCTCAGACCCTTGAGAACTTACAGCCATTTAGCCAGCCATGTGTTCCATACTGTACCAGTGTAATTTACAGCTGAATCTAGTCTCACCCCCCCAATTTCCATAGAGATCCATTCAAATGCAGAGAGGTTATAGTATCGCTTGTAACAGTACCTGAAAATAAGATATCGACAGTTTTTTGATGTTGATGGTCACAGACTTCAGGAAGTAACAGCATGTAAAGGATATGCGACCAAATATGAAATATGATACTTTAAAATACGTTAAAGCAAATGGTATGAATACTTATGTAAATGAGAAATTTTATTTTTTTATTTTTAATAAATTTGCAAAAATCTCAAACTTTTTTCACATTGTCATTATGGGGTGTTGTGTGTAGAATTTTGAGGGAAAAAATTAATTTAATCAATTTTGGAATAAGGCTGTAACAGAACAAAATGTGGAAAAAGTCAAGCGCTGTGAATACTTTCCGGATGCACTGTAATCATTCTTGTTGTCTGCTGGACTTGCCTGGTAACTGCAGAGAACCAGACTTGGCATGAGTACGGGTGGGAGATGTGGTGATTTTCTTGTCACTGGTATCATTTTGACCATGAAAACCTACTCTGCGTATTATTGCCAACCAGTGTTCCTCCTTTTGAAAAGCCTTGATTTGCTGTGATATGTGAAACAGTGGTGACTGAACTAGATTAAGCACCTGCAGTAAAACTGCATTACATTTTTTTTTCTTTAGCTTTGGTCACTTGCTGCTAGTCATATCGGATGACGGGTTTGTGACAGCTGTCAGTGACAAATGCATTATAAATGAGTAATCTATACTGGTGTATATATGCCCTCACCTTTGAAATGGTGTGCCTCCATATCGTATGTGGGTATGGCGTACATTTTTTAAAATAGAGAGCAACTTTAATCATGGGCATTGCAGTGGTATTTGTAGATGTAAGATAAAATCTGAAACTGCATGAAAATGTCCTGTAACCCTTCAGAAATTTGCAACTGCTTTTTCTTGTTTCAGCTACTGCCCCTCCCAAGACTGCTACCCCGGCGACTGCTGAGGTGTTTGCAGGTATGTTTTAAAAATAAATAAATAAAAAATTATTATGAAATGAAATTCAGTCGAACCTCTGAGTTCAGCTGAAAACCCAGAAGGGTTCTCAAAAACAATCGTCTGCTACAGACAAATTATTATACTGCATTGTTCAGAAAGCTAATGTAGAGTGAGTGAGTTCTAATAAGGTCTCTGCTTACATTGGTTTGGTTAGTGATTTTTAACCTGAGAACTTTTAGAGCATCGAAAAAAAAAAAAAGGCTAGAGTAGTTCAAATAATCAATCCAATAAATGATTCAATTTAAAATGGTTTATTTTGACTTCACTTTCAGAGTTTAGCATTTCAGAGTACCGAATTACCCTCTATTCCCAAAAGGGTTTGTATCTTGGGTTGTAATGCAAATTGCTTAATTTGGTTCTGAAAAAAAGCTGATTTTAAATTCTTCTGAACTTTATTTGAGGCTAATGTCATTTAAGATTTTAAATTGTTGCAGGACATACAGAATGTTGAATGATTGACTGCTGAATTATGTGTACTGTGTATTATTGCTAACCTGCATTTTGTCCTGCAGAGGATTGGAGTGCCCAGCCTGCCACAGAGGACTGGGCAGCGGCTCCCACTGCTCAAGCTTCAGAATGGGGCGGAGCCACTTCTGATTGGAATTAGGCCGTCATTGTGAACCAGAATCTGAAGCTGTTTTGACAAGTGAAGTCAATAAAAATGGCTGTGTTTAAAAACCCATTGTCATTCATTTTGTCAAGGGATTGGGAATCATGTTGATCGTTGGCTTTGAAATGTACATCAATTATATGAACTATTCATGCATGTCAGGGACTTTCACGTGTCTGTGGGGTTGGATATCTGGCCCTGTATTGTGGTTACTTTGCCATGTGGGGGAGAGGATGTAATGGGTAGCCTCTAAATATATGCACAATAACACACTATTAAATGCCGGAGGAACCCTTCAATGTTTGCTGTTTTTTTCCAAAAAGCTATTGTGGGATACACTTGACACCCAATCACAGATCATTGCGGTTTCCTGCATTGTACAATGATTGCCAAGGAACAAAACGTCACCCCTTGAACTGGAGATGCACTGTATGCAGTTTTATTTTGCTCCAGTAGCACCATCCTAGGTTTAAAAAAAATAATAATTTGAATGACTTTGCTACTGATAGAACCATTATCAAGTTTAGTCTGACTGCTGTTTTTATTCATTGACATGCTACTGCATGTTTGTCCATGCCAAGTGCTAATTGCTCAGACTAATGAGGCTTGAACAGAACCATGGCCTTAAACTTAACTCCTGATCAGAATTCAATGCTTCAACATTTAATAGTTGGTCTCAGGATTTATTTTTTCGGAAATTTAAACAAAATCTATTATGTACACAACAGGCCCAACTAATTCAATCTAACAAACGCCACATTGTGGTTATATTAGGAGTTAAATGTTAGTGCGTTTTAGGCAGAATTGGCACTTTAGGATCACATGGAAGGTCTACAAAGATCCTATGTGTGGCATACTTTATTCAAGAAGGTGTCTTTCCTTTTCACTACTCTGACGGGACGCAGAAATGTAGCCCAGCAAGCATTTAAGCTGACAAAGGGATATGAATGTGTAACTCGATGCAAAAAGATTTCAAAAATGGAAATATGGAACTCAAGCCTGTTGTTACTTGTTTCCCTTTCCCCCTGCCATTTCCGGTGCTGTTAAGTATCTCTTGTCGTTGCTTGGCGACAAGAGCTCGAGTTAGTAGCTATGCATGACAACAGACGGGACTGAAGCGCCCATTTTCATTGGTTTTCTTCAGTAGTTTCGGGGAATTTTTTGTTAATCATACAATCGTTTTCCCTCTTCTGTGGTTATTTTCTCTGGATGGTATCTGGAACTGCTGTTAACCACTTGTTTCACGCTCCTTGCTGTTGAAAGCGAGTGTGTCAAATTGTGACCACAGTTTGCAACAACCAAGTTAGTGTCATGGTGAGTCGATTCGTAATACAGTAACGTTCACTTACAAACCCTTAGTTTAAAGCAATATAATTGTTTTATGGCTTAAACGAATCGGATTACTAATAATACTGGGAGTCTGCAGAGACAACACTCTCGGTATCCGTTCAACCAAAAATATTATCTATTCGGAGTAACGTTAACGTTAAAAGGCTCGGAACAGGGTGGCTATAATTTAGATGAACTGTCAACCGGGTGGTGTCGAAACGTGCATTAATTTGTTTAAGCACAACTAATTAACATTACCGTTGTTTTGTTTTCCGTTTAATGTTAGTTTTTCCGCTGATCTCATTTTGTGAATATCTTGTGGATATCATTGGTCAACTTCGGGAAAAAAGAAAATCTGTGTATGACCCATTTAGCTAACGTTATCTGCATTTTCCAATGTGTTATCCGTAGACCGGAATTTGCTTCTGCGGTGATCTTGTAATGTAACGGTTAGCCACGACCATGCTTGCTGTGGCACAGTAACGGTAACGTTATCTAGAATCTAGATAGCAAGCATAGTTAACTCACTAGATTATTCTGAATTTGAATTTAGCCATTGCCTTAACATAACTTGTGGCTGGGTTTTCAGGTAAGCTGTTTCCCCAAAAGTGAACTTGAAAAAAGTGAACCCCAAAAAGTGACCCTGCGACGATCTTCAGAAAACAATAGACACGGGTTACATTAGCTATAAGGATATTGAGGCTATTTATTTACTAGGCCTACTACTAACCCATTGTCTGGTTTAGGTGCGTGTGTAAGATGACAACATTAACTGATCGTAACTTTGTAGTATAATGAATCACTGGGACTGGAGCATTGGGGTACTGTATGTTTTTTCCCCTCCATGTATATATGTTGTGTTTGCATGTTCTGTGCAGATCCTGTCCCGAGTAAAACCTGCTGTAGGGGGAGAGGCTCCAACCAGTGAGAAGAAGAAGAAAAACAAGGGGAAGAAGACTCCACGAGTGGAGGACTACCTGAACCAGAGAGATTACCTGGGATCCATCACGCTGCTGGAGGTGAAACACCTGTGTACACACCTTTCTCCTCCACCAAGCAATGGGACCAGTGTGTGTAATCATATTACAGGACTTGCACATCGGCATGTTGCACTCTGTCGTACTGAAACACCTCTGTTTGGACTAGTTTGTGGTCCTGTTGTTTGACAGAGATAAAAGGGTGGCATGACCATAGATATAGAACCATAGATGTGACATACGTCATAGTTAGTGGCACAATTTTTGAGACCATACCCAGGTAAGATGGTGGCCAGTAACCATGGTTTTATATCTATGAGCCAATCATCGGCTATCTGGCTTCTGAGACCCGATTATGACATCACAGTGGGTTAGAAAGTACATGACACGTTTCTATTATAGCTGTACCCAGGTAAGATGGCTGCCAAATTGGTCCATTTCAGAATTCCAAATTACTATTAGATTACACGATATGTCATATCTATGGTTCTATATCTATGGGCATGACATTATGTTTCTCTACAGTTCCAGCGTAGTGCAGGGGAGCGAGAGGAGGATGCAGATCTGTGGCTGGGCTACTGTGCTTTTCACCTGGGGGACTACAGGAAAGCTATGGAGGTATGGGACTGCTTTTGCGTATGTCTGATTTCAATGCCGGTTTCGTTATCCTACATGTTCCTGTCTATTTCTACAGTTCACTGATGAAAAGAGAACTACATTTGATTTGTCTATAGTTTGTTGAATCCATTAACACGTGGCTTTCCTCTGACCACAGGAGTACAAAGCTTTGACCGAGAGGTCAGGCTGTCCAGCTGACGTGTGGGTATACCTGGCCTGCACTCTCTTTTTCCTGGGGTTCTACAAGGAGGCAGAGGAGGCTGCGCTTAAAGGTAGCACATTTAGCGCAGCTGCTCCTAGCCTCGTCCTTTGCTGCTGCCCAGCTGCTGTATTAACCCTCACCTTGGCACTGAGCTGAGAGAGGCAGTGTAGCAGGATGGTTTAATCAGCCTCCTTTCCTTTACCCCCCCCCTCCTCTTTTCACACTGTCCCACAGCTCCAAAGAGCCAGCTACAGAACAGGCTGCTCTTCCACTTGGCTCACAAGGTCAGAGCAACAACGTTTATATACATTGTTAACCTTCAGTGTTTTTGTCTACATATACATATATATATATATATATATATATATATATATATATATACTGTATCTGTTCATTGGCTTTTCTGTCTCTCTACATTGAAATGTAAGTATCTTTATGCATCTATAGTTCTCTTGTTTTGCTTTGTTACTTCATTACGCATGTATTTCTTGTCTATATATTGCAATAAACCTGCACTCGTTCTTCCCCCTCCCCTTCTTCTCTCACTCCTTCCCTCCGGCAGTTCAATGATGAGAAGAAGCTGATGGGTTTCCATCAGAACCTGGAGGATGTGACTGAGGACCAGCTCAGCTTGGCTTCCATTCACTACATGCGCTCTCACTACCAGGAGGCCATCGATATCTACAAGCGCATCTTACTGCAGAACAGGTACCGCACACTGCAGCTCTTGCACTGTCATAGGAAACCACTATGGTAAAACACGTAATATACAGGGACAGCTTTCCCTCTGGTAAGCCCGAATTGTTGTTGAGAGTGCACTATGCTATGCCATTCATTGTGACTCTACTGAGCAAGAAAAGACTGTACTTGTATTTCCAGAAAAATACTGCCATTTTCTGTGTGGGGGTATGAAATGGTTTAAATCTGGAATTTCTCATTGTAGTAACATTGTTATATGTGATGTATACTCTGCAGAGACTTCCTGGCCCTCAACGTTTATGTAGCTCTGTGTTACTACAAGTTGGATTATTACGACGTTTCCCAGGAAGTTTTGGCGGTATACCTACAGAGCATTCCTGATTCAACCATCGCGCTCAACCTCAAGGCCTGCAATCACTTCAGGCTCTACAACGGCAAGGCAGCTGAGGTTAGACAACACAGACACACAATACGTCACACACACTACACACACCCCACACACAACAGCAGCATCTGTAGCAGCACTACTACTAACTGTAATGCTTGTTCATTCTCCTCCAAGATACTTACAAGCAAAGGTACTGTTTTTGTACTTTGTACAATGTTAAGTGCAATTCAGTAAACTATAGGCTTTGCATCGATGGCCAAAACTCATGGTGCATTACATAGCTTCAAAACTATGTCAAGCTGTGTTGGTTTCACATGGCATAATGGCTCATATATTCTACACATTATCATTATCATCAGAGTATAACCCTTTCTAAATGTCCCCTTCTTTCTTCCAGGCAGAGTTGAAGAATCTGATAGACATTTCCTCCAGCTCCTTTGAGTTTGCCAAGGAACTCATCCGGCATAATTTAGTAAGCACCTGGAATAACAGACCCCCCCCCCCCCCCCCCCGACCACCACCACCACGCATATATAATATTTGAATATATTTGTCCCAAACTCTTGTCGTAGGGAGGATCATGGGCTTGGAACGTCAGAGAAAAGTTGTGCGTGTTTAGCTGCGAGTGAATAAAGTCCACCCACTTACTGCTAGAATGTGTTACATATGTGGATGTGTATGTGAACCAAGGGGCCAAAACCGGGCTTTGCTGTTGAAGCTCATTTCCTGGTTTTGATGAGAGCGTTGCTCTCTGGCGCCAGTGTGGTTGGCTCCAGTTTAGGTCTTTCAGGCCAGTTTTTCAATGCAAGTCAATGGTACCAAATGGGGTCAAAATACAATGCCAATACATTTTTCCCACGAGAACATGTAGTCGCAATAGGTGCTGTTAAGTTGTATCGTATGGGCACTATATTTAATATTTTGTGGGCCAATCCGGGACAGTTTGCGGTGTAGCATACAATTCTTCCCAGCCACTTCCGGGTCCGTCACTCGAACATGACAAATAACCAATCACTGTTAAACTACAAGCGGGAAGTTGAGCAATGTCTAATCAGATAACACTTTCGTTGTGCACGTTTATGAAAAGACCAGTAATCTTTTTGAACCGATCCGTGCTCCGTAGATAGCATTCATGCTACCCTACACATTAATGCGAGTGTATGAACTAGCTACCTTGCAAACAGCTATTTAGCTATAGATACATACCCTTAAAAGAGTTAAATGTAGGCTACTCACGTACGTCATGTATACCTGTACATACAATACAGACACTTACAAATGTTTATTTACAGGCTAATTATACAAATACATTGAAAATGATCAACACATAGATTGCTGGCTAGCATAGAGTGTATAATTGATACAGTTCAGTGCTAGGTGCTAGTAGTTAGCGAGACGTACAGTGAAGCAACGGACCCGGAAGTGGCCGGGAAGAATTAAGCTGCACTTCCTAGTTATTGCGCGTCACGAGTATCTCACTCGCTTAGTGGACGAACCGGACCCGGCCAGGACGTAATGACCATCCCCCTGCTCCCTACTGCACAGTTTCTGGCTCCAATTTTTGTACAACGTGGTAGCACTTCCACGGGTTCAAAACGCTTTTCACAAGCCCATGGAAATTCGATGGGTGACATCACAGTCACTTTGTCGATATTTTTCTACAGTCTGTGATGTGAAACCCGTCATCTGTTTGTGCCCCATCAGGTGGTGTTTCGGGGTGGAGAAGGGGCCCTACAGGTGCTGCCCCCCTTGATTGATGTCATCTCAGAGGCTCGTCTCAACTTGGTCATATACTACCTCAGGCAAGGTGTGTCCTTGAATTAAGACTGCTGCTCTTATTCTGCAGTTGACATGCCACTCCATTTTAATAGTGAAGTGTGCTCCTTGCGACAAGATTGATACCTGAGGTATAAAGGCCACAGATGAAGGCCCATTCTTTGACCTTCCTTTTAATATGTTCCTGGTTGTTTTTCCCATGTACGTGTCTAAGCTCACTTCACACACTGGGCATGTTTATGGAAATACTGCTCTCTCTCCACGCCAGGGATATTTATACTCATTCTGACTAAGAGGAGATGTGTAAAATGTGTCCTGCCCTGTCCGGTCACTGTACTCTTACTCCCTTTCAGATGATGTGCAGGAGGCTTACAATCTCATAAAAGACTTAGAACCCACTACACCACAGGCAAGTATTTCCCTCTTGTCCTTTAGCTTTCTGGCCCTCTTGCTCTAGTGTATGTGTCCCGTCTTTGAGGTCTTCCCTCTTTTCTTCTTCCCTCTTCAGATTTTAACTCACTGTACTGTCCTCCCGCCTCACGCTCTCTCTCTCTCTCTCTCTCAGGCACAGTGCAGTGCTCAGTTTACAGTTAGTTTACAGCAGACATGTATATTAACCTCCCCCCGTTTCTCTTAGGTTCAGGGCAGTGTTAGTCTTAATGCACAACAGCATAAAGTAAGTGTGTGTGGCGTGGCGTGTGTGTGTGTGTGTGTGTGTGTGTGGGTGTGTGAGTGTGAGAGTTCACTTCTTTTCTCCCAGTCTTCTTGTTTTCCTGTCCCAGTTTCCAGCATTAAAGTTAGCGTGGTAGTATTGTGATAAGCGCTGTGTACATTGCATTAACCTGACCTTCTCTTTTGAAGGAGTATATTTTGAAAGGTGTGGTAAATGCAGCTTTGGGTCAAGAAGTTGGATCGGTAAGTTAGTGATGACATTTTTTAATTGTTTACAAATGTACACACTCAGTACACATGAACATGGAAGCTCACTAGTTCTTCTCTGTAGTAACTTACCAGACCGATATGGCAAGTAACATTAATGCTTACCATCGAAGCAACAAACACAAGAAAACACAGGTGCACAGCAGAATGTGATAAGCACACAGCACTAATGAATTTAGCATCCACGTTATACTTCAAAAGTATAACTTCAGTAAAAACAACCATTTATTGTATCATAGTTTTGCACCATGTGAATACTAAAAATGACTGAAGGAGCTCCTTTACACCAGATAAGATGTTTGGGGAATGCTAGGTAGAACAGCATTCCCCTAAGGTGAAGTCTGGATAAAAATGTAAAACTGTTGAATCGATAGTATGAACATTAAGAAACAAACAGTGACACACCAGAGTATAAAAAATCAAACAGACTGATGTATATCTTGAGTGAAATATGCAAAGCCATGTTAACCCTTTCACTCTCCTGCTCTGTCCATCCACCCCTCTGCTCTTCCTCCCTGTCAGAGGGATCATCTGAAGATTGCACAGCAGTTCTTCCAGCTGGTTGGAGGCTCAGCAAGTGAATGTGGTGAGAAAATATGTTACAAAACGTACTTGCATTCCCAATGAGCTGCCATCAGTTTGCTGTGGCAAGGACAAAGCATACCTCCGTTAAAATACACAAACAAAAACATTATCTCAAAACTCCTCAGATACTATCCCTGGCAGGCAGTGCATGGCTTCCTGTTTCTTCCTGCTAAGGCAGTTTGAGGATGTGCTCATCTACCTCAACTCTGTAAAGGTCAGTGCCGTTCATATATGTTGTGCCAATCATTGTGGGCACGTGTTTAGGTTTCGGTGTTTAGGGTGTGGCTGATTTAGTCGGTACTTAATTGCGCTGCACACTTTCTGTAAAGCGTGTTTAGATAACTGCTGTAGACTTATAAGCGGTATGACAAATTTGTAGGTTGAATAAATGTTTTGTTTCTGTGAAATTAACTGTTCTCTCCATCTTCCAGAGTTATTTCTACAATGAGGACACATTTAATTTCAACTATGCTCAGGCCAAGGCTGCTGTTGGCAACTACAGAGAAGCAGAGGAGGTACAGTGGTCACCGCCGCTATTGTTGTTATACGCACTGTGAATGCTAAGCCACTTTCACACCAAGAATGCTAGTGCTGCTGCAGCCAATGAAATTCTTCCATTGCCCACTGTTCTGCAATTACACAAACAACAAAAATAGTAGACTGGCGCTGTATCGGGTAGAGAAAGGAACGTCTAAATTACAGTCTGTTTCCACGCCACCACTGCCATTTGTAGATGTGCCGTTTTATATGTGTGGGATGAAGAAGAGAACTTTGTGCTTGACATGAGTGATAGCCACAGGTTTTTCGAAATTCCTTGGGGAGAAACACCCATAATTCGTAAAGCATTCATAATTCAGATGCACACCAAACTGGGACGCGAAGTGACATGAACGAAAATAACAACTGAAAATATAATTGCAAGTGGCAATTATCGAGACCTGTTACAAGGCTTTGGGATATTCTAATCTCTACTGCAAACTTCGTCCTGAGGGCCCACTGTGTGTGCTGTTTTTCTTTGTTACAGCCAATAACCTGATCAATTAAGGTTGTTGAAAACATTCTAACATAATTTTTAATCTTGACTTTTTTATTTTTTATTTAACTTAGTTCAAATTTTGTTTAAATTTAAATTGCATTTATATACACACACAAAGGTTTTTCTGCATATTTCCATGAAATTTGGAGGCATCTTGGAGTATGATTATTAATGTGTACGTTTCAGATAAGACAACATATTTTTAATTTAGATAAAGATAGCAATGTTGATGTGTACTAAGAATAGTTCTTGCAAAGGTTTCTGTCTAAATCCATTAGACAGTCACATTGCAGTACAAATAAGTTAACAGCAGGGGGATAACTCACCTTAGTGACCACAATGTGTAGCATCATCTTGGATAATGAACAGCAGCCATTTTGTGCCTAAATGCTCAGTACATGAGCTGTGGCAGCAAGGGAGGAGTCAGCTTAGCCAGTTATACTAGGGGATGATTACATCAGAGATTTAATTCAGCCATTTGAAATGGAACCCTACACAGGCACAAATTAAAATGTGTTATGAGTTTTCAGATCTCAAAGAACAGTACTGGGTATCTTTTAAACTTGTGAGCATGTATTGTGTTGAAAGTGGTTATTATAATTTAGGGCTACATTTACAATGTATATCTTTGTTTGTGAACAGGTGTTTCTGCTGATTCAGAGTGAGAAGATCAAGAATGACTATGTGTACCTGAGCTGGCTGGCACGCTGCTGTAAGTACTATTATTATAAAAATGCATCATAATCTTCCAAGGTTTCATATTTCTATTCCATTACTGTTATCTCTTATTGTGCATAGATATCATGAACAAAAAGGCCCGTTTAGCCTGGGAGCTATATCTGAAAATGGAGACTTCCGCCGAGTCCTTCAGCCTGTTGCAGCTTATCGCCAACGACTGCTACAAGGTCATTACTTTCCCTTGAAAGCCAAAATGAATGTCATGTCCAGGCAGTCTGCCTGCATGCGCTACATTAACTCCCCTCCATCCACTTGCAGATGGGGCAGTTCTATTACTCAGCGAAGGCTTTCGATATTCTGGAGCGGCTCGACCAGAACCCCGAGTACTGGGAGGGGAAGAGAGGGGCCTGCGTGGGCATCTTTCAGCTCATACTGGCTGGCAGAGAGCCCAGGTATGAGTCATGGCTAGAACACCTTCCCCTTAGTTCTCTCTGTTCTTGCTACTCAATCAGTTTCTCGCCGTGGTGGTCAAGTGCGTTTTGGGAAGGAGAGTACTCAGCTGTAGCAGTCCATATATCATTTTCTTTCATGTGCCAACTTTTTTCCCATCCCCATCTTATGCATTCCTCTACAGTAATATGCAGTTTCTCAACATGCGTTGATAAACTACCCTAAAGTGTGTGCGCTTTTTATAAATCCATTATGTTGATGGGAGTGGTTGGGTTTAGAGAAGAAAATAAATCCATTATGTAGGTGTGTGTAATTGTAATTGCATTGTATGGAGCAACAAAAAAATAAAATAATAATTATATGCGATATGTATATTTGGAAGAAGCAACAATGTGATTTAATCCTGTTTTACAGAGAGACACTGAGAGAGGTACTACCACTGCTGAGGAACACTGGAAACCCACAGGTGGAGTACATCATCAGAGCCTTAAAGAAATGGGCTAAGGATAACAGGGTCTCATTGTAATAATAATAAAACTCTTTTATCTACTGCTCAACATGAAGCATGTGCATATTAAGCACCAACTATGCTGGTGATTTGAATCACATGCCCCCCATCAAAAAATGAAAAATAAAATGAAATAAATCTTTGATCATTCCCAATATATATATAGACTGGATGCCTATCCCCAGGCTGAACTACAACATGTGAGGGTGTGCTGAAATCTGCCAGTAATGTATACTTACAAGTTAAAGTTCATTCACACTAACCTGTAAGATACATGTATATGTGTAGAAACGCATTGGAAATATCCAATGCCCTAAACATAAGTGGTTACATGTAAATACATTTGATGTAATATCCACATGCGCACAAACTCACCAGACCACGTAACACGTAATACTATAGCTTTATTTGCAATATTGTGTTTTTAACATTCATATACTTGATACAGTTGTGAATTTATACAAGTATGTATCATGCAATTGTGTACTCAGTTCTACTACTGTACAGTATCTGTAATTAAAGAGCTATTTTTTATTCACATACCATTCCTTGCATATTTGCTTCCCTAGATTTAATTTAAAAATCGGTTCCAACTACACAAAAACGTTATATTCACCAATGTTACTTTCCCTTGATTAATGGGAAAGGTTCGTACATCTTTTTTCTAATGAGCCATTTTGCAGTTGAGTAGCTTAGAGTTGTTTTCCTCCAGTTGTCTGATCTTGCAAAAATAGTTTTAAACGGACCTCATTCATCATTTAATCTATTGACTACCACTATCAAAGTACAGATGAGTTAATGTTACACAGCCAGGTGATGTTGCAAGAACTACGGCACCCTGGTTAGCTAATAAGATACAGCCGGTCGTTAAACTCTGACGTCATTCCAAAGTTTATAGATATGCTTCCGGAATCATTCCTTTCAAACAAAGGAAATACCACTGAAGTATCGCTGGACGAACTGACTAACCAGTTAAGTTTTACTCTCAGAAGCACCCTTGATATGGTTGCCCCTCTAAAAAGAAAGTCTTGTCGGAAAAACCGTACTCCCTGGTACAATGACACTACCCGTGCCCTGAAACAGTCCACAAGAAAACTAGAGCGAAAATGGCGGTCAGCTAAACTAGAAGTATTTCGTCTTGCATGGAAAGATAGCCTCCTCCAGTACAAGCAAGCTCTTGTATCAGCTAGATCTGCCTTTTTCTCTAAATTAATTGAACAAAACAAATGTAACCCAAAATTCTTGTTTAGCACTGTGGACAACTTGACTAAAAAACCATCATTAGAAATTTCATCCTACCCCAGCGTTTACAGCAGTAATGATTTCATGAATTATTTCAATCAAAAGATTGAAGCTATTAGAGACCAGATCTCCAAATTGCCTCCTCCTCTAGGCATCACTCCTCCCTTAATCAATGAACAGCCCAAATCCTGGTTAACACAGGAAGATGTATCAACAGTGGCACTAAACTGTTTTAAGCCAATTGACATGGAGGAGCTGTCTAAACTGGTTATGTCCTCAAAACCGACTACCTGCCTACTCGACCCAATCCCTACAAAATTAGTTAAAGAACTTTTCCCCATACTAGGCCAGCATATGTTAAAAATTATTAACACATCCTTAGTAACAGGATATGTACCAGAGCCACTAAAAATGGCGGTTATTAAGCCATTACTAAAGAAACCAAACCTCGAATCTGACAAACTGGAAAACTATAGACCCATTTCAAATCTTCCATTTCTATCAAAAATATTAGAGAAAGCTGTTGCTAAGCAACTTGGTGCATACCTTAGCTCAAACCATATCCATGAAATGTTCCAGTCAGGATTTAGACCCTACCATAGCACTGAAACGGCACTTGTTAAAGTTATTAACGATTTACTATTATCAGCCGACCAAAACTCTGTGTCTGTTCTTGTACTTCTTGACCTAAGTGCAGCTTTTGATACAATAGATCACAAAATTCTACTAAACAGACTCCAGGGCTGTGTTGGACTAAATGGTCAAGCTCTTGCATGGTTCAGATCATACTTATACAATAGGAAGCAGTTTGTTAAAATAAATGAAGTATCATCCAGTTACTCAGTAATGAAATATGGTATTCCACAAGGATCAGTGCTAGGCCCAGTACTCTTTTCATTATATATGCTACCCCTTGGTGATATTATTCGGGCACATGGGGTAGATTTTCACTGCTATGCGGACGATACGCAGATATACATTTCCATGAAACCCGGTGAGGCACTACCACTTTCTCGGTTAGAGGCTTGTATTGCAGATATTAAAGCCTGGATGCTTTCCAATTTCCTGCTCCTAAACTCAGAAAAGACCGAAATGCTGGTTTTAGGTCCAAAAAAACAAAGGGAGAAACTGGGTACATCTACTTTAAATTTCGATGGTTGTTTAATTGTTCCAAACTCAGCTGTGAAAGACCTAGGTGTTACTATAGACCCAGATCTAACCTTTAGCGCGCACATAAAAAACATATCTAGAGTAGCTTTCTTTCAGTTAAGAAACATAGCTAAAATAAGGCACTTCCTATCAATAGGGGACGCAGAGAAACTGATCCATGCTTTTGTTACGTCTAGGCTAGATTACTGTAATGCCCTGCTATCTGGCTGCCCTAAGTCCTCGCTAAATAATCTCCAGCTTGTACAGAATGCAGCCGCTCGCATTTTAACTAGAACTAAGAAATATGAGCATATTACCCCAGTACTAGCATCGCTTCATTGGCTACCAATTAAGTTTAGGATAGACTTTAAGATTTTGCTTCTGACCTTTAAAGCCTTAAATGGACTTGCGCCAGTGTATATATGTAACCTGCTCTTACCATATAAGCCAAAAAGATCACTCCGTTCCCAAGACGCAGGCTACCTAGTAGTCCCAAGAATATCTAAAAACTTGACGGGTGGTAGAGCTTTCTCTTACAGAGCGCCACTACTGTGGAACACCCTACCAAAACTTATAAGGGAATCAGACACTGTCTCAATATTTAAGTCTAGATTAAAAACGCACCTCTATGATCAGGCTTATAATGAGCTATAGTCTGGAGACAGGACCAGAGAAGCATTTAGCCATAGAGTAATGTGGGGTGGCATCCTTTCCTTACTGTCACCTGTCAACAGCTGTGACCCCATCTTCCTGGGCTGGCTCTTGATAGGTGGGTAGGACTGTTTTCCCTCTCATGACTGCATGGTTCCTCAAACTCTGTCTTCATAGCTATGCAGCCATAGATTACTCCTGGCGGGGGCACCTGTCCAACCCTCCCACCCCTTCCCCACCCCCCACCCCTCCAGTTGGTGCTCCTGCTGCTCTATTACACTTCTCCTAACTGTTTTCTCTCTCTCTTTTTTTCACATTCTGCCGGCGGGGCTTATGCCCCGCATCTCGAGAGCTGCTGTCCGGCTTCCTGTCCGTTGCCGCTTGCCCCTCCCTCCTTACCACCGCTGCCAGCTGCTCCCGCCGCCATCGGCGCCCGGTTCCCCACCGTCACTGCCGCCACATCTGGACTGTCATCTAGCTGCTGCAAATTGTATTATCATGGACATTGGCTGTTTTGACCATGTTGGTCCTTAAACCCTAGACCCTGAGCCGACCAGAGGAGGATGGGTTCCCCCATTGAGTCTGGTTCCTTCCAAGGTTTCTTCCTAGTTACACCAGGGAGTTTTTCCTTGCCACTGTTGCCTTTGGCTTGCTCTTGTGGGGAGTTTAGGCTGGGTTTTGCTGTTTTGCTGTGAAGTGCATTGTGACAACTTGTTGTGAAATGCGCTATATAAATAAATATTGATTGATTGATAAGTTGACAAATGTAAAGTTCACACACGTCAGGTTTTGCATATGGTAATTTCCATCAGTTTAACTGATCAATCTTATACAAATCTTGGTCTTCATTCTGACTATAGCTAAGTTAGATCATTTATTGAAAGCGGGCACGTATTTGAAAGCTGAAATACTATTAAGTTACTATTTTTACAGCCATTTCTGTTAGCACATACAGCCTTTCAAAAACACTCCAGCTATACGAAATTGTGAACAGACGTATGACATGATCATTAACAATGGTTTAACACTCCGTAAAATTGAAACTACGTATATAACACCGTCCCCCCTGGCAGTACCTACAGAGGTATTTCCGTATTTCACGGAAAATGCAAGCAGGCTACTGGTTCTGTACAATGCAAAATACAGCCAGACGAGGCTGTGTGTCACGAGTCTAGTGCAAAGCGTGAAAGACCATACAAACATCCAGCCAACTATTTTCCGTTTAGGATTTGTTAGAAGCTATAGGTCATTGCCGAAAAACGTACCATTAAGAATTTCATCTGCAGGCCACATTGATGGGGAGGGATAATACCCGTTAAGGAAACTGATGCTGTCGATTCGCCATAACTGCCCACACGTCTTAATGCATATGGAATTCATTTATTTTCCTTTCCTTTGAGCTAAAATGGGCATTTGACCCAATGTTAAAAAAATGCTTCGGTCGCAGGTTGGCTATGGGGCGGGCTTACGACGAACCGATTTATGATTGGACAGTCCCCTCCTAGTTCGCGCTATTTCCGTTTTCACTAAGCACGCAGGCGCAGGCCCAGCGACCTCGCGCTGTAATTTTTATTTACTCCTGAAATCCAAGATGGCTACCCCGAATATTTCAGTACCTTAGCAATTGAGGATGCAAGTATTGAGAAAACTACTTTCCCCGATAATCTCATCCCCTGAAACTAAATTAGTAAGGTGTAGATGAACTATTTGCATCTTACCTGCCACAAAATAGTCCTCACGTCTAGCTTCAGCTCCCGTGAATACACCATTTTGAAGTAGTTTCGAGGAATACAATATCCCTCAATCGCTGTCTCTCCAAGCAAGCGAGGTTCACCGTCTCCGCATCAAATGGCCGAACCGAGAAAAGTACCATTTGTCACACTGTCGGCCTTCGCCGCTGGACCGGCTTCGGAGCCGAGGAAACGCCGGCATGAAGATGAGACCGAAATCAATTTGGAGGAGAGCACAGCGGTAGGCACTACAACGACAGGGGCAGGAGGTGGCGGTCTATTCGGGAAAACTAACGACGGGGACAACGGGGAACCAAGAGGGATTACCGTGCGATTGAACCTCTGCCTGTCCGAGCCCAGCGACCAAGCGTCGGCCGAATTCAACTACAGCGAGCTGGTTCAGTCAATACAGGTAATGATCCTCTGCGGATTAGGCCGAGAAAAACCTCTGGGGTTGAAGTCTGGTTCGTTGGGGGCTAAGCCAGGTTAATGTTAATGTTATTTGTGAAATATTAAGAACAGTCCATTCCTGGTGTAAGTTAGCTAACGTTACGTTGTTGTTTTTCCACACAAGATGAGTTAACGTGAAGTTCAGCAACAGAAAATAATATTTACCAACTAGCTACCCATCTGGCTAAAATGGTTAGCTAGTGCTAGCGCTAGCTGATGATGAAAGCTGGCCGTCTTGGACAGCGAGCTAAACGTTAGCTATCAAGCAAGCTAGCTAAGTAACGTTAGCCATAGTCGCCTACAAAACCATGAGTTATCTAACGTTAGTTAACATTATTCATCTAACATCTGTATTGTATTTTAACATTACTCAACGAATGATAAAAACATATATAACTGAATGTTTATTTTTTGCGTCTACTAACGTTGCTGTTTAGACGTGTCAATGAAAATGCTCGAGTCGTTTAAATGTAACGATAGCTAGCTAATTTGCTAGAAGTCGAACTAGCCAGCTAGCTAAATTAAGTAGCTAATTGTTAGCTAACGCTAGTAAGTTTGCGAAGTTAATCCGGTCATAAGGGTGAGCTCACAGAGGCTATATACAGTTGAAGTCGAAAGTTTACATACACCTTAGCCAAATCCATTTAAACTCAGTTTTTCACAATTACTGACATTTAATCCTAGTAAACATTCCGTGTCTTAGGTCAGTTAGGATCACAACTTTATCATAAGAATGTGAAATGTCAGAATAATAGTAGAGAGAATGATTTATTTCAGCTTTTATTTCTTTCATCACATTCCCAGTGGGTCAGAAGTTTACATACACCCTGTTAGTATTTGGTAGCATTCCCTTTAAATTCTTTAACTTGGGTCAAACGTTTCGGGTAGCCTTCCACAAGCTTCTCACAATAAGGAATGGAATTTTGGCCCATTCCTCCTGACAGAACTGGTGTAACTGAGTCAGGTTTGTAGGCCTCCTTGCTCGCACACGCTTTTTCAGTTCTGCCCACAAATTTTCAATTGGATTGAGGTCAGGACTTTGTGATAGCCACTCCAATACCTTGACTTTGTTGTCCTTAAGCCATTTTGCCACAACTTTGGAAGTATTCTTTGGGTCATTGTCTATTTGGAAGAGCCATTTGCGACCAAGCTTTAACTTCCTGGCTGATGTCTTGAGATGTTGCTTCAATATATCCACATAATTTTCCTTCCTCATGATGCCATCTATTTTAAGTGCACCAGTTCCTCCTGCAGCAAAGCACCCCCACAACATGATGCTGCCACCCCCGTTCTTCACGGTTGGGATGGTGTTCTTCGGCTTGCAAGCCTCACCCTTTTTCCTCCAAACATACCGATGGTCATTATGGCCAAACTGTTACTTTTTTGTTTCATCAGACCAGAGGACATTAATCCAAAAAGTAAGATCTTTGTCCCCATGTGCAGTTGCAAACTGTAGTCTGGCTTTTTTATGGCGGTTTTGGAGTAGTGGCTTTTTCCTTGCTGAGTTTCAGGTTAGGTCGATATAGGACTTGTTTTACTGTGGATATAGATACTTTTGTACCTGTTCCCTCCAGCATCTTCACAAGGTCCTTGCTGTTGTTCTGGGATTGATTTGCACTTTTCGCACCAAAGCACGTTCTTCTCTAGGAGACAACGTGTCTCCTTCCTGAGCGGTATGACGGCTGCGTGGTCCCATGGTGTTTATACTTACGTACTATTGTTTGTACAGACGAATGTGGTACCTTCAGGTGTTTGGAAATTGCTTGCACGGGTGAACCAGACTTGTGGAGGCCAACAATATGCTTTCTGAAATTTTGGCAGATTTCTTTTGATTTTCCCATGATGTCAAGCAAAGAGGCACTGAGTTTGATGCTAGGCCTTAAAATACATCCACAGGTACACCTCCAATTGACTCAAATAATGTCAATTAGCCTATCAGAAGTTTCTAAAGCCATGACATCATTTTCTGGAATTTTCCAAGCTGTTTAAAGGCACAGTCAACTTAGTGTATGTAAACTTCTGACCCACTGGAATTGTGATATAGTGAATTAAAAGTGAAATAATCTGTCTGTAAACAATTGTTGGAAAAATTACTTGTGTCAGGCACAAAGTAGATGTCCTAACTGACTTGCCAACACTATAGTTTGCTAACATGAAATCTGTGGAGTGGTTAAAAATGAGTTTTAATGACTTCAATCGAAGTGTATGTAAACTTCCGACTTCAACTGTAAGTTAACACCGTTCGCACACTCAGCCTCGGCTGTCTATAAAATTAGATTGCAACTATCTAGCTACATTACATAACGTTAGTTTGTTTTAAATATTCTCAGTTTACAATTGATGATTAGCTTACTCACGTTATGTACACTAGCTAATAATAATGGAGAGAGCTATAACAGGTGATTATATAATTTGCGTTAGATTGTTGCTGAGTGGCTTTTGCATTTCACATCCAAGCATCTTAACATTTTACATTAGATCATATTGCTAGGTATTATTAGTGTACTATTGCATAATGTCGTAACCTAATTATCATAATGCATAAATTACATATTTATCTACAGATAAATTAGTATGGTATTCTCTTTATAGAATAGTCTCTGACCTTCTCTTTATTCTCAGTTGTATCAGACATAAGACAGACTTGTTCTCTCTTTGTCCTTCATTGTTCTGTGTTTTCCTCTCCCTCTCTGTCTTTGTCCCTCCAAGGTGAAGAAGGCACCCCAAGTGCCCACGCCTGCCTGTGACCCTAATGACCCCTTTGCAGATGACGAGAGAGAACGACAGCAAGTGGAGGCCCTGGCCAAGAAGTTTGAGAGCAAATATGTAAGTGCCCCCCCCCCCCCCCCAGCATGTGGCAGAGCAGGAGCTGCATTGAGCCGGGTTATAGTCGAGCTGAGTCAATAAAATCCAGGACAGCACTCCCATTGAAAATATTTAATTTCGCACAAACGTTTCAGGCAAGACTCCCTTCTTCATCATGCCTAACGTGACTTGTCACGTGACGCATGTCAAGTCGTTACTTTAGGCACACGGAAGAAGGGCGTCTTGCCCGAAATGTTTGTGCGAAATTAAATATTTTCAATGGGAGTGCTGTCCTGTTTTTTTTTACTGATTTTGTACTTTTTGTAGGACCCAGCATCCGGTCTTTGTTGAGTGCATTCCTTTTTACCATTTCCTTATAGTTAAGGTGGTAATTTGGTAATTAAATCCCTGCAAAATATTAGCTAACAACACTATATACTACTGTGTGTAATTTACTCTTACTAGTGTGTGCTTTACTTGAGTTCTGCGCTGAAGTATAATGTTGCTATAACTTAAGTTCAAACTGAGAAATGAGTCACTAAAGCATTTGTACATGCCAGTCTCATACCCAGGGATCAGACTTCATGCTGGGTGCATTTCAACAACCAGATGCTGTTCTTTGGATCTGTATTTGAGACAACAACCCTAAATGCGTTTTTACTAAAACATGTTTATCACGGTAATGTTTAGTGCAGCTTGTACGCCAATTAAATGCCAAATGCAATGCTACAGTGTAAGTTTCAACATCTGCCCCAGATTCATCCATACATTAACATTGATAATGTTGGTTCTCTTGCTTAATGGCTTGGTTATTGTAGTGTGCCCCATTTCTCAGTATGATAATTTATGCGGCATGTGGTTCTTGTCAGTCCGTGACTCAGGTTGAGTGTGGACTGTGTAGGTCCTGTATGTGTTAATCCCTCGCCGTCTCACCTTCATTGCAGGGCAATTCTGGGAAAAAGAAAAGGAAGGACCGAATGCAAGATCTGATCGACATCGGTTTCGGTTACGATGAGACTGACCCATTCATAGACAACTCTGAGGCTGTAAGGGCCTTTAATGTCTCGTTATTCACAGTGTTTATAGCAAAACCTCAAACTAAAACGATAGCTTAAATGGTGCTCGCCAAATGGTCAGGTAAAACAGTCATCACTTTTTCCAAGGATGTTTTGTACTGTTAAATCAAATGCGTTCTATTTATCTAAAGGCTCATTTCTGTCACTGCTCAATAAGTGGAGACTTTTTGAGCGTTCTGGCTCACCAGAGACACGCCACCCTTGCATCTGTCATTTAGACAAGCCCACGTGGAGCGGGAGCTCGTATACGCCCTCTAGCCTGTGGGTGTTGGAGGTTGATCTGTACAGTGTTTGACTGCGGCCCCTTGCATTCACAGTATGATGAACTGGTCCCAGCCTCTCTGACCACTAAGCTGGGAGGGTTCTACATCAACACGGGTACCCTGCAGTTCCGCGCTGCCTCGGAATCTGAGGGCGAGGACGGGGGAAAAGATGGCAAACCTCACAGGGTGAGTTACGCACGCCTCTTAAGTTCCCCTTTTTTAAAACTACCATTACGCCCTCCTGAAATGAATCTCTGGAAGCGTAGACCAGCAGTCTGACACTTCCTGTTCATGTCCTTGTTCATGAAATGGAAGTTACCGATGGCCTCTCTTTTGCTTGCAGAAGCTGAAGGATGGCGATGAACAACTTATCAAGAAACGGAAGAGGAAAGAAGGAGCCAATGCGGAGGAGAAGAAGCCCAGGAAGACCAAAGTGCCGAAGCAAGGGTGAGAGGCGACCTATACTAATGCTGCTGCATCCATACGTGCACGGGAAAAGACTGCCATGTTGGAAATATATATATATATATGTATGTGAGTGTGTGTTATGCATGCATATATTTTTAGCCATATATATATATACACACACTGTATATATGTGTGTATGTGCGCTAAATACGTGTGCGTGTGTCATATATATATATTATATATATATATGTGTGTGTGTGTGTGCGTATGTATGCCAGGTCTAACAGTAATTACAGATAAAAACGGGATTACAGAACAGAATGTGCCATGGCGGAGAATGGAACTCCTGGCTGCATGGGGGAGGCGTTATTTATATATGGCTTGAAGCAGCTGCCCTGTAGACTGCATCACATGGTCTCCCCAAAGATGTGGGCTTGGGATGATCTTATTATGCATAGTATTATCCTAACCCCTTACTAGTCAGGTATCCTCTACCAGCCACTTTGGTGAACAAAGAGCTTGTGCATCACGCATGTAATGAGGGCTGGTGTAATGAGGGCTGCCAGAGTGTATGTGTCTGGGTCACTGCCTTGTGCCAGGGTAGGGTAACCTATCATCTTTATCCGAGTAGTAGGAGCCGGTCAATATGAGGGGGTGATGGAGGAACATAGAGCCGGTGATAAAGTGGTGAGGGAGTGATGGAGGAACATAGAGCAGGTGATAAAGTGGTGAGGGAGTGATGGAGGAACATAGAGCCGGTGATAAAGTGGTGAGGGGGTGATGGAGGAACATAGAGCAGGTGATAAAGTGGTGAGGAGGTGATGGAGGAACATAGAGCAGGTGATAAAGTGGTGAGGGAGTGATGGAGGAACATAGAGCAGGTGATAAAGTGGTGAGGAGGTGATGGAGGAACATAGAGCAGGTGATAAAGTGGTGAGGGAGTGATGGAGGAACATAGAGCAGGTGATAAAGTGGTGAGGGGGTGATGGAGGAACATAGAGCAGGTGATAAAGTGGCGAGGGAGTGATGGAGGAACATAGAGCAGGTGATAAAGTGGTGAGGGGGTGATGGAGGAACATAGAGCAGGTGATAAAGTGGTGAGAGGGTGATGGAGGAACATAGAGCAGGTGATAAAGTGGTGAGGGAGTGATGGAGGAACATAGAGCAGGTGATAAAGTGGTGAGGGGGTGATGGAGGAACATAGAGCAGGTGATAAAGTGGTGAGGGGGTGATGGAGGAACATAGAACAGGTGATAAAGTGGTGAGGGAGTGATGGAGGAACATAGAGCAGGTGATAAAGTGGTGAGGGAGTGATGGAGGAACATAGAGCAGGTGATAAAGTGGTGAGGAGGTGATGGAGGATCATAGAGCAGGTGATAAAGTGGTGAGGGGGTGATGGAGAAACATAGAGCAGGTGATAAAGTGGTGAGGAGGTGATGGAGGAACATAGAGCAGGTGATAAAGTGATGAGGGGGTGATGGAGGAACATAGAGCAGGTGATAAAGTGGTGAGGGGGTGATGGAGGAACATAGAGCAGGTGATAAAGTGGTGAGAGGGTGATGGAGGAACATAGAGCAGGTGATAAAGTGGTGAGGGGGTGATGGAGGAACATAGAGCAGGTGATAAAGTTGTGAGGGGGTGATGAAGGAACATAGAGCAGGTGATAAAGTGGTGAGGGGGTGATGGAGGAACATAGAGCAGGTGATAAAGTGGTGAGAGGGTGATGGAGGAACATAGAGCAGGTGATAAAGTGGTGAGGGGGTGATGGAGGAACATAGAGCAGGTGATAAAGTGAGGGAGGAGGTGATGGAGGAACATAGAGCAGGTGATAAAGTGAGGGAGGGATGGAGGAACATAGAGCAGGTGATAAAGTGGTGAGGGAGTGATGGAGGAACATAGAGCAGGTGATAAAGTGGTGAGGGGGTGATGGAGGAACATAGAGCAGGTGATAAAGTGGTGAGAGGGTGATGGAGGAACATAGAGCAGGTGATAAAGTGGTGAGGGGGTGATGGAGGAACATAGAGCAGGTGATAAAGTGGTGAGAGGGTGATGGAGGAACATAGAGCAGGTGATAAAGTGGTGAGGGGGTGATGGAGGAACATAGAGCAGGTGATAAAGTGGTGAGGGAGGAGGTGATGGAGGAACATAGAGCAGGTGATAAAGTGGTGAGGCAGGAGGTGATGGAGGAACATAGAGCAGGTGATAAAGTGGTGAGGGAGGAGGTGATGGAGGAACATAGAGCAGGTGATAAAGTGGTGAGGGAGGAGGTGATGGAGGAACATAGAGCAGGTGATAAAGTGGTGAGGGAGGAGGTGATGGAGGAACATAGAGCAGGTGATAAAGTGGTGAGAGGGTGATGGAGGAACATAGAGCAGGTGATAAAGTGGTGAGAGGGTGATGGAGGAACATAGAGCAGGTGATAAAGTGGTGAGGAGGTGATGGAGGAACATAGAGCAGGTGATAAAGTGGTGAGAGGGTGATGGAGGAACATAGAGCAGGTGATAAAGTGGTGAGAGGGTGATGGAGGAACATAGAGCAAGTGATAAAGTGGTGAGAGGGTGATGGAGGAACATAGAGCAGGTGATAAAGTGGTGAGGGAGTGATGGAGGAACATAGAGCAGGTGATAAAGTGGCGAGGAGGTGATGGAGGAACATAGAGCAGGTGATAAAGTGGTGAGGGGGTGATGGAGGAACATAGAGCAGGTGATAAAGTGGTGAGGGGGTGATGGAGGAACATAGAGCAGGTGATAAAGTGGTGAGGGAGTGATGGAGGAACATAGAGCAGGTGATAAAGTGGTGAGGGAGTGATGGAGGAACATAGAGCAGGTGATAAAGTGGTGAGGGGGTGATGGAGGAACATAGAGCAGGTGATAAAGTGGTGAGGGGGTGATGGAGGAACATAGAGCAGGTGATAAAGTGGTGAGGGAGTGATGGAGGAACATAGAGCAGGTGATAAAGTGGTGAGAGGGTGATGGAGGAACATAGAGCAGGTGATAAAGTGGTGAGAGGGTGATGGAGGAACATAGAGCAGGTGATAAAGTGGTGAGGGGGTGATGGAGGAACATAGAGCAGGTGATAAAGTGGTGAGGGGGTGATGGAGGAACATAGAGCAGGTGATAAAGTGGTGAGGGGGTGATGGAGGAACATAGAGCAGGTGATAAAGTGGTGAGGAGGTGATGGAGGAACATAGAGCAGGTGATAAAGTGGTGAGGGAGTGATGGAGGAACATAGAGCAGGTGATAAAGTGGTGAGAGGGTGATGGAGGAACATAGAGCAGGTGATAAAGTGGTGAGAGGGTGATGGAGGAACATAGAGCAGGTGATAAAGTGGTGAGGGGGTGATGGAGGAACATAGAGCAGGTGATAAAGTGGTGAGAGGGTGATGGAGGAACATAGAGCAGGTGATAAAGTGGTGAGGGGGTGATGGAGGAACATAGAGCAGGTGATAAAGTGGTGAGGGAGGAGGTGATGGAGGAACATAGAGCAGGTGATAAAGTGGTGAGGAGGTGATGGAGGAACATAGAGCAGGTGATAAAGTGGTGAGGGGGTGATGGAGGAACATAGAGCAGGTGATAAAGTGGTGAGGGAGTGATGGAGGAACATAGAGCAGGTGATAAAGTGGTGAGGGAGGAGGTGATGGAGGAACATAGAGCAGGTGATAAAGTGGTGAGGAGGTGATGGAGGAACATAGAGCAGGTGATAAAGTGGTGAGGGAGTGATGGAGGAACATAGAGCAGGTGATAAAGTGGTGAGGAGGTGATGGAGGAACATAGAGCAGGTGATAAAGTGGTGAGGAGGTGATGGAGGAACATAGAGCAGGTGATAAAGTGGTATGCAGTGCCTAGGGTACATACCATGGGGCCATTTTATGACCCCTCTGCTGATTTTGTTACTACTATTTGAGCAATTCTGCTTCGCGGTGGACATTATGCCATTCGTCCTGTATCAAATCCATGGCCTCTGGCTGGCATCGGTGGGTTATTAGATTGTTGGATCAGAAAGCATAAAATGGCTGTCATGCGCAAGAAAGCTATAAGTGAGTTTAGATGAAATGTAATTTTGTTCTTCCGTCAAAAACAAATCTTCAAACTAACATGTAACTGTCAGAATAATGGGTCATTTTAGTGTTTGTTTGTAAAGTGTGTTTGTAGCCCAACATTAACTTGATGTGAACAGAGAAAATGATTGTGTGCACTGTTATTTATAGCAGAATGCACCTGCCCCGACCACTTGTGTTCCTCTCAGTCAATCCCCCGCTGTCTCTTAACTCACCCCCTCTCTTCCTGCCTCAGAGTGAGCAGCCTGAATATTCATCGGCCCGAGAAGAAGAAGCGGAAGAAACTGATGAAAGACTCTCTGTATCTGGCCGCCATGCTCCGCCGCTTCACCCGGGAGAAGGAGGAGCTGCGTAAGAAGAACCCCGCCGTCGTCGGCGCCGCAACGCCCCAGGGCGCCGCCAACGCACCCCGCGCCAACCACGCGCTCCACAACTCCCAGCTGCACCCGCACCCCGGCAACAACGACATCTCCATGGCGGAACTGACGGCCGACCCGGCCGTGATGTCGCTCCTGGGCTCCACCAGCGAGAGCGAACTGCAGGATATCCTGGACGACCTGGACTTCAGCATGCTGGACTCGTCCCCGCAGTCGTGCAGCCCGGCGCAGAGGGAGAACGGCATGCTGGGAGTCGGGGCCATGGTGGGCCCGAAGGCGGTGGCGGGCGTGTTGGGGAGGGGGGCCGGGCCGCTGGGGGCCGGGGCAGGCGGGCTCCTGACCCCTCCCCCGCTCCCCGACGGACTGCCGCCCCCCCTCACCAAGCGGATCGAAGACTTGCGCGCGGTGAGGCTTATTTTCAAACGCTTTGTTTTCAACGTGAGTTACAGACGGTGTCATTCCTTGTGTTGTTTTCTCATCGATTTGTTTGACGTTCCTTAACAGGGAGTTGAATGTGAAAGGGAATGGAGGATGAGAAGGAGAGATAGAGAGAGGCATGCTGGCAGAGGAGAAGAGAGAGAGGAAGAGAGAGAGAGAATGTAATGGAGGGAGGTGGTAAAATTATGTAGAGGCAGAGAGCCGGAGACGGATAAGAGTAGGTGGGCCCACAGTGGAAGGATATGGTCGGTATCACTGAAAATGGCTTTTTCTGGCCTGTGAGTTTGTTTTTGTATCTCAGTAAATGGTGGCTGCGTGCATCCCTGCTGGCAGCCTAACCTTTCACACCCTCTCTGTTCAGGCGTCCCGCCAGTTTGACCAGGAAGGGAGAAAGAAATTCTTCACCCTGGATATGAACAACATCCTCCTGGAGTGAGTCTCACTTCCTGTCCTGGTCATTGCCAACACATCTGTCTCAGGAAGGCAAATAGAAATCCATATTCTGATTCATGGTCTTACTGTTCTGCAGAAAATATTTACCCTTGTGTGGCTCAGTAAACGAAACCCAATATCGGTCAATCGAAGTATATACGTCTGTCTATCTGTCTGCCCACCCGTTCGTCTTTCCCTGTATGCAGAAATATTTTTGTTTGACTGTTGAACTCTCTTTAATTCAAAAACAATATGGACCTAGGCTTTTTCTGTAAGAAAAGTTTAATTGTGTTTATCTGAAATTTGAGCAGCATACATGGAGCCAATGATGTATTTAGAGCTCCTGTGTAATCACCATGTGTCCCTATGCCAAGCTGCTGTAGGCTGTAGGAGAGAGAATAGCCACTCTGTTTCACAGCTGATTAGGCCTGTGTGTGTGCGGGCGGGCGGTACAGTACCTAAAGTCTCTCTCTCTCTCTCTCTCTCTCTCTCAGTATTGAGCTGCAGGTGCAGGAGCAGCCGGCTCCTGTCCGCTCTGCAGTGTACTCCCACCTGGAGGCCTTTGTTCCCTGCAACAAGGAAGCGCTGCTCAAACGCCTGAAGAAGCTCAGCCTCAATATCCAGGTGAGGAGCCGTGTGTGTGTGCACACGCGCGTGCGTGCCTTTGTGCGTTTGTGTGTGTGCATCTCTGTGTGCGAGCGTGCCTACACTACCCACGCTGCCCTGCAACACTGCGGAGTCTCTGCAGCACTGGGCCCTCTCTCCTCTCCTCTCTGCTCACAGAGGTGATGTGTTTGTACTGTCACATGGAAGCCTGCCAATGTTTCCTCATGTGGAATTGCAGTGACTTAGACTACTTTAGCCTCACACACACACACTGGCTCCCTTTCTCCATCTGTCTCCTTGTCTCTCTCAGGACGACCGGCTGCGGACCCCTCTGTTGAAGCTGAAGTTGGCTGTGTGCGGTGTGATGCCAGAGCAGATTGCCAGATACAACATGGACTGCATGGCCAAGGCTGCCAAGTAAAGCCCTCTCTGTTTCTGTGACTCCACCCCCTTGTATGTGACTCCACCCACTTGTGTGACTCCACCCCGCTTTTGTGACCACCTTTGTGTGTGAGACTCCACCCCTGTGTTTGTGACTCCACCCATGTGTGTGTGTTCATGCTCCTGTGCGTCTTTGTTACAGGCAGCAGTCTGAGGAAGGCGAGAAGAACGGCTCAGAGGAAGAGGATGAGGAGAAGCCGGGGAAGAGGGTGATGGGGCCACGCAAGAAATTCATATGGGACGACAGGCTCAGGTAGGCACTGCTGACAGACATCTGTAACCGTACCTCTCCAGTGCTGGCATACCTGCACATTCATCCTGTCCCATATCACGGCCCACTGGACCTCACTGTGGTTAGATAAACACACTGTTTTCTCTTGGCCTGGATAAGGCTTATCGGTGGGCTTCTTGCCATAGTAAACATTTTCTAAAGCAGAAGATCTCACACATGTTTCTCCCCGTTCAGGCTTTGTATCCCTGAGTTTCTGTGGCTTGTAGATGTCGTGGTTATGGCCTGTGTGTGACGCCTGCTGTTAGCCTACCTGGTCATGCTGTGTTCTGTTCCAGGACCTTACTGTGTAACCTGGTTCGGGTGAAGCTGAGCTGCTATGAGCTGGAGTCCCAGTGCTCTCTCTCTGCAGAGGACTATCTCAAAGCCTTCATGGAGAACGAGGTCAAACCCCTCTGGCCCAAGGGGTGGATGCAGGCCAGGTGTGTGTGTGTGTGTGTGTGTGTGTGTGTGTGTGTGTGTGTGTGTGTGTGTGTGTGTGTGTGTGTGTGTGTGTGTGTGGGGGTGTGTGTGTGTGTGTGTGTGTGTGTGTGTGTGTGTGTGTGTGTGTGTGTGTGTGTGTGTGTGTGGGTGTACGTGTACGTGTACGTGTACGTGTACGTGTACGTGTACGTGTGTGCTGAGGTTTGATGTTCCCGTTTGGTGTAAATGTATAAGAGGTGTTAGTGCTGATTCTGTGCGTGCGTACGTGAATGCGTGCATGCGAGGCTGTGTGTGCTGAGGCTGTGTGTGCTGAGGTTGTGTGTGCTGAGGTTGTGTGTTTCTCATCTCTCAGGATGCTGTTTAAGGAAAGCCGCTCTGTACACAGTCACCTGACTGGAAACCTGTGAGTTTATCTCCATTGTTATGTTTGAAATCCACAAATGTTTTAACGGCAAGCAAACCTGCAAATGTTCGTTCATGAATGTCAATTTTTATACAATGCGTTACCATTCATTATTAAAGAGAAAATAAAATAAAAACGACCATGTATTAATACGATTTTAAACATCTTGAGAATGCACATTAGCCAGTACATTCTCCAACGCATTATTTGACTTGTTTTACACGGGTGGAAGGTCAATTGCAGAGGACTTCAGGACACAGATCATTTTCTAAAAGAGTGAACAAAGATGTCCATAGGGAGAGTGGGAGACGTTGTCAGTCTGTCAAAATATTAGACCCATTATTAGACCCATTATGATAATTAAAGCAAGCACTCAATGTTCGTTCTGTCGTTTAATTCCTGCCTAGAGCCAAGAAGAAGATTGTGCCCACACAGAAAGCCAGGTCCAAGGTGAGTGCTCATATCGTCGCCTGTGCCTCACTCTCATACAGCACAACCGTAGTTTAAACATGCCATTCCTTCCTCCATTACTTTGTGTTTTAAAACACAAAAACCTAAAACTAAAGCTGTAAGTAAACATGTGACAACTGCTCCTTTTCTCAAAAGCAGTCGGCTTTTATTTTGATGTAATAGAGTGCAGGTTTGCATAAATGATATTGTGGGACATCGTGAGTGAGGGGGTGAACTGGGGACACGGTGTAAAACTAAATAATGGATGGGTGACTTTTCCTCCTTACAGCCCCACTATCCAGTGCCAGACTAGCATAAAACCTAGGCATTGTCATTATATACCAGTGCCATGGGAACTGTACTTTATCCAGTCTGTTTATAGGTCTCACACTTTTTTATTGTGTGTTGGTGTTTTTTTTATTGTGTTATTGTGTTTTTTTTATTGTCGTGTTTTTTCATTGTGTTGTTGTTTTTTTTAATTGTATTAGTGTTTTTTATTGTGTTAGTGTTGTTTTTATTTTGTTGGTGTTTTTTATTGTGTGTTGTGTTTTTTTATTGTATTAGTGTTTTTTATTGTTATAGAGTTGTTTTTATTTTGTGTTGGTGTTTTTTATTGTGTTAGTGTTGTTTTTATTTTGTGTTGGTGTTTTTTATTGTGTTTTTTTAGATTGTGCTGTTTTTCTCTCCTTGTGCTACAGGAGGGTATCTGGGTCCGGAGGCCCCCGCCCACCTCCTTGGTGGCAGCCACGCCCTCCCCCGCCCCCGCGGTCCGCCGGCCCCCCTCCTCCCCCTCGGAGACCATCTGCCTGTCGGACTCCCTGGACGACGACCTGACCGCGCCCTCCCTGGACTCCATCTCGCACGCCCTGGCGCTGCTGGGCAGCGTGGCCAAAGGCCTGGTGCAGAACGACAGCCCGCCTTCCCCCCACGGGCCCAGCCCCGCCGCCACGCCCCACTACGTGTCCCCGCTCTCGCACTCCCTCCTGGGGAAGAAGGAGGCTTCCGCCATGTTGTCGGGCGTCGGCGGCGCGGCGTCTACCTCTCCGTCGCCCTCCTCCTCCTCGGCTCGGAGCGAGGGGCTGGGGGCGATGAAGGTGGGGGCGGCGCTGGCGCAGGCTCACAGACACTCTCTCGCCTCCACGCACAGGCCCGGCGTCTCCGGGCTTAACAAACTCAGTCTGCCCAATTCCCCCTCTCCCCCAAAGCCACGCCCACCCCCCACCGCCTCCCCGCTGCTGCCCCCCCAGCAGAAGTCTTTCTGCTCTCCGGGCGTGAAGCCCGGCGGAGCCACGCCCCCCTCCGGACTAGCGAAAGGTGGCGGTAAGGCCGCCGGCGCTAACTGCGGTAGCGGTAACAGCAGCGGCGTGGGCCTGTCTCCTCAGTCCCGTATGAACTCACACCCCCCTCAGCTGAACCCCAAAAGCCCTCAGACACCCCGCCTGCCCCACTGTCCCTCCCCAGGGCCCTCAGCGGCACACCCTCAATCCAAACCCCATCAGCATCACCAGTCAAACTTCATCACCCCAATGCAGGCCACTCTCACCAAGTCCTCACACAGCAACAACCCATCCATAATCAAGCTCACGCCCCGCCCCCCGGCCCCGACCCCGCCTCCTTCTTCCTCCTCCCCCTCCCCGTCTCCCTCCGCCTCCCCCTCCCTACCCCCTCATTCCCGACCTCAGCCCATTCAGAATGCGCACCAGTACTCTCCCAAAAACGCCGCTTTCCGCCCGCCCTTCTCGGTCCAGGGAGGGTTGGTCAAGGCGGGTCAGAGCAGCTACAGCCCTGCGGGCGGGCATAAGAGCTCCCCCCACAGCGGCGCAAACGTCAGCCTCACGAGCACACCCTCCATTTCAAGCCGGCCTGTCTCAAGCCCCTCCCCTTCCTCCAGCTCAGCCAGTCACGGGCAGCGGCAGAGGCCGGCGGGCGGAGCCAGCCAGGGGGCTAAGCCAGTGGTCAGCCGGGCGCCCGTATCTTCTGTCCACTCATCCCCGCTGTCTCAGGTGAGCTGGTGGGGAGGGCGGGTAGTGACACCACTGCCTGTCCCAGCTCATTTTACATATTCATTTAACCAAGAATCTAAAAACTAACGTTGTTTCCCTGACCGCTCAGTAGGTATGCATGGTGAAAGCACTGACCAGATTTTGCTGTGAATGGATGGGCATTTTGATAAATGGATCTGTTAGTGTGCATGGCATTCCTCCTCTTTAATGGCAGATTGATTAAAAGGCACTGGACTTATGACTCACTGCAGCGAATCACAGTGCAGTGTTATTTAAACCATGTAGTTGTCAGGAAATGTTCATGTTTAAAACTCAATTTGAAATGGAGCTATGCTCCACATCACATGGTTCTGTGTCACTAGTTCCAGGAATGCAGAAGCAGACTGCATCTCTTCTGCCTGTTAGCGGAAGGCTAGCTCATGGCTAAAATGGATATAAATTCAAATGGCAAATAACACACAGGTCAAAAATGTTGGCTATCATAAGTGTTTTTTGCAAGTGTTTATGCCATGTTAAATGTTAAATGGTTTTTCAAAAAAAAAATTGCATGCATTGTCATTGTGGGGCAGTGCATTGTGGGATTTGGGTGAGGTGTTAGTGAGTGTCTGTTGACAAATGGTTTAAATTATTTTTGCTGTTGACTAAATAGATTTTTTTAAATATAGAATATTGGTATATTCATACATTCACATATACCTAGACACTTTCAGTTTCTAGGTATATGTGAATTGGGTTTTGTTTCATTTCCCAAAAAGGAAGAAACAAAACCCAATGCATTAGGTTCAAACAAATGTTAATAGTGTTAAACCTTTTGTTTTAACATAGCTGGAAAACAAGCCCCTGTAATCCCCTCATGATTGTGTCCCATACTCTGGGGTCTAACACAAACACTATACTCTGGGGTCTAACCCTGTCCCATACTCTGGGGTCTAACCCTGTCCCATACTCTGGGGTCTAACCCTGTCCCATACTCTGGGGTCTAACCCTGTCCCCTCTGCCCCTCCCAGGTGACCTCACCAGGCAGTAACCTCCTGGGCCCGGCGCCGTCTCTCCCTCTCGGATTTGGGATGCTGGGGGGGCTGGTTCCCGTCTCGCTACCCTTCCAGTTCCCCTCCCTGCTGAACTTCACCCCGCCCGGTGCGCCGGGGGGCAGCGGACTGGGCGCGGCCGCCGCCAACAACTCAGGATACAGCCTGGCACAGAGTGCGTATGAGTGCACACTGCCCCCTATGTGTGCAGCTCCGCAAGGCCCTAGACAGGGCACAGGAGCTCAGTTACCACCCTTATAACATATTGGCCCACACTACACCAGCTCTAAAGATTGAAATGTTACACTTAATAGAGGTTTCTCTAAATGGGTGAAGTTGTAGATGCATGAATTTGCGAGCCATAGTGCTTACCTTCCATATATAACCTAGTTAAAGTGGCTATACACTAGATACACTAGGCAGTTTACGCAAGATTACAGCCCTGGGGGATTTGTCCTTCTGTGGTCTGATATATAATTTGGCCTGTTACATCTAGACGTCTATAGCCAGGACTGAAGCACACATTTCATACTCACTGTTCCCTAGAGCTCCATTCAATTTCAGGCCACTGTGCCAAAGCTGGAGGTCAGAGGAGGTCAGCGGTTGTCCTGCTTATCCTGAACGGCCAAAAATACATCCAGCAAAGATATCATGTGACTCCACCCCTTAACGTTCCTGGTGTCACTTCCTGACTGTCCTGTGCTTTTCACACAGCTGGTGTCTTCCAGATCCCCAAAGATCTCAAACTGCATCCGCTTTGCATCCTTTTTCTACTCTATATAATAATGTAAACTATTCAGTGTTTTAGAAGTGCAGAACATTGGGGGTTTGGATCCCTGAATAAAGGATCGTAGCCTCCTTGGACTGATCTAGCATCAAGTTTCTCTTGTTCATATCCTGGCATTAACTACTTTGAGCTAAAAGATAAAACTTATTCTAGATCAGCACACACTCTTGAGATGCTGCATGAATCTGGACCGTTAAGACTGCAGGAGAGATAGTGAAATGTGTTGCTTGTTCAGCCCTTGTGTTTGTGTGTGTGTGTGTGTGTTGTGTTGTGTTGTGTGTGACATCCATCAGCAGTTATTGCGCAGTCTATGACTTGTGTAGCACTCTGGTTTCATTGCTGTCCAGTCTCTCTCTGCTCATGTTCTGCGTACAGGTCTCTCTCAATCATTCTCAAGCTCACAGTTTTTTCATCGCTTCATCTGCCCAATTTTTCTTCTGCCCTTCCCCTTCCTGCCAAATACTGCTCCCCGTTCCCCACTGCCGTGCCCTGAAATGTACTGAAGAAGCCTGTGGGTCTCTCTCTCTCACGCCCTGTACTCCCTGTTCTCTGTGGGTGGCCCCTCCCTCTCTCTCCTCAGATCTGTTAAAGAGTCTCCAGTCAGGGTCGCAGGCTACGTTGCCTCCTCACTTGCAGCTTGCCTTCTCAGGTAAACTCTGCCCCTCCCTTCCTCTCTCCCTCCCTCCTTCCCTCCCTCGCCAGCCCTCCAGCTGTCTGTCTGTCCGTCGGTCTGTCTGCTTCTCAGTCAGCTGACTCTTCACCCGTCCTGTCTAATTGCCCCGGCAGCCCGCCTCGCTGGCTTGACTGTGGGTAGGGGTTTGCATGACTTTGTGTCCCTCTCCAGGTAGCGTAGAAGCATGTCCGCCTTTCAGTCCCCACGGTTTTTGCGTGTCTAGGCCCGTTTGGATGGTCCGCTTGCCCTCCCGTGTTCATTATAAACCCTCTGCCTCCCACACAGATGCGAACCAAAGCCAGGGAGGAGACATGAAGAGGAAGTCACACTGACCAACAGGAAGCCAGACGAAGATAGGCGCCCACAACTCATCTGCTAGGAAGCGGGTGGCGGCCTCGCTATATCAGAATGACTGTTGGCTTTGGTCGGTAAAACTGTAGAGATGTTGGGATTTTCTCCTCCCAGTAGTCTCACGACTGCTCTGACAAATTAATTATTCTCGCTATAATTATTAATTATATTATAATTGGGCTGGAAGGATGAATGCTGATGAACGTTGTTTTATTTTTTTATTTTTTCGTCAACATGTTTACATGACAGACCTATATCACTGTGGTAAAGAGAGAGGGACGGCAGGAGAGAATACGCTACGTAATTTAATTTCTATTTAAGTAATCTTACTTATGTCTTCTTGATTATTTTTCTGAAGCCGTTTAACTATGAATCCTGGATCCTAATTTTTCGGAGACGCCCTCTCTCCGTCTATGAGATGGTACGGTCCTATCCCACGCGGGCTTGGTGTTCTGGGAGTTAGAGTACTGTTTGAGTCCCGTTTCCCGGCCCCCACTGCAGACTGTTAACAAAAGTAGCTATTTTTACTGAAAAGTGACTTGTAATTTACACACAGGGATAATGCTTTCCGCTTATGATTTGAAAGTGTGAGAGTAAATGAATTTGAGTGTGTGTGTGTGCGTGCGTGCGTGCGTGCGCAGTGTGTGTATATATACTGTATTCTTTTACCAGGTCAGTCTGTATATAGCGTGTGAGCATATCCCCCTCTCTGTCTTGCTCAGTGTCCCCCTCTGGTGCTGTGTTTTCACACTGGACTTATTTTGGAGAAACTTGAAGTTGAGCGAATCTCCCATATACGGAGAGGCAGAGAAAAGATATGTGAGGGAGAGAGAGAGAGGGAAGAAGATTGTAGCCTACTTGAACTTTATTTTGAATTTTGTTGCTGTTCGATAAAACTCAAGAACACACAGACTCATAACAACAAAAGAAAAAGCCTTAGTTTGTAAGTTAAAAGAACTATGCAGGATGGTAAATGCTTAAAGCAGAACTACATGCTTGGGGATTTCTGTTGCCATTATCCAACTGTCTGGATGTTTGTAGGAGTAAGGATCATATGTGTGCGTCGCTGTTCCCTCATTTATACTAAAAAAACAACTAAAAAAACAAACCGCTTACCACTTCATTCCCCCTTTCATGTTCACTCATCTCCTGATTGTGTCCCTGTTCCCATACCTCCTCCCGCATCGTTTCTGATAACTGTCCCATCCCCACCCCACCTCAGCCTTTGACCGACTGACAGAATTGTGGAACCAAAGATAATGTCCCTAGGGTAGAATGGCTGCTGTCGGTCACACTTTTTTTTTCTTTCTTTTTTTCTTTTTCTTTAAACCATATACTTCAAAAAAAAAAAATTTATCTGTGTGTTTGTGTATGTCTGCGTGTGCTCTGGAAGTCTTTGTAAACCAATTTGGGTAACGTTTTGGGTTCACATTCGGGGGGGGGGGGGGGGAATATTGTCTTGGTTAATTTTGTCTTTCGTAGATTATTTTTGTGTGATGAATAAAAAAAAAAGCTGTTGGTTTTCAGTTGGGAGTCTTTTTGTACTGACACCTGCATTCATTTCCATGGCTGTTCAAGTCTTGCATTACTATCATTTAAGCAGAAAAAAGGCCTTAGGTGGATAAATTCAGGGAGTTTAATTCTCCCCTCAGCTTGCTCTTGGTGTGCACGCTGCGGAGAAACATGGACAGGTTTGTTAATAGCGTTGTGTTCAATGCATCCCGCTTCTCGCTCGCTGGTATTTATAATTTGGGTGATGGGATCAATTTCACTGGGACGTGGAAAACAACATATTCGGCCGAGTCTCACCGCTGCTGAGTCACACCTGCTCCTTTCCTGCTTAATACAATATGAAATATTTACTGTGGTTCAGACTCCTGTCCAATCTCAATTTACAAAAGGAGGGAAGAGACCACAGCTTTGGGTGGAGGGCTTAACTCATGTAATAGACCTCTTGGCACATTGCTTTGTGCTATGAGAAGACAAACAAATTGAGCTTTAAAAAAAAAAAATCACAGATTTCTATAATGAATATGTTTTATTTTCTTTTACAAAAATCATTGTCTAGAAATACAGGTATACAAGAAATAATAGATATTTGTAGTTGAATGCCTGGTTGTCAACAGCCAGTCCAATAATATAACTACCTCATGAATGTTAAAGCTTTTAACCAAATGAAATCACAAAACGTCCTGTCCAAAAGGACAGAAGGCTCAACATTTCATACAGTTAATAACACTGATTCATATCCACATACTATCTGATCACTAGAACTGAAGAGGTACATCAGGTATGATATGAAGCACAGCAAAATACAAAAAATTGTTTACTTGTTTCATTTTTGTCTTGTTAGGTTTGCACATACCAGTAATACATACATGTATATGTCCAATAAATACATATATGTAAACTTTTCCGCTAATGCTTTCTTGTGTAGTGTCTAAGGCACTTTTTAAATAAACGTATAACTAACAGAATGAATGAGAAGGTTTTGTTTTGTAGATGACCTTTAATACACAAATAAAATGGATAAGAACAGTAGTGATGGGATAGGCAGATTCTGGCATATACCCACTATATATACCCACACTTGTGTGACGTAGTGGGCTTGGAGACAGCAAGGCCATGACGAATATGATCCCTTAACCCCTTTGAGGGCGCATATTGGGGTCAACTTAGTCAAAAATATTTTAAAAAATACCAGAATGAAACCCTTATTTCCGGGGATTTGTTGAGGGGATTCAGGAGCACACTCATCCGACAATTTCGTGAAGTAAACCAGAAGTAAAAACTAAAACTTGTAGTACTAGAGCAGGACATATTACGAACTACTCTCTTTTGTATTTTTGTTAATTCTATCTTCATTCGTAATCTACACTTTGTAACCATCGTCATATGTAAACCGATTGATATTCTCAATAAAAATTTAAAAAATATTACGAACTACTTCCTCACTAGTTTGGAAAGAGTTTTGCAGAAATTATTTCGCACACTGTTTGCAAAGTGAGGGGACAGGGCACATAGTAGACGGGTGTGAGTGGACAGGGGGCAGGGAACAGGGATCATATTTGGTCACGGCCATAGTCTCAAAAAAGAAAAAAAGCAGACCAGAGAATGGCTGAGAAAGGGGGCGGGGCTACATTAGCATAAGGGGAAGTGGTTAACAGACTAACGTGATCAGATCAAGGTCCTACACTCATCACAGACCGTGTCAGACGGATAAGTGAACCCCTTACTTTGAGAGGGCGAGTGTGAAATCGAAACTCCTTTCGGTCAGAGAAATTGTTCAACTACCGTTACAGAGCACAATGGAAGTGGGGCGGGGGGGGGGGATTCGTACCTGCATTTTTATTACATTTTTCTAGGGGTTGGAGTGCTGCGAGGCACAGCGGTTTATCGCAAAGCTTGGAGTACAGTATGGCCGTTCTCTGAGGAGGGAGCGGGGGGCGGACGCTGAAGTGCGTCCTTTGCCTGTTGCATTTTGTATTCATCGTTCCGTACAGGTGTGTCCATGTCACAATACAAGCGATTACAACACCCCTCTGCCCCCCACCTCATTCCAAAAGCATGCTAATCTGTCTCTTTTGCACAAAATACAAAAGTGTTAGTCAAAAAAAACAAAACAAAACGGATACCTCAGTAAGAATCCTACGATTTACTTTTCAGTAATTTATTCCTGTGTCGAGAAACGCTCTAGCAAAATCGTCTTTTTTCACAGTTTGAATTTTCCAGTCCATTTCAGAACGGGTCCAAAACACAACTCTGTTTACAAACCTTTCTGTTGTGTTGATAATGAAAGCTTAACGGTCTGTACATCAGAGACACATGCAGTAGTGATGGCCGGGCTGTACCTGCGTGTCGCCCGACTGAAGGGGGACTATCGTTCATAGAGAGCACAGGGCGTATTGGGCCTAGTTATCTATGAGCTGGCTTTACATCGTGTATCTGTGAGGGGAATAAAAGTCAATCGCTCCATTTATTCTGCGTTTGGAGTGCATGCGCGTACATATGTACATATACACATGTACACGCATACACGCACAGTTCGTATGTAAAATGCACTTGTACCTGTATTTTCTTTTCTTAAGCAGAGTACATCGTAACAAGGCTAGAGCTATATTAAGACGCAGTATAGATGAATGGTTTTGCTCAGCCGTTCAGCTCGCCAGTGTGGAGTAAGGCAGAGATGTGCTGTGCTGCGCTGGCTTCTTGCACAGGGAGGCTGAGGAGCTGTTGCATGCTGGGATGCTGGAGGGCTCACGGGGGGCCTCTACTCGGGCTGCGGCGCCTGCGTCTCGTTGACGTCGCTGGCCTTGCTGTCGCCGCCGTCGTCGTCCGACAGCTCGACGGAGGCGCCCTCCATCTGCAGCTGCCGGCGGCCGGAGCGGCTGGAGGAGAAGCTGATGGGCCCGCCGCGTCTGTGGGGTGGGGGTCACAGCTTAAAATCTGTGGACACGATTTCATTGCCAAGGTAATGGCAAACCTTTACCCCTCACACACGCTATTAGTAGTAGTGTCCACCCACCATTATGTGCATTTACTTTTAAAGTAGAGCTCATAATGGTAGTGCTGTTGAACACAAAATGGAAATGAGATTTTACGCAAGTGTGTGTATGTGTGTGTGTGTGTGTGTATGTACATGAATGTGTGTGTGCGTCCTGTAGCAGCTCCGGTACCTGAGGCGGTTCTTCAGGGTGTTGACCGCTCGGCTCGGGTGTGTGTGTGAATATGTGTGTGTGTGTGTGCGTGCACATATATGTGTGTGTGTGTGTGTGTGTGTGTGTGCGTCCTGTAGCAGCTCCGGTACCTGAGGCGGTTCTTCAGGGTGTTGACCTCTCGGCTCAGGCCCTCGCTGGCCTCGGTGGCGTCCTCCAGCTCTCTCTGCAGCTTCCTGCGGTTGGCGTTGGCGCGGGTGGACTCCTCCTCCGCCTCCTCCAGCTGCCTCTTCAGCTGCTTCATCCTGGAGTTGGCCTTCTCCATCTGACCGACAGATTCAGAGCGTCACAGTCAGCACCAACACTCTGCCGGTCGGATCACCACCACATCCATGCATGTGATCCTCCTCACCTGCTCCTTGTACTGGTCGGCATGGCGACGCTCATCCTCCACCTGCATGAACACCTCCTTCAGCTTCTTCTCTGTGCGGCGCACTATCTTGTTGGCAGCAGCTCTCTCCCTGGGAGCCACAGGAGGAGAAAATGGGCTGATTCAGCAGGGCAGCATGCGGAGAAACAACTGCTTATTCCACCCAAGGCCAGTACCATTTCACCAGCAACCAGAGACACAAACATCTATCTTATCCAGGACACCAGCTTCTATAGAACCTGGTAATGTGGATTTTTCTGTTTTACGGCTTCAGTGTAAATATAGAATTTAATTTTGGTTTCTTACCGTCATACTAGATTATAGCTGCCTTTTTAAATTTCACAAATTAGTTAAACTCTTATGCTCTATTCTGTGAAAATGACATACAACTCGTATTGTAGCTCATTCTTTAAATTCTTGATTACTTAAAACAGAAAAACAAACCTCAAGTGTTTAGCATCCATAGTCTATCTGGCATTTTCTCTTGCCTGTATTTACATACACTTCATTAATGTGCACTTTAGCAGTGCACTCTGGAGCACTGGGAACACACACAGTGTGAGGGGAGAACGCTCAGCTTCAGCTAAATGTTCTATAAATATGAACACGCAATATTAATATCACAAAAGCCAGCTGTGCATGCTTTGAAGTCTTACATGAAACTGGTGGGAAAAAAATCTGTCAGGGAGTTGAGTGGTCATTCAGTAGAGAATAGGGAACGCACTAGTTAACTGGAACATCACCAGATGTCAGTATGCATACCCATTACACTCGGGTAAGGAACACCATTACAATTTGAGATTTTCAGGTATAGTTACCCTTTAGTACTGTAGTCCTGGAGACATTATCAAAGAAAACTACTTCACTGCACTTTGAGTGACAGCTCTAAGGATCAGGTGACTACAGGAGTAGTTCCCACAGGAACATCGGTGAGGTCTTCAGCTGAAGCGTTTATCAGTGGGCTCCTCCACTCACAGAGTAAATGTTTTGGCTGGTTTGCAGCAGTGTGCTGAACTCACTTGGCCTCCTGCTCCAGCTGCTCCTCCAGCTGAATGATCTTGGCCTCCATGGCGGTGATGGTGACCTTGAACTTGGACTTGACGGAGCCCTCCAGCTCCTGCAGCTTGGCCCTCAGCTCCTTGTTGTGCCTCTCCAGCTGCTGCCGGGCGTTCTCACTCTTCTGGGCGACGCTGCGCTCGCCCACCAGCTCTGTGTTCAGGGTGTCCACCTGTGTGGGAGGGGGGGAGGAGATTCACTGCAGCGCCGCTCTCACAGAAACAGGCCGTTCGATGTGACTGCACAGGCAGGCGGGTCTGTAGAACTGACTGAGATGTGACTGGTCTCTCTGTGCTTACTGGAGTATACGTTTCTAATCTGGGCTAGCATGCAGCTGATTCAGCAGTGGGTAAATGATACATGTGTACATGTCTAAAGAGCCTGCTCGTTGTATGTCTAAAGAGGTTGTACCTGCCTGCTGGTGTGAGCCTGAAGAGGCTGTATGTACTCTATGCTGGTGTGTGTGTGTGTGTGTGTGTGTGTGAGAGAGTCTAAAGAGGCTGTACCTTCATGGTGGTGTGTGTGTGTGTGTGAGTCTAAAGAAGCGGTACCTGCATGGTGGTGTGTGTGTGTGTGTGAGTCTAAAGAAGCTGTACCTGCATGGAGGTGTGTGTGTGTGTGTGTGTGTGTGTGTGTGTGTGTGTGTGTGTGTGTGTGTGTGTGTGTGTGTGTGTGTGTGTGTGTGTGTGTGTGTGTGTGTGTGTGTGTGTGTGTGTGTGTGTGTGTGTGTGTGTGTGTGTGTGTGTGTGTGTGTGTGTGTGTGTGTCTAAAGAAGCTGTACCTGCATGGTGGTGTGTGTGTGTGTGTACCTGCATGGTGGTCTTGCGGAAGCGGTCGTTGAGCAGCTCCATGTTGCTCTGCTCCTCCTCCAGCTCCTCCTCCAGCTGGGCGATGCGCGCCTCCAGCCTCCGCTTCTCATCCAGCAGGGCTGACCTGAGACAGACAGACAAACAGACACACATTTAAATCTTAATGTGAGGCCGCAGTACAGACCAAACTACATTTGTTTTGATGTCTTTCATATCAGAGCTCTACTGCTTGCCACTCTGCAGTGGACCAGCAGGCAGGGACATTAATGAGGCCAGCAGGGGGCGACTCACTTCCCAGAGGCGCTGTTGGAGATTTCGTCGGCCAGCTCGTCCCGCTCCTGCTCGGCGTGACGCCGGGCCCTCTCTGAGGCTGCCAGGTCCTGGGGAGAGGATACACACACACACACACACACAGTCACAGCTGCTCAGACTAGAGACTCAGAGCCGATCACACTCCCTTATGGAAGAGGAGCGAGACGCACCTCCTGCAGCTGGAGAATCTCAGCCTCCAGGCTCTTGAGCTTCTTCTCGTTCTCCTTGGACTGGGTGAAGATCTCATCGCGAGAGGCGCGCGCTTCCTCCAGCTCCCTCTGATAGTCCTTCATCTGAGCCTGAGAGAGAGAGAGTGAGTGTGAAACCACAGTGAAACCTGCTCCACTCTGCGAGGGACACATTCTGACTTAGAAAACTGTACGGTCCCCGAGTGACCTGATCACCACGGCAACGGCGTCAGTACCTGAAGCTTGCGTAGCTGCTTGATGGCCTCGTCGCGGGCCTTGTTGGCCGCCTCGATCTGAGCCTCCAGGTCTTTGAGGTCCATCTCCATCTTCTTCTTGGCGGCCACGGCCAGTGCCCTCTGCTTGCGCTCATCCTCCAGCTCGGCCTCCATCTCCCTCACCTGCGGGGGAGAGAGGGCCCCGTTAACGGGGTGTGGAAGGGGCAGAGCCCGTCATACCGCACGTGCTCACATCCAGCGGGGGTTCGGAGGGACTCCGCTCTATACCTGCTTGACCAGCATCCTCTTCTTCTCCTCGTTCTGCTCGTCACGGGCCTGCAGGTCCCTGTCGAACTGCGCCTTCATGGCCTGCATGTTGACCTCCAGCCTCAGCTTGGCGTCCTCCGTGGCCTGCAGCTCGTCCTCCAGCTCCTCCAGCTGGGTGCGCATCTCCTCCACCTGCTGCTCCAGGGTGCGCTTCGACTTCTCCAGCTCATGCACCTGCGCAGGTAACACACACCTTGCTGAAGGTGTACACCACTTTCCACTGAGGCCTGCCTCTGTTTCTGCTCTAACTCTGCATAAAGCCAGGCTCAACCCACCTGCCTGACATGCCATATCAATGAATTACCACATTACACTCTAGGCACGTCACAAAATCATACAAACAATGTAGTTTAACAAAGTAGTACACTCCCATCACCCATGTTTATCTTACATTTAACGTCTTAATTTAATTACACTGAAAAAAATGTCTGTCTTAAGTGTTTTAGTCTTGTAATGAGACTTAAAATCTCTCAAGTAGAAAATAGTAGCTTTTTTTTTTGTTTGACAAGTGAAATTATCTTACCCCATTGGAAAATCTTCAAATTAGTAAAACTCACTCCATTGGCAATGTTTTTGTCTTATTTTGCAAAATAGTAACAGAAGTAAGACTTTATGTCTAAATATAAGACTAAAATGCTTGTTAAGATTTGACTTATTTTTTGGTTTCGGCAGTGTAAGGCCCCACAAGACAACACCCCCTCGCATGCCAATAAGCTAACACACATTGTGAACTGGCAAAGCCACACCCCTTTCCAGCGGGACAGCCACTCACGTTCTTCCCCACGTCGTCCTTGGAGCTCATGAGGTCCTCCATCTCGGTGCGCAGCTGCTTGTTGAGCCTCTCAAACTCCTCTTTGGCCTCCAGAGCCTCGTCCAGAGCGCGGGCCATGGACAGGGCCTTGGTGTCCTTCTCCCGGGCCTCCGCCTCCGCCCGGTCCCGCTCCTCCGCGTAGCGAGCGGAGATGTTCTTCTCCTCCGCCAGCATCTGCCACACAGCAATGAGACACGGGCTAGCAACTCAAACAACTGTTCACAAACACAGTGACCAACTAACGTAGCCGCTAACTGCAACGTATGTGAATATAACCATGGGAATCTAAGGTACCCCACATCTGAAGTGCTTCTAGGCTCATTACTGATTTTACACCCTTGTCATCATGCACAGATCTTATCAGTCTGTAATTTGGAGTTAATCTAAAACGGTTACGTCTGGTCATAAAAACCCCAGAATCAATGACTTCACCACAAAATCCTAGCAAGTCATTCCACGCGTTAATAACTTTTAACATCTCTGAAAGAGCTGCACACTCTACATGACCTGAGAATGTCTCGGGACAGTACCTGGTCAAACTTTTTCTGCTTCTTCTCCAGGTTGGAGACAATCTGCCGCTGATGGTCCAGGTCCACCATGAGGTCGTCCAGCTCCTGCTGCAGGCGGTTCTTGGTCTTCTCCATCTTGTCGAAGGCGATGGCCTTCTCCTCCAGCCTCTGGGAGGTGCTCTCCACCTCCTTCTGCAGCTTCTTTTTCACCTCCTCCAGCCCTTCCATCATGCCCACATCATCCTCCAGCTTCTTCTTGGTCTCAACCAGCTACACGCACACAGAAACACACACACACACACACACACACACACACAGTCTGTTGATCAGCTTCCACCCAAGGTGCATGTGTGTGTCTGCACGCAGATGTGTGTGTGTGTTTGCAGTTGTGCGTGTGAGCGTGTATGTGTATTGTTCACCTGGGCCTGCAGACTGGTCAGCTGCTTCTCCAGGTTCCTGCGCGCCTCCTCGTCCTCCTCCTGCTGCTCCTGCAGGCCGCTCTTGTCCTCCTCCAGCTGCCGGATGCGGGTGCTCAGGTTCAGCTTCTGACGCGTCTCCTCCTGCAGCAGCTCCTGCGGTCACACCCCCAGAGGAGCAGTCACACCTCCGCCCACATTCACCTCCATATCTCACTAAACCATGAAACTCATTCAATCTCTCATACACCTCCATATCTTACTAAACCATGAAACTCATTCAATCTCTCATACACCTCCATATCTTACTAAACCATGAAACTACACAGGAGTGTGCTACTCTGCTGCCTTTGGTACAATAAGAAAGGAAGTCAGCAAGAAAACATTTTTAAAATAATAAATATGTAATAAGTCAGCTTTTACAAGTTATTCACCGGGAACCAATAGCATTGTGTTCATTTGTATGTTAAAACTTTTGTCTCACAGCAGAGTAAATTACCTGGATCCACCCTTTTCCTGATTAGGTACTCAATACACTTGAATTTATCATTGGTCAGATTCCCTGAAATATTCACAGCTGTTCCTTGGAACATAATGCTACCTTACCTAGCCATCTGTATCATAATATTCTCATCCTTTAGTAAACAATGATCTTTATTTTTAATTTCGCTATGTTAAATGCAAATTCCTTGTATTGACAGCATCATATTAGTTATACTTTAAAGCTAGATGTGGGTCGTGCCTGTGTGCTGACTTGCAAGTTAAAATGAATGCCTAGAAGAGAGACAGCCTTAATGAATAGCATTAACATTTCATCTTGTGCCATGTGGTCATACCATGCTAGAAAAAAATTAAGTTACAAATAATTTCAATGATAGATTATTTGTAAATAAACATGGGAGGCCCCCGTCACTGTGGTGTTGTCTAACCCCGTGTCTCTCCCAGCTGGGCTCACCTGGGTGTCCTGCAGCTGGCTCTCCAGGCTGGAGGCGTCCTTGGCCAGTTTGAGTCCCTTCTTCTCAGCCTCCTCCAGCAGCGTGGACACGTTGTCCAACTCCGCCTGCCACCGCCGGAGCCATAGAGAGGGAGAGAGAGAGAGAGAGAGAGAGATAGAGAAGGGAGAGAGAGAGAGAGGGAGAGAGAGAGAGGGAGATAGAGAGGGAGATACAGAGAGCAGCGTCAGCACCCCGACCCCATCACACACCCACAGGGTGCCCCGTGAGCAAACAGGATCATTCTGGTTCACTCAGCTCCCCACTGTGCAATCATCATTAAAGCAGCACATCTGAGCCCTGCACTGCTGTAACTCACTGCCCGAGTCAGGGGCAGCTCTACAACAACTAAAAATGTCTCTCTCACCTGCACCCTCATAGTTATGAATATACAAACATAGCGAGCCCCTCTAGGCTCTATTATACCAGGGCTGCTCAACCCTGTTCTTGGATATCTACTGTCCTGTAGGTTTTCACCCCAACCCTAACAAAGCACACCTCATTCAACAGCTAGAGATTTCATTGAGCTGCTAATTAGTAGAATCAAGTGTGCCAGATTAGGGTTGAAATGAAAACCTACAGGACGGTAGGCCTCCCGGAACAGGATTGTTCGCTTTTAAACCACGCGGCTCTCAGCAGCGCAGCAGGACGGAGGGGGCGGAGCTTCTCACCTGCAGCTTGTGGGAGCGGTCGGCCAGCTCGCTCTTCGACCGCTCTCCCTCCGTCGCCCGGACGACCAGCTCCTGGAACTGCGCCTCCAGCTTCTTCCTCTTGTGCTCGGACTCGGTCTTGACCTGCTGCAGCCCCTTCACCTCCACCGCCAGCTCCTTGTTATCGCTCTCCAGGGTCTGCTTGTTCTTCTCCAGGTTGGACTTGAACTGCGCGAAGATCAGAGAGTCAGGTTCTGCGCCTGGGGGGTATCTCCATTACAGGCCGTTACCACACCCGGGTACACAGCACAGACCCGAGGGATTACTTCAGTTACAACCCGCTCAGGGGTAAAAGGTGTTAGTCTTTGCCCCAGACCGGGAGACCCACCCTCTTGGCCTGCTCCAGCTGCTCAGACAGCTCCTCCAGGGCAGTGGAGTGTCTCTGCCGCATCTCCTGGATCTGGGACTCGTGGTTCTTCGTCTCCTCGTCGATGGCCTTCTTCAGCTCCGTCACCTCCTGCTCACGCTTGGTCCTGGGGGTGCGGAGGTAATGGGGCTATAATGACTACTGGTTCCCATGCTGGTACAGTCAGGCCTGTGCAGGAATGCCTGTCAAGGTCACTGTCGCTCCGTCGGTTTAACCAGACGTCATGACACCAGTGAGCCACATTCACAACAAGTGTTAAATAGCGAGTGTTAGACGTCTCTATTTTAGATGTCTCCAGTCACAAGCTGAAAACCCATATGGATGTGCACCAAAATGGAAAGAATCCTAAACAGTGCAGCGTAAAGCAAGGACAGCGCAGTGAGCAGCTACAGGAGATCCTGCAGACCCAAAAACAGCTTTGTGAGCAGCTATGTGAGGTCCTACAGACCCAAGGACAGCGCAGTGAGCAGCTACGTGAGGTTCTGCAGACCCAAGGACAGCGCAGTGAGCAGCTACGTGAGGTTCTGCAGACCCAAGGACAGCGCAGTGAGCAGCTACGTGAGGTTCTGCAGACCCAAGGACAGCGCAGTGAGCAGCTACGTGAGGTTCTGCAGACCAAAGGACAGCCATGAGCAGGTACCTGAGCTCCTGTTGGGCGGCGGTGGTGTCCAGCGTGTCCTCCAGCTCGGTCTTCAGGGCCTCCAGCTCCTCGCTCAGGTCCCTCTTCAGCTTCTCGGCCTTGTTGCGCGCCAGCTTCTCCGACTCCAGGTCCTCCTGCAGCTCGGACAGCTGCGCCTGCATCTCCCGAACCTGCTTCAGCACGTTGTTTTTCTGCGCCACCTCCTCGTCACCCCTGGACACGCCCAAACACCTTTCATTATGTCACCCCTGGACACGCCCAAACACCTTTCATTATGTCACCCCTGGACACGCCCAAACACCTTTCATTATGTCACCCCTGGACACGCCCAAACACCTTTCATTATGTCACCCCTGGACACGCCCAAACACCTTTCATTATGTCACCCCTGGACACGCCCAAACACCTTTCATTATGTCACCCCTGGACACGCCCAAACACCTTTCATTATGTCACCCCTGGACACGCCCAAACACTTTTCATTATGTCACCCCTGGACACGCCCAAACACTTTTCATTATGTCACCCCTGGACACGCCCAAACACCTTTCATTATGTCACCCCTGGATACGCCCAAACACTTTTCATTATGTCACCCCCGGACACGCCCAAACACCTTTCATTATGTCACCCCTGGACACGCCCAAACACCTTTCATTATGTCACCCCTGGACACGCCCAAACACCTTTCATTATGTCACCCCTGGACACGCCCAAACACCTTTCATTATGTCACCCCTGGACACGCCCAAACACCTTTCATTATGTCACCCCTGGACACGCCCAAACACCTTTCATTATGTCACCCCTGGACACGCCCAAACACTTTTCATTATGTCACCCCTGGACACGCCCAAACACCTTTCATTATGTCACCCCTGGACACGCCCAAACACCTTTCATTATGTCACCCCTGGATACGCCCAAACACCTTTCATTATGTCACCCCTGGACACGCCCAAACACCTTTCATTATGTCACCCCTGGACACGCCCAAACACCTTTCATTATGTCACCCCTGGACACGCCCAAACACCTTTCATTATGTCACCCCTGGACACGCCCAAACACCTTTCATTATGTCACCCCTGGACACGCCCAAACACCTTTCATTATGTCACCCCTGGACACGCCCAAACACCTTTCATTATGTCACCCCTGGACACGCCCAAACACCTTTCATTATGTCACCCCTGGACACGCCCAAACACCTTTCATTATGTCACCCCTGGACACGCCCAAACACCTTTCATTATGTCACCCCTGGACACGCCCAAACACCTTTCATTATGTCACCCCTGGACACGCCCAAACACCTTTCATTATGTCACCCCTGGACACGCCCAAACACCTTTCATTATGTCACCCCTGGACACGCCCAAACACCTTTCATTATGTCACCCCTGGACACGCCCAAACACCTTTCATTATGTCACCCCTGGACACGCCCAAACACCTTTCATTATGTCACCCCTGGACACGCCCAAACACCTTTCATTATGTCACCCCTGGACACGCCCAAACACCTTTCATTATGTCACCCCTGGACACGCCCAAACACCTTTCATTATGTCACCCCTGGGCACACCCAAACACTTTTCATTATGTCACCCCTGGACACGCCCAAACACTTTTCATTATGTCACCCCTGGATACGCCCAAACACTTTTCATTATGTCACCCCTGGACACGCCCAAACACCTTTCATTATGTCACCCCTGGACACGCCCAAACACCTTTCATTATGTCACCCCTGGACACGCCCAAACACCTTTCATTATGTCACCCCTGGACACGCCCAAACACCTTTCATTATGTCACCCCTGGACACGCCCAAACACTTTTCATTATGGCACCCCTGGATACGCCCAAACACCTTTCATTATGGCACCCCTGGATACGCCCAAACACCTTTCATTATGTCACCCCTGGACACGCCCAAACACTTTTCATTATGTCACCCCTGGATACGCCCAAACACTTTTCATTATGTCACCCCTGGATACGCCCAAACACTTTTCATTATGTCACCCCTGGGCACACCCAAACACTTTTCATTATGTCACCCCTGGACACGCCCAAACACTTTTCATTATGTCACCCCTGGATACGCCCAAACACTTTTCATTATGTCACCCCTGGATACGCCCAAACACTTTTCATTATGTCACCCCTGGATACGCCCAAACACTTTTCATTATGTCACCCCTGGGCACACCCAAACACTTTTCATTATGTCACCCCTGGACACGCCCAAACACTTTTCATTATGTCACCCCTGGATACGCCCAAACACTTTTCATTATGTCACCCCTGGATACGCCCAAACACCTTTCATTATGTCACCCCTGGATACGCCCAAACACTTTTCATTATGTCACCCCTGGACACGCCCAAACACTTTTCATTATGTCACCCCTGGATACGCCCAAACACCTTTCATTATGGCACCCCTGGATACGCCCAAACACCTTTCATTATGGCACCCCTGGATACGCCCAAACACCTTTCATTATGTCACCCCTGGACACGCCTAAACACCTTTCATTATGTCACCCCTGGACACGCCCAAACACCTTTCATTCCCACAGCACACCAGCACCCTCGTCTCACACATGCAGCCACTCATCTCACACATGCAGTCAGTCACTGAAACAGTTGATCACTAAAATGTTATACGTAATGCTATTACATTATGATCAATGCACATGGAATACATGCATTCAAGTTCCTAAACTATTATAATTGTGAGGGGGGCATTATATGAGGCAAAATGTTTCCTCAATATTTTTCTAGTGTTCTAGTTCACACAAAGAAATTTAGATGCGAGCTGAAGTTGCTGGCAAAAGAAGTGTTTATTTGACCGAAGACCCTCAATCTAGGTTTGGTTGAGGTTTGCTGTACATTGGCTGGGATAAAATTTGCTCTCTGATAAAATATACTCTAATTTTCTCCATGCTAAAATGCCTGCATATTTAATCAAAAAGCACTGCCATAAGAAACAAAATGATGCGAGGTTCACATAAACACACACTGGGCACAAGGGGGCAGTGTTGTAAACGCTTCAAACACACCAACACGGAGGAGAGCTGCATGCTCATTGGCCTATACCCACTGACAGCAGCAGCAGTAACCGGGACAACCACAATGAGGCTGCATACGCTGTGATCAGTGCAGATTACACACGACCAGGTTTCCACATACATTCCTGTGCAGTTGACTCACCTAACTAAGCAATTAACCACCTGAGGCTGTAAAAATAAGCATTCACAAAGTTGCAAAGGCAAGATTACCAGTACAAATAAGGTGAACTTCAACCCAAATTCTGACCTCAAAAGAAAATAAGCGACATAATGGACATAATGGATACTGGGGCAGACTGAATTTAATGATTCTTTAAACAGCTAATTATGACAAAAAGGCTGATCTATTCTAGGTGACCCACTCAAAAATGAATTTTTTTTTCCAAGCTCCAACACTGGGAACTGACTTCACCTTTCATTTGAGTTCGTCCTCTGCAGCTCCAGACTCACCTGTGTGTGAGCTGCATTTCAATGTGCCCCTATTTACAGCAACCATGACGTGTGAATATTTCCATGGCATTAGGACCTTGCCGAAGTAAAACGGTACCAAAGAAGAACAGTTTGTGACCGGTGAACCAATCTATAACGGAGGCAATGGCTGAATTGAAAAGGCTTTGAAGAGAAACACTTTTCATTTGGGAAAGAACGTTCATCATCCGCCTCCACACCCAAATCAGAGCTTATCTGAGAACACTGTGCTGCTCACACTCTCTACCACACAACTGTCTCCTCAACTGTTTTTCTTAGTCATGAAAGACCGCTTAAAACCTCATAACTGCCAACAAATGACTGTTCTTTCTTGTGGAAAAGGCAGCAATAACACGAATTCCACCCCCTATTTGTGAACAATAAGATGACTCTTCTGAGGTGACTGCCAAAATATCACAGAGAAACTGGCACATCAGCCATGCTGAACAGCTGGACAGTTTTTAATTGTGAATATTAAAGGCACTGGAAGGGACTGAGCTTTGAGTGGGCTTCCGAATGCCGTCCTCGAGCCCCGTTATCCCTGCTGGAGCGAGAGAGGGATGTCACATGGCAGGTCATGTGACTCATGAACTCACCTCGCCAGTGAAGCCTGTAGCTCCTCCTCTTTCTTGGCCAGCTGGACCTTGAGCTCCTCTATCTGGGCCTGCAGCTCGGCGATCTGGTCCTGCAGGTCCGTCGTCTCCCCGTCCAGCTTCCTCTTGGCCTTCTCCAGCTCCTGTCTCGTCTTCTCCTCCTTCTTCAGACGCTCTGGGGCACAGCGGACACCGCGCAGCTCGTTAGTCCCCACTCACTCACTCAATAAGACAGGCCGTGAAGACACAGCCACTCAGCGTCTGAGGTGTTTTTTAAAGCTATATTTTAGGGCTTTTCCTATTTTCCACTGGATAGCAGAGTGTGGAGAGATACAGGAAGAATGGGAGTGAGAGAGAGGGAAAGACATGCGACAAAAAAGTTTGTGTGGCCGGAATCGAACCGCCGACATCGCGACTCGCAATGAGTAAGTTGTAGGTGCTCTTACAGGCTACGCCACCGAGACACCCCTCTGACGTTTTTTTTAAAAATCGTGGTGGTGAGAGGCGGCTCACACCTTCCAGGTCCACCATCATCATCTCCTGCTTGTTCTTCAGCTTGCCCAGGTTCTTGGCCTTCTCCTCTTCCTCGGTGAGCAGTGAGGTTATCTCCCCGATTCGGTCGTCCAGCAGTTTCTTCTCCTGCAGACACAGAGGAACGGTGCTGCTAAACACGCTGCAGCTCTAGACCTGGAGACCTGCTCAACCCCCCCCTTCAGCCGCACCCACCACACTCACCTTTATGAACTTGGAATTCTGATCCTCCAGAAGCAGGATGTCCTCCTCCATCTTTTTGATCTTGGATTCGGCCGTCACCTTCTCCAACTGCAGCTTCTGCCGGGCGGCTTCCTCCTCATCCAGCTGCTCCTCCAGGTCCTGTAGGCAGTGTCACACACACACACAAACACACACACACACACACAGTCATCTCACACTGTGAGTAGCAGGACGTTCAATGCATGTGTGAGTTCAGCAGAATCAGAAATGACTTATTCAGTAATTGGGATCCTGTTGTTAAAGATGGTGGTCGGACTCACCTGGATGTGCGACTGCATCTTCTTCTTCTCGTTCTGCAGGCTGTGGTTCCTCTCCTCCTCCTCCTCCACCCGGGACTCCATGTCGTGCAGGATCTCCTCCAGCTCCTGCTTCTTAGCGGCCAGGCGGGCGCGCATCTCCTCTGCCTCCGCAAAGAGCTCCGTCTCGGCCTGAAGCTGCTCCGCCAGGATGTTCTTCTCCTCCAAGATCTGAGGACCCAGGAACAGCCCATTTCAGCAAGTGCAGCTCTACAGCTAGCTCACCCACAGCACATATAATAACACAAATAATGCAGATAGTCATAACACTATATAATTATCCAAATGTATTTTTGGTATATTATAGCTAAAAAGACGTTGGACACAAGGCTCCACTCACCTGCTGACGCTTCCTCTCCATGTCCACCAGCTCTCCTTCCACCTTGCTCTGTTTCTCCTTCACCCTGATCAGCTCCTCATCCTTGGCCAGCATCTCCTCCTCCTGCCGGGTCACCTGGAGCAGCGGCTTCACCTGTGCAAACGGCCACCAGACTGGCAGTGTCAGTGATACTGGGGGAGAGACCCGGCCGCAGAGAACACACACACGCAGACACACACGCAGACACACGCACGCAGACACGCACGCACGCACACACACACACGCATGCACACGCACGCACGCACGCACGCGCACGCACACACACACACACACACACACACACACCTTGGTGAAGAGCCTCCACCACTGCCAGTGGCGCAGTTTCAGGTAGGCGGCGCAGTTCCTCTGCAGCACCTTCAGGGCGCTGAGCTGCTGCTGCTTCTTGGCGAAAGCCCTGCGGAAACACGGGGGGTCATGTGATCAGGCCTGTGCCACAGCTACACGACAAGGTTTCTGCCATCTTCAGCGCTGCTCAGTGGGCAGGGCAGTATAATGGAAGTACTGGTTGCCCACGTGGTTCCCACAGCACTGCCCTGTGCACAGTTCCGGGTGCCCACAGAAACGGGGGGCCAGAGGGGCTTACTTGCGGGCCAGGTAGCCTCGGCACACAGACTGGAAGTAGATGATGATGTCGGTGATCTTCAGGTCCCGCTCCTCCTCCAGGTGGGCCAGGACTCCGGCCCGGAAAAAGATTTTGCTCTGGCCGATCCTGAACAGGTTAGGGTCCAGCTCCAAGGCCCGGATCTTCGGGGCGATAAGGGAGCAGATGCGAAGAGAACGAGAGGAGTTTAGAGTTTAGATAAACGGTTAGAAACAGCAGCAGTAATATAAGAGCTATATGGAGCATTACCATTCTCTCACAGGCCTGTTTGCCGTCCATGAAGCCCTTGGGGATAGCATTGGGGGTGAGAATCTCATATCTGTAAACAGAAGAGAGAGGTGGACATGAAAGCCTCCAGTTTGTGTTTCCTTTACAACATTTACTGGAGCCAAAGTGAGAACAACATAAAGGTGAGAAAACGTACTGCCTCAGCCTCAGACTGGCTGTTCTTTCTTGGAGTCAGATTTAAATGGTGACCTCTAGTATAGCAAACCAAATTTTTGACACAGCAAAGGTTTCTGAGAGTAACTTCAGTAAAAGGGTTGTAATGAGAGAAAGGTGAGAGCGGAGCTGTGGTGTATAGAAGAGAGGTAACTCATGGGAACCGTGTTACAGCTCTACAGCAGGTGAAGTCAGGATACCTCTGTCTGAACTCCTGGAAGACGATGCGGTTTGGGAAGCCCTGTCTACAGATGCGGATCCCCTCCAGAACTCCGTTACACCTCAGCTGGTCCAGAACAAGGTGGGCTTCCAGTTTACCTGCCTGAGAGAGGGAAGACGGGAGAGCCAATGAGGGAGTCAGAAGAGTGATTAGGGACGGAGTACAACTTGCATTTTATTTCAGTTCACACTGGCACACAATGCTTTCTTCATTTTTTAAATTTGTTTTTAAAAGTATGAGCTACCAGCCATCTTCTGCTAGCCTTCTTGAGGCTCCACAACTGCACACCCTCTCCCTCTCTGCTTGGGTCTTTAATACCGACTATAATAACTGCACACCCACAACTGCACACCCTCTCCCTCTCTGCTTGGGTCTTTAATACCGACTATAATAACTGCACACCCACAACTGCACACCCTCTCCCTCTCTGCTTTGGTCTTTAATACCGACAGTGGGATTAAAAGTAGCATATTTGGGGCATCTCATGGTGTAGCCTGTAGAGCACTATCCACATGCTCATTGTGAGCCGAGACCTTTGTTGCATGTCTCTCCCTCTCTCTCACTCCCCGTTCTTCCTATCTCTCTGCACTGTGCTGTCCGATAAAGCTGGAAAAGCCCTTAAAAAAGCATTTTTGTTCACTTTCCAGAGCAGGTGTTCATTTCCAGCAGTAGGGGGCGGTACACACCCTTTTCTCGTGGTTGGGGATGATGCAGCGGACGAAGTTGGGGTTGGTGTTCCTCAGGGTGGCCATGAGCTTGGTGAGGGACTCTTTGTACAGCTGTCCCACCGTGCGGAACATGCCCTTCTTGGTCTTATAGGTGGCCCCGAAAGTGGTCTCGTTCATCCCGGCCACCTGGTCCAGGCCTACGATACGGTCCACTGCCGGCGAGAAGGGGAGGGGAGAGGAGAGAGAGGCGTTTAAGAGGAGGGGCCGACCGGCGACCGGGGGGAGGGGGGCACACAGAGCAGCGAGGAGCAGCGGCTGGAGGTATGGACAGGATGGATGAGGACGTCTACATGAGAAACCTACAGTACATGACTGACAGCCCGGGCAGCTTGGGTGGGTGTGGCCAGGGCAGGGGGGGGAGGGGTCAGCGGCCTAAAACTAAATAAGCACGAAAAAGCAACGGAAAATAAAACATGGAGATTTCGGGGGGGAAAAAAGGAACACAAAGCCAAAACAAGTCTAACCAAACAGCACAAAAAAAAAAAAATCAACCCAGACTTAACTACATTGACAGGCACAAGCACTAATTTGGATCAGGGTTGGGTTTATTCCCCCACCAGATGCCCTGAAGTAAAAATGCTTGCCTTCACAGCATCTTGTAAAAATGCAGTCAGTTGGTCATGTGGGACCATTCCTCGTTTTGGTTATGCTCACAGGCCAAATTGGGCACATTTAGCCGAAGCAGATCTATATAATGTCCTTTAAAGATTTTAGCATGGATTCCATCATTAATGTACCTGGGATCCACTGTTGCCTTTCCAAGAGGAACGGTCAGAAACCTGCAGTTACAGCTGGTGGGTATAAGGGAAGGCCAACTAGAGACCAGGAAAATGACACATATTACTGTAGTCTTCACGGGCTATAAGCTCCCCTGGTACGTAGCCATCACACGGCAAGAGAAAACGTCACTACTTTAGACTGACTGTAAAGGATTTCGAGATTCTATTGGAATTAAAGTACTACACAAATACACAATTATATTATTGCTAAATGCCTGCTCAATCCTTTTCAAATTAATAAGCAAGGAATTAAATAACGCAATGTATTGTATTGGAAGACAAACTGTTGAATCCCTTGTGTCGGCCCATGTAATATTTGAATATAATTGTGACAGAAATAACCATGACTGTAAGATTTTACATAAATATTTGTAGCTATGAAAAAAGTTCAATTACATGACGTATATTTTTTTTGGGGAAAAAAATAAAACCTTGTTTAAAATAGAAACAAAAACAAACGGAACAAATGTAAACTGCCAGAAATGTATCAAATTTATCAGAATTCTTAAAGAGATTGTGAAGTGTGTGTGTCAGCAGAAGTGTAGCAGCGGTGGAATGCTGCTGGTGGCTCTGGGTGTTGTTTGTTCTCTGCCCTGTGGAGGAGTCTGGGCCTCACAAAGAATTTAGAAAAAAAAAACACAACAAAAACAATAGAGCTGTGTTCCTTTCACAAGCCCTGCCAAATTTGCACATTTTTTTCTTCACTGCAAACTCAAACTCAAAAAACGAAAACAGAAAGTCCAATCAACAATTTAGAAGAACCCTAAATAAAAAAAATCTTAAGGGACATTATAGAGATCCAACTTTATTCTTTTTGGTTTTTAACAAACAATGATCAAATAGGTTCAGTTTTGTCAGCGAGGGACAGGACCTCTCTGAAGCAGTCCATTTATACATATTTCCTTTCAGCAATCTTTCACTTGGCCAGCCAATCCACTGGACATCTAGTTTGTGACGTTTTTCAGTTCCATATGGAAACGTGGCTCTAGGATGTCTTTCTCTGAAGTTTTATTTGGTTTTGCTTCAGCAAAAAGACCAAATTAAATGTGAAATTGACATTCGTACAGAAGTTGTTATATTAAAAGAGCAGAACACAATGTAAAAGGGAATCCTTCATGACAGGTTCCCAAGGCTACTACTTATGAAGCTTTGCTGTGATTATCAATATTTTATTTAAAATCTGTGATTACCAATAAAATCTATGTTTCAAAAGAGTGACCAGTCCACACATTACATTTTAAGGAGCAATCAGGAAAAACCATGTCAATTTGGCTTGACTTACGACATCACACCACACCAAGTTTCTCAACCACAGACTGACAGCCTCTCAGGACGGATGGTTCAAGTCATTCAACAATGAAAACACCAGGAGTCGCATGTTACTGCTTTGACTAATGGAAGAGTCTACTGCACAGTAAGCGGTAACATGGTCCATCTCCCCAACAGTGGTTCATCCACGCAAGATTTTGGATAAATCCGAATGTTCGTGGTAAACGAAGACGCACAAAAGAACAACAAAAAAACTTCACTGATGACTTGTGTTGTCACTGAGCTACAGTAAAATATAGCTACAGAAACACAACAATTTATGTTACAAAATCCATCTTACACCAATCCAATCTATCCTGAACACCAGGGGGGTATTTCATGAAGCAGGATTAAGGAGTTAGCCGCCTAACTTTTGGTTATATTTTGAATTTTATGACATCCAATTTGGAGAGCCTGGGTTACCTTCAAAATACTTACAAAAGTTAGCCGGCTAACTCCCCGCTTTGTCAAATACCCCCCAGGAGCTATGGCAAGGTAGTAATTTGGTAATTGATCAGTACAATCAAATAATACAAGGTAGGAAAAGCCCATCACTGTTCTTCTCATTGTGACCCAAACTAAAGCAAACACAGAACTATAAAAGATGTAAAAGCTGGAGAATGGAGCAACATCTCTCCCAGCATTTCCTCGGAGGTAGTTGAGCTCGTCCGTGCTGGTGTCTAAATCAACACTGGCCCTGCTGAAATGTCAACCGCCGCACCTGGTTCTGATTCTGCGCCTCAACCTCTCAGAACAGCAACAATAAAAACGGAATTCACTTCATGAATCTTTCCTCAGCGAAAGCTCTGCGCCTCCATTTCCCCCAAAGCCAACATGAGCCCCTGACGGCATGAAGAGCTCTGCAGTCTCCACAGAAAAGGTGAAGAGGAAGGACCCTTTCTCTCTATCTTGGCCCTGATATTCCAAAACTTCAGCCAAAAGTTCTGGCTTTAGAGGGCTTGTTGACAGCTGCTCCTGTGAGACGGTTCTATAGCAGGTTTTTTCCTGGAGTTAAATGATAGGGTCAAGTGCATTCCAAAAGAGGGAGTTATTGTTCTACACAGCATAAGGCTTTAGGATTCTTCCTCCAGCATAAAGGTCCCATTAATGATAAAAGTAGTATGAATCTACAATAAGCAGGGTAAGCGAGCTAACTCAAGCATCGATAACCATAAAAAACTACAACCACTGTGATGTGTGAAAGTCATTCCCCAGTTAGCCTTCTGATGGACGATGGACAAAAAAAAAGCTTTCATCCAATATCTACGACAATAACGGTACCAGCACCGTATAAACAACGTATTCAGGGTCCTGATGCCTAATCGCACAGCAAAACTGCACACTGGAATTTGGTCAACTCAGTTGAATGAATGCGGTTGTTATTTGGGGGGTCAATCAGAATAAGACATCGTTGAAATGCCTTCTGTAGAACTGCTTAAAGATCAGACTGAGTGAACCAATCAGGATGAGCTGAGTGAACCAATCAGGATGAGCTGAGTGAACCCATCAGGATGAGCTCGAAAATAAAGGAAGAATGCCAGGACTGAACAGCATTGCTGAAAGGTATCGTCACCCGTTTCACTAGGTTAGTATCAGTGCATTAACATCATGCAAGCCTAGAGGCAATGGGTGCTCTGAAAGTACACAATGTGCTTGTAAGCAGAGCCCTACAGCATCGTATACATTCACCTGAAGAGTCACGGAGACTAGAAACATTGTCATAGAAAGAGGCTCTTTGTATAATCTGAATCTCTACAGCAGAGAAACAGGGAGAAAGGGGGGAAAAAGGAAAAACAAAAACACACACATGCAAACACACACACACACGCACACACATTCGCATATGCATGTACATGTGCGCGCACACGCACAATACATGCACAAATACAAATGTGCACGCACACATACACGCACACATAGTCCCCCCCACACGCACAGGCGCACACGAACATACACACACACACACACACACACACACACACACACACAAACACACACACACACACACACACACACACACACACACACACACACACACACACACACACACAGGTTAGTATTACACGTGGCTAGAGAGGAAATCAATTCACACATTACCAAAATGTTATCTAGACGCCGATTCGTCATGCACATTACCGGTTATTTAGTCTTGTCAGGTGAATAAATCCTTAAAAAATCTGTCCCATCTTTACTTCAACTTTTCATTAATGATATAGAAAATGGAACGTGCCAGTGACCTGGTAATCGCTTCCATTGTTGTTTTAAACAGCTACTTAAAATAGAGCACCCTACATTCACAGATTACAGTTTATCTTGGCATTTGTCATCCTTTTGGAATGAGTGCTACTGAGTTTGTGACCTTCAGAATGACATTGCAATGAAGTGGTTCACAGAGATGCAATGTGTGGTTTAAAATGTACTGGGGGAAAGAGAAGTGGCTAATCATAGTAGAACTTTTAGGTTTTGGGGCTTGGTTTCATTAACATCACTTCAAATAAAGAAAAGATTTGGTGGCCTGGATTTGATCAACATTCGTCATAAAAAGTAACTGACTACAAAATAAATGAAAGTTTGTTACTTTCTCACAAGCACAGTTTGGCGAGTTCAACAATCATCAAATTAACTTGAGAAACAGTGTTTGCGGAAAAAAAAAGAAGAACATTTGAGTTTGGACGAGTGTTGACTGGATCTAGGCTTGCACCTATCAGGCGGGGGTGGGGGAGGGGAGAAAAACAAAAGCAGGAGATGAGTGTGCGGACGACCGCCTCATTTCCTTCACTAAGCCTCAGTGTCCTATCAGAGACTGTATGGGCGTGGCTTACAGACGAGGGGAGGCGGAGCTCACCGTCTTTCCACAGCTCGCTCACAAACTTGTCGGTGGACTGGTGGAGGAGCGTGGCCACGTTGTCGTTCAGGGGGTCCATGTTCTTCATCAGCCACTCGTCCGCCTTGTAGTCCACCTGGATGGAGCCCAGCAAAGATGCCATTTTATTTATCCGCCATTTTATTTCTGAACAATTTCTGCCTCCTCTTCTTCCCTAACTAATTTGGAAGTGGCAGTTGTTACTCCGTAGCTACCCGAGCAAGCAGTTGTGGCAGCTTGCGGGTTCAGGTACTGACCCGTACACCCTACAGGATACAGCCTAATAACAGAGGATCTAAAGGGGCGATAGTGTAGGATAATGGTTTGGGAACCGGGCTGAGGTGCAGCCGTTGGACCCTTGATTAAGATACTTATCCTGAATCGCTTCAGTAAAAATATCCAGGTGTATAAATGGACTGTATGTAAAATGTACCTATGCCGCGCTTTGGGCTACGTCTCTACGGACGCGAGGCCACACACACGAGCGAAAGCCGGAGGGCCTCGAGTTACGCAACGGTTTGCGCTCGACCGCAAATCTCACGTAAATGTGAAACACATGTTCACTCAAGACTGCGGTGCACGACAGGGGCATTCTGTGGGAACAGGGAGATTTCTCCATTGCAGAACACCGAGAAAGACTAGCCTCCCTGAGAGTAACGTGTGTCCACCGCATTACACATACAATTTTCTCTTTTTTTTACTATATTTTTTTATAAAGTGCTCTTATTGTAAATATTGTGTTGTTTTTTTATATAGAGCTCTTAATAACTGACATTGTAAATAGTGTGTTGGTTTATTGTAAATAGTGTGAATCTGTTATTTTGCACATTTCTGCTGAGCATTGTCACTTTGCATTTCACTACACACCTCGTGTGTGTATGTGACAATTAAAATTCTTGAATCTTGAAATCTTGAATCTTGAAGGCAGAAAGTACGGGATACCGTTGCATCAATCAGTAATAAAGGACAAAGGCTTACTGTTTTTTTTCAAATAAATTAAAGAAACCGCGCCTGCTCCCCAGGTGCATTCACCAAGTCCTTCCCATTGGCTGACTTTGCGTTCATGTAAAAATGGCCGAACCCTTGAATAAAAGGCTATGTCAGGACGGGACCGTACCCTGCCGGCGTAGTGGATGATGCAGAAGTCGGCCTTGTCCTTCAGCTGCCGCGGCTTCTGGAACTTGGGGTGGGTGCCCTGCTCCTGCACCAGCTTGTCTACGAAGGTCTTATCCGTGGCCTTGGGGAACCAGCACTCCTCATCCAGCAGGGCCAGGACGCCAGGGGGGTTCGCCTGCAGCACAGCGTGAGAAACCACTCTGGGAAACCACTCTGGGAAACCACTCTGGGAAACCACTCTGGGAAACCACACCGGGAAATCACTCTGGGAAACCACTCTGGGAAACCACTCTGGGAAACCACTCTGGGAAACCACTCTGGGAAACCACTCTGGGAAACCACACCGGGAAATCACTCTGGGAAATCACTCTGGGAAATCACTCTGGGAAATCACTCTGGGAAATCACAGAGAGAAACCACTTTGGGAAATCACTCTGGGGAATCACACTGAGGAATCAGCGTATTACACAGGTAACACAGAAGACTGTTACAGGACCCAACTTTCAGAAAGACAGACCCAGAAGACTGGGAAAACACCCACCGGCCTCTCGATGAGGTCGATGCAGGGCTGCAGGTCCAGGCCAAAGTCGATGAAGCTCCACTCGATGCCCTCCCTCTGGTACTCCTCCTGCTCCAGGATGAACATGGTGTGGTTGAAGAGCTGCTGCAGCTTCTCATTGGTGTAGTTGATGCACAGCTGCTCAAAGGAGTTCAGCTGCAGAGAGAGAGAGACAGAAGGGATATTGAAAAGGCCGTTAATTTGAATGGTGAAGTCAGCCACACTCCACATTAAACAAATAAAAAGAATTCTGGCACATTTACTCAAGAAATGGCCTTTAAACTACTACTAACGTGACCAAAATGCCAAGAATTGATCCGGATGAGTGATTTCACCCAGGCTGCATATGTAAAGTATAATAACAAAGACTGATGTTTTTAATGAGCTTTTATTAGAATTTACACCATTTTGTTTTGTTTTTCCCTGTATTTTGTTTGGCTCTGAGTGTCCTAACCTCCGTTTCTCTACATTTCTGCCTCATGGGTGCCTGTGGGTGGAAACACAGCTGCCACAAATCAGGCAAAAAAAGTTTGGAGCTTTGCTGTGGAGGTTTTCCTTGGAACAAGGAAAACCTTCCTTGGATCTCACAAAGTCCATTATAACTCCATTTACTAAAACCAATAAACAAACTGTATTTACAAAAATAAAGCATACTGGCTGTAATTTGCATGGGTTATGTTGAATCATTCTCTTTTTGACCCAAAGAATGCAAAACTGAATTGGCCATCAACTCTCCTCAGTACACTGAGCTGAAGAAGCCTCCGCTGCTCGTGTCCCAGCTTTACTGGGCCTTGATAAAATGAAGGCACTGAATTACACTGGACATAATGAGAGAACTTTACAGAACTTTAACCTCTGGCAGGTTTGTAAGGCTGTCTTTCTCAGGTGCTCATATCCAGGTTGTCTCTGTGAGGCGGGGCAAGGCGAACGGTACCTGGAAGATCTCGAATCCGGCGATGTCCAGGATGCCGATGAAGGAGGCGCCCTGGCGCTTGGTCTTGTCGAGGGCCTTGTTGATGCGCATGACCAGCCAGCGGAACAGCCTCTCGTAGGTGGCCTTGGCCAGGGCCTCCACGGCAAAGTCCGCCTGGGAGGAGAGAGGAGACGCACACATCAGGGGAAGGGCAGAGAGTCATGGGGTGACTGGGCTGTTAAAATTAATCGGTCATACAGCATCAAGTCACAATACACCCTTCACACACCATGCCTATATGACCTTTTATAAATGACTAAATGTACAATCCTTATGGGCGTACCAGTTTGAGGCAGCACAACCGGTGAGACCACAGAAAGGTCATTCTGCTTCACTCTGCACTCACATGGCCTGCACGTACACAGCTTAATCTTAATAAATAAATGACCCTGGAGCTATGTTTCTAGGATATGAAACGCTCAAGTGAGAGAAAGTGGCATAAAGTCATGAACGCAATTTAAAACTTGGCATTTTCTGAAAGGACAGTAGGAATGTCAGTAAGTAAAAACACACTTTCCTTTCAAAACCAATGTTTAACAAATACTTTCTTTCCCACTTGTATTTGTAGGCACCTCGTATTGCTGGAATAGCCTGTCAATTCGTGGTTAGACAAGCATATATGCTACCCCACAGAGCAAGCCTCCAGCCACCACTCCCTTATTCCTTCATTAAAACTGATTTTCACATGAAGATCATACGCATCATACACGTAAATATGTATTGGGCACATACGGTTACATATGGTCTTTATCTACAGTGATTCACGGTAACTGCCAGTCACCCTCTAGCTGTCTCCTCTAATCAATTACGCACACGTGTAACGGTTAGGGCGCTGGGCTTGTGGGTTCAATTCCCAGCTGGGTCATCGCCGCTGTACCCTTAAGCACGGTACTGAATTGCTTCAGTAAAATTTCTAGCTGTATGCAAAAATGTCATTTGTGCAAGTTGTTCTGGATAAGAGTTCTGGGTACCTTACCACTCAAGGAGCTCAAAACATGCATGCCAAGACCTACGTCCACACATGTACTTTAGTGCAGTCTACTAAATGCTAATCAGGTTTGACCCCACCCTGTAAGAGGATATCATCCGGCTTGGTCCCAACACCTATGAAATGTAGCCTTTTTATTCTTAGAGAAGATCAGTGTTATCAAATAGTAAACAAGCATCAAATTGCTAACATATTGGTTTCCCCACACTAAAATTGCCACGCCATACAACGTCGTACACGGAGATGACATTGCAGATATTTTCTATCCATGTATTGCTCTATGTGAAGACTGTGCCATCTAGTTGGCAGTACGCATTGACTATGGTATTTTACATGTAATAAACACGCAATAAAACATAACACACGTAATAAAAGATCTACTTCTGATCAGCGTTCCTGGGCTCCGGGCCAAGCCGCCATTGTACCTGGAGCTGGCCAGCACAGCGCCAGTCCAAGCTAATTCCCTCTGGCAATGACTGTGGTTTACCTCAGGTACAGCGATGGGTCAGGCCATGTTGAGTCTGTGGAAACGTGACTTATGTGGAATTAAGAGTACAGTAAGTACACAGAGCTTGACGTGTGACCTTCATTGGTTACTGAGTTTAATCTTACTGGGCTCTAAGTTTTCCCCAGTGATTGTACCTGCCTGACAGATTTTTGGGGTCACACCTTGGTTGTGCTCATGTGGCAGAGCCGAGCGTTAGCGTGCCCAATGTCGGGGTGCCTACCTGCTCTTTGGTCTGTGCTTTCTGGACGTAGTCTCTGCCAACCTTGATTCGCGGGGAGAGTATGGCGCGGGTGAACTCCATCACGTTCAAGCCCAGCAGGTGGCACAGCTTCTGGGCAGCTGCAAGCCCAGGAGGAAGAGGAGGAGACGGACAAGGATGAAGGTGTGACGGCAGAGTTAGAACTAGTTCACTTAAGGATTCGTTCATACGAGCCGTTTCCTCACAAGCCATTGCAGGCCATCTGACAAGTTCCTGGCGGTGAGCTGCACTTCCATAACTTCAGATGATGGATAACTCATCGACTCTACTGTCAAAATACCCCACAGCTGACCATTCATGGAGAAGAGAATATAAAAAAATACATAGTCTCCACATTTTTCCATCTGAATAATCCCTTATGTCATGTGTAAGCTCTTAGGTATGCATAAATATCCATGAAATATAAGATGAAACACTGGGTGTTTACTGTACTGTGGAGTAAACAGAGTTGATTTATGACGGGCGTTCAAAAAAAAAAAAAAAATTCCGTTCTTTCTTTATCGTATGAAATGGAACTGGAGCAATGTGGAATTCTTCACTGCCGGAGTTCTGGAAACCTGGAGTCTAATCAATCATCCATCAGCCAGATCGCCAGCCACAGGCTGCCAGATCTCTGCTATTGACAGCTCAGAGCAGCTCCTGCTCCCTGCCAATGGGACTGCATGGGGCCAGAGGCAGAGCATCACTTGGGCATCTGGCAGCCAGCGTTTCTCAAAGCCGTTGAATAATAACTTAAACAGAGCTGCGGCGTTGCCGCTGAGAAATTCAGGAGCGGCCGAGTCAACAATGCGAGCACCGCGCTTCCTGGACAGGAAACGCTACATGACGGGACACCGATCGCACCGTCTGGCCAACAGGAAGCAGCTGCGTGTACGCTCCGCATGTGTGGAGCCAGAGGAAGCCGTTCTCCCCTCGCGTGGCCAGCAGGGCGGCGGCGCCATCTCACCTGTGTTCTCAGGCATGGAAGCCTGGTCTGTGTTCCTCTCCTTCTTGAACACGATGTTCCCAAACTGCAGCACTGAGGACACCACCTTCAGCATGGCTGCAAAGACAGGAACATTCAACCACAGTGAAAGGCCTGTTGAGCACAATGTGAAACCAGCTCCAAAGAGGGTGTGTGTGTATGGGTGTGTGTGTGTGTGTGTGCGTGTATGGGTGTGTGTGTGTGTGCGTGTATGCGTGTGTGATGTACATGTGTGTGTGTGTGTGTGTGTGTGCGTGTATGGGTGTGTGTGTGTGTGTGCGTGTGTGATATACATGTGTGTGTGTGCGTATATGTGTGTATGCGTGTGTGATGTACATGTGTGTGTGCGTGTATGGGTGTGTGTGTGTGTGTGTGTGTGTGTGTGTGTGTGGGTGTGTGTGTGTATTCTCGTACCTAGGATCTCATCGTGGGAGAAGCTCATGATGTTCATGGCCTCCATAGTCTCCTGGAAGTTGTCCTTGTCCTGCTGGCCAGGGATGGGAATGTTGCCGTTGGAGAGGAAGCGGTAATTATTAAACCCTTCCAGGAGCAGATCGGCTGGGAAAACCAAGAGATCACAACTCACTTTACACCCATGGAACAATAACTGCACGGCCAAAGAGAGGCCTTGGGTTCTTATCAGTCAGGAAACTGAACCATAATCAAAAAAGAGAGGTTAAAAATTTATTTGACAATAATCATTAAAACATGTAACAAACAAAGCATTAATGAATGGTGTAGAAAATCTCCCAGTCTAACTCAGTGTAAAACTCGAATGATATTAGAGGTCTCAGCCCCAGGAATCCACAGCTGACACTCACATTTGAGGTGCTCTCCAGCCCCAGCCAGTAGCTGGTAGAAGATGTGGAAGGTCCTCTCATCTTTGGCTTGGCGGATGGCTCTGGATTTCTCCAGTAGATCTGAGCAGTGGGGTCAAGGACTGGTGAAATAATACCCAGTTTCCCTCTAAAGCTGACCAGGGCCTAGCTGTGCTCAGTTTGACTTGCAGTTTTGACTCTGAAGATCCCTCTGCACCCACCTAGACCCCATCCCCCACCCCCCATTCCCCGCCCCCCCCAGACCAAGGCCCGCTGTCCCCCAGCCTGCTCAGGATACAAGTCTCTATATTGGCCCCCACGATGTAACCGGTGACGTCGAAGTTGATGCGGATGAACTTGCCCTGAGGGGGAAGAGCGAGGCGAGAGAGACAGAGGTGTGAGTCACTGTCTGGGTGAAGGTGCTCGCGGCGCTGGTCACAGCTGCAGATGAATGGGAGGAATGGGCTGTGCTCACACTGGATCGGCATGTTCCAGAGGGATGGAGTCATCCCATGCCTATTTAAGGAAGAATCTCTCTACAGTTACCATAAAAGCGTCCTTGACACGCTACATTAACACAGGTATCCTTGGAGAGGCCGCGGAGATTTTTGTCGTCTGAAAAGACGTGGAAATTTTGGTAGTTTTAGCCCTGTCTGTTTATTTGGTCTCCCTCAATAGGAGGTCCCAGAGCTCAGATAGCTCACACTGTGGCAGAGACCTCTCTTGCATGTGTGACAATGCGTGGTTCACAGCAGCACTCTGAAACGGGTACCACTGTAAGACACCATTAAATGAGCTCCACCTCATACTCTATAGCTGGTATGTTCACGAATGACAGAACATTCATCACAGGACGACTGTGGTAATCACATTCCAGGTTATTATTAGTATTAATTATCCTCAAAGCACATTCTGGAGCTTCAAATGATTATGCAAGTGCATACAATTTAATCCTCACACTCAATATGCCTTAAAGAACAGTTACAAAACCTATTTTGCACAGGGAGGCATTTTGGATTCATAACTTGGCGAGAAAGACTAATGTCTGACGTTAAAAGGGTGTTAATAACATTTAGTCATTTTTTCAAACTTACAAAACGTGAAGAGTTGTCATTTTTCACCGTCTTGGCATTGCCGAAGGACTCGAGGATGGGGTTGGCTTGCAGAAGCTGACGTTCCAGCTCACCCTGAAAGATAAAGAGGTGTTACGGCAGAACTGGGTTAAAGGACACCCCCCCCCCACCTACCTCCCGACAAAAAAAGAAAAAACCTTATTCATAGTGTGACCCGAGAAACAGCCAATGGAAATGTGTGCCGACAGCTCCATTAACTCCCCCGCCACCCCTAAGCACCATTAACATTCACCCTCAACAGAGTGTGTGACAGAAGAAACGGGTTACGAAAGCCATGAAGGGCCTGCTTTCTGTTCTTCTAAAAGAAGTGACCACAGAACCTTGGGCTTTTCGCCACAGCTTGACCAGTGTTTTGGAAAGGAAGGAAGGGACGGGTGTTGCTCCTAAAGACAAAATGACATCATCTATAGACCATGCAGAGGAACCAGGATCAGGGGCTCTCTACTCTAGTTACCCACCACCCAAGTACAGTGACTAATTAACATCCACTGCGACACACAGCTCACTTATTACTGCTAATCCTCTGATGCCCATACAAGATCAGTTCAAGGACACGCCCTAAATACTGGCAACTGCCACAATTTAAAAAATAATAATTCAAATCAACTCCAGGGTTCTGCGGCAGTTAATCAGCAAGGCTTGCGGTGGTGATGGAGAAGAAAGGAAATTAAATGCAATGTAAGGAATTTAGCCCCCCCTTCAAAAATAAATTGAATGTGCTACTGGCAGATGAATGAGTGGCAGGAAATGTGATAAGCTGGCAGGCCCTGGGCTGCTATGTTTTGGGGTAGTAACACTCTGCTGCCGTGTGAGGACTCTCTGCAGCACGGCTCAGAGGGGATTAATCCCTGCGTCTCCCCCGCGTACAGAGGCCTGGGGCCTCACACAGCAGATCCGTGCTGCCGCCGCTACGTCTGCACGGAGAACCGGGGCGGGGGGGGGGGGGGGGGGGAGGGGCGGTGCGGGGGTTTGGGACGCGCGGGATTTCGGACAGGCTGAGCCCTTCCCTTCCCGGAAACATCCCCTCCGCCCGCTCCCCTCCAGGGTTCACGCTGCGCTGGGCAGCGGACTCTGCGGGACGAGGGCTTTGTGGCTCGGGCCAGAACACGGGAGGAAGAAAAAACGAAACGCGTCCCCGGTGCAGCATACGCTTCAGCTCATCAAAGGCCATTAAGGAGAATACTCACAGCCATCTGGACCGAAGGTCATTTCTCACTGTGCATTCTCAACAGCACTTCTCTATAACAGAGCTTTCTGCTATCCAGTGGGAGAGCTGGTATACTGTGTAGCCTGGTGGAACAGCCGGTAAACAGTGTAGCCCTGTGGAACAGTCGTTAAACAGTGTAGCCCTGTGGAACAGTCGATAAATAGTGTAGCCCGGTGGAACAGCCGGTAAACAGTGTAACCCGGTGGAACAGCCGGTAAACAGTGTAACCCGGTGGAACAGCCGGTAAACAGTGTAGCCCGGTGGAACAGCCGGTAAACAGTGTAGCCCGGTGGAACAGCCGGTAAACAGTGTAGCCCGGTGGAACAGCCGGTAAACAGTGTAGCCCGGTGGAACAGCCGGTAAACAGTGTAGCCCGGTGGAACAGCCGGTAAACAGTGTAGCCCGGTGGAACAGCCGGTAAACAGTGTAGCCCGGTGGAACAGCCGGTAAACAGTGTAGCCCGGTGGAACAGCCGGTAAACAGTGTAGCCCGGTGGAACAGCCGGTAAACAGTGTAGCCCGGTGGAACAGCCGGTAAACAGTGTAGCCCGGTGGAACAGCCGGTAAACAGTGTAGCCCGGTGGAACAGCCGGTAAACAGTGTAGCCCGGTGGAATAGCCGGTAAACAGTGTAGCCCGGTGGAATAGACGGTAAACAGTGTAGCCCGGTGGAATAGACGGTAAACAGTGTAACCCGGTGGAATAGCCAGTAAACAGTGACTGAGGCTGATGGGAATCTATTTGCGGCTGTCTGCGCTGCCCCATTAACACAGACTAAACCCATTCAACACCCATGGTGAAAATCTCTTTAATCTCCACTCCAACGATCCTCAACCAACTGTTTAACAGTGTCACAATAACCATAAAATGTCCAACTACGGGCATTGCTAAAGTACAAGAAAAGAGGCAGCAGACTTGGTTCAGCCCAGCTATTACCCAGAGAGACAGTGCAATGCTCTTCAGCCAGGCCAATAATACATGGAGATACCAGGGAGAGATGGAGCACACAGTTGTACAGCTGTTCACACATTTAATGAACAGGACAAAGACCGACATTTCGACGTCTACCATTTCTCCCTCTGAGCCAAAACTCGATTCTTAACTTCCTGTGTCAATCAAACTGTACACGTACAAACACAGATGCTCTTCTTTTGAGCGTTAAGTGTGGGAATAGGCAGTCAATGAGAGAACCGTGCAGTACAGTGTTTGACAGGAGGCTGGTTGAGGTCACGCTCGGTTAAAAACAGACGTGCCCGTGACTGAGGCCGGACGGGATAAACGGCATGAGGAAGAGGCCGGACGGGATAAACGGCATGAGGAAGAGGCCGGACGGGATAAACGGCATGAGGAAGAGTCCGTCCTCCCCTGGGGAGAGGCCTCCCGCGCTTTCCTCACACCTCCCGAACCGCAGCCCGACAGGCCTGCCAGCACAAACCACCGCCTGCGTGTCAGTGTTTGGACAGGTGGCTCCCGCGAAGCTGGGCCCCCCCTGTGGATTCACCACCAGCGGCAATGTCCAGGAATGCAAAAGAGCTCACAGTTCCCCTCAGGTAGCCGCCATTAATCTCCATTGGCGGCGACAGAATTAAAGCACCATTTCCCAGTATCATTACGTGCGTTAGCATTACGTAAAGAATAAAGGGACCTACTCCAATAGTTCTTATTGGGTTAAGGAAAGCAGGTTTAAAAAAACGACACGTGCACTGTAACGTTATGCGGGAGTTTTATCCATGTTTTCCGGCTGATGGAGTGAATGTATAATCCAGTGGATGAGAGCGTTTAGGCACACACCCCTGCAGCTGCTCCTCCGTGCCCCTACCCCACCTGCCCTGCCTCCCCCGCCTGGCCTGTAGCCCTTGTGCGCGCAGACAGGCAGGAAAAAAGAAAAAACAAGACCGATCGCCAACAGCGGCGGGGGTCCAATTTAGCAGCAAATAAGCCTGACCTGTTTTCCTGTGGAGTGCATTACAGTTCTGACAATGGCTCGACTTTCCCTCCTCTTCAGGAGGCTAATTGTAACAAGCAAGCAGTAAAAACTAAGAAAGCAATAGAATAGCAAGAGAGAGGGAGAGATTCCAGCTCCAACTTCACCCTCTCCCTGCCAAAATAACAAATCTACTGCGAAGCGCTTGTAACAAATACACTTCACCACACTATGCTCATTTATATCAGAGACTGTGAGAATAGAGGTATTGCCATGTCCTGTGACAACATTTTATCAAATGAGACCATTATTTTCTAAAAACTCTCCAACTGGAACAGCACAACTTTTCAGTTGTTTTTTTAGTTTTTTTAAACTCTTGCAGAGGAAGTTCAAATGGGACATCTGCTGAGTAACCCAGAACCACACCCCCAAAGACAAAACCCCTTGTGTGGACCTCAGTGCAGCCCGCCGCAAGCAGACCCCACTTCCATTTCACTGGGAGGCTGTGAGACTGCTGCTTCCAAACACAACAACTGCACTCAGCGTTCCTCAAAATCTGCGCGATAATACGCAGCAAATACCGTGCGGCCCAGCTATCGGCCGCATTGGCGTAATCTCCGGGGTTTAACTACTGCCATACAACGGAGCTCCTATTTCGCTCAGTGTGCAGTTGTGGGCAGTGTACAGGGCAGTGTTTCGGAGTTAGCGGTTAGCGGACAACCCCAGGAGCACAGTTAAGCTGTTGCATGAATCCCTCAGGAGGTAGGAGGTAGGAGATAGGCGCAGGACAGTGACCCTGATCATATATCATGCGGGCAGGGGGCACTTCCAGGCTCCGCCAGCAGAAGAACGCTCTGCGCGGTAAACTGGGGACTGGAATCATGTTTGTGGTTTGGGAACAGGACACAAGGGATTGGGGGGGGGGGGCCTTCCAAAAAGGGCAGTGACAATCACGCTGATGCAGTTTGAAACATGAGGGTAGTCTGTGCAGGTGTGTGTGTGTGTTACTCAATCAGGTTACTCAATCAGAGTGACATAAACCATCTCATCATCTAAACCACTGGAGACCCACTTATATCCTCCCGCTGCACAGAGTGGCACAGCTTTGCACACTGTGGCATATGGAAGGACAGGCGATCCTGCGTCCCCACGGTAACCCAGAACCCTTCAGCCCGGCCCGAGCCTCCTTCCCCCTCGCTCCGCATCCGCGTCACACTCCAGCTATTTGGCAACCGCAGTGGCCTCTTAAGGCAGCTATCTGGCAGGCCCGGCTCCTCTCTGCATTTCTCCTCCCAGCAAAGTGTGCGAGGAGCACGAGAGGCCTTAGAGATGGACTGCCGACAGAGGCTCAATGCGTCTTATGTAGACTAGCATATTTCACATAAACATCAACAACGTGCTAACATGCCTTTAGCTCGTGATCAGTTACGGAGAAGAGAGCCAGAACAGAGTCTCATAAAATTCACTGGATTAGCCGAACAACTAAAAGGGAGATTAAAAAAAAAGAAGCTTTTGGGGAAAAAGAGAGAGGGAGAAACCAGCCAGGACAAATCAAGTTTTGCAAATGACCTCTTTTTCAGTTTATTTTTGTTGGTTTAGATTTACTGTGGTGCAACATTTTCCGAACGTAGCGTTGGATTTCAGAGAATGCTTCTGGAAAAGAGGGGAGGCTTTCTCAAGTGGGTGGACAGCGAAGGCATGCAAGGAATGGAGAGCCAGGTGTTAGAGGTGACCCAAAGAAGCCGCTACCCTTCCCCCTGTGGACCCGCAGGGGACATGCTGGGGCAATAGCTCCCCCTTTGTTCTGCCCACCGTGGGTTAAGCCATTAGTCAGGATGCAATCAGGAGAGAGGGGAGGGACTACATGCTACTCACATAGAACAGGGCTCCACTCTATGGTCATTGAGCAGATTCAATTGTTACCATGGAAACAAATATGTGTTAATGGTCATGGACACGTAAAACATACATATTTTTGAGATTTCAAATAGAATGAAACACAATGGCAAAATGCAAGTTAAATCAAAGGCTCAAGTAAATGGGAATAAGTGGATGCCATTCCATTGTACGATGATATAACCACAGTAGCTAATGAAAAGTCATTCTGCAGTAAAGCCAACCAGTATCCTCTGTCAGATTTATGCTGAATTGCTTTTCTGAATAAGTGTTAAGTGTTAAGGTTCTGCCTGCAGGTCATCACGCCACAGAGTAACCTCAACCCTGTAGGCTGAACAGTGCGGTTTCCTCCTTGACTACAATGGAGGAGTATCGCGACAGTCAGAAATACTGATGTGACGTTTTAGGCCCAAAATGCATCTGATGTGTCTGATGTGTAGTGGTAGCTAAGGCTGTGACATCACATGCAGAACCTGAACAAATCACTGATCACTTGCATCCATTCAAGTGCTATCCTGGGAGCGTGGGGCGCCAATACAGCAGTCCCACTGTTTGAAAATATGGATGAAAGCTACAAACGGGTATTCATCGTTTCACAACAACACTATTTCCATTAATGTGACAGAGCCTTTAATTTGGAATACACCTGCCTGAACATGCATATTCAGAGACAAAGCATTAACAGTTAGCATTTAGCATGCTACATTTATTTACATATACATTCTGCTTAGTTCTGTCCTGTTTTCTGTACAGGGAGTGCTAACGTGGGGTGTTCTGGGTCCTGAAATCTTGGTACACCTCAGTGCCCTCCAATCACCATCATGCCAAACAGTTTTTTTTCTCCCCCTTTAGAATCTCTTTGATGGTCACTGCAAAATGACTCACTCGCGCCTTAAAACCGCTGAGTTGAAATCTCGCATTTAAGTCATTTATTCAGGAATGCCGAGCAGCATTCTGAACACCCTGGCAAATCGGCAGGAAATTAAAAACATGCCTCCTGTGGCCTAAAAGAACCAGCTTTGACGGTTAACAGAGAAGAAGCAGTCAATCTAAACCGACAGTCAGTGACCCCCCCCCCACACCCTCTACAGTTTACATGTTTTAAACATTGAAAAGATTACCACATATGTGCATTTGTGAGACCATTCAGAATATCAAGCGTTCTAAGTTAAATCGAACAGATGTATACAAAAAAAACATTCAATTTTGTTTAATCTATTGACTGAAGTCGACAAACCTGCCTCACACAATTCTATAAACTGAAGAAGTGTGCAATGTAGAGAAAGAAGTGATAAAGTATGGAATAAAGATCAAGTTCAAAGCCACTATCCTCAAAATAGGCATACACATGCAGTGATTATCCTTTCAAAATGCCTTTAGAAATACTAGTAATAATAATTATGGAGAGAGAAATGGAAGGTGAAATTAAATGCTTGGGAAACTACGTATCAAAAGACAAGAACTACAAACGCATGCCATGCTATGCTTACCCTTACCTTAATGTACAGTTGGAATTTAACCCAAGCCAAATACTTAGAAAACAGGTCAATCTACTATATTTGTTTGCCTTTTTTGCACTGATATTTGAATTTCAGATTTTTTTTTATTTTTTTGCATATGGCTGAAAGTATTGCCTTCAATATGGAACTCAAAAACCCACAATGCCACAGTTCAGCATGTCATAAACACCTGTGAACCTGAAGCAGCTCATTTCTGAAGTGTGCTACATTGCCAAATCTTGGATTCCAGATGAGCAGACTTTAGTTCTGCATAGCAGCAGCTGGCTTCTTTAGATTACCTTCAAATAGGCTTTCAAGGCAAAGTCAAGGTGCATGCACAAAGTAGCTAATCTTGGCATCTTGATGTAAGTAATCCAATTTATTCATATTCAAATTTCAAATGACTCCAGGCGTGAATCACTCTACTACAGGAGTTAAAAGCCAATCAGACCTTTCCAAGGTGGGTAATTAGTGGATTGATAAAGATTTTTGAATTGAGAAATTACCAGGTTCAAGTCGTCAGTAAGGGAACATCACATGATCAAGGCCATTTACACATGAAAACACAAGTGACTTGCGCTTCAACAAATTGAGGGACATTTAAAATCTACAAAGCGAGCCGCTACTGAGGCAAACAAATATGTTGCACTGAACCCTGGGTGATGCAAGTGTAAGGTACATGCACTTTAGACAGTTTATAAAAAAGCAAACTTGCCTGGAGTTTCACTGGTTTAGGTGATTCAGGCTGTTTGTTGCAAATAAACAAATGCACAGTGTTAGATGCTGGGGGGGGGGTTTAGCACACCCTGCACAAGCCACGCCTCCCTGTCCAGGTGCTGCGCGTCGTGCAGGAACTCTCGCTTCCATCACTTCATGGAACTGCAGCTCGTAGGCCGCCCGTAGACTTACACCATTCAATGTGCGTTTAACGCCTTTATAAGGCACACACGAGTGTGCCACAACAAAACAAAGATCCGAGGAAAGCATTTGGCTGGACTTACCAAACCTGATTGGTCAGCTTCGAAGGGGTCCTTTACGTGGGGTGTCCAACCAAAACACTTTCCCTGACGTTTTAAACAGTTCTAAGTATTTCCTGATTCATTCTATAAAAAATAATAAATACCTGATTGCAAATGTTCTGGGATAATTGCGGTTCTACTTCCTGATTACCGTTTGAAAGTTCTGTCACATGCTAATGACGTCATCACAGAGGGACAGACAGACCTACACAGCTGTCTCACTGTGACAAAGAGCTTAGCATGTTAAAACATAATGTAATGTCATGTTAAACCTTGTGTAAGAAAAAAAAAAGAAAAAAAAAGGAGGAGGCAGCCAAGTCAATGAAATGCTGAAGTGTTTAATCATTAGGGTTTAATAAACAGGGTCAGTCAAAAAAACAGTGCTTTTGATATCAAAATAAAGTGGTTAGTATGGCTTCTTGACTGGCCCATCATCCTGCTTACTCACACAGGTTAGAGTAAGTCCACCTCTGTGTGCCTCAATACATAGTATCATAGTATCTGTGTGTGTGTGTATGTGTGCATGCAAGTATGTTTGTGTGTGCATGCGAGTATGTTTGCGTGCGTGTGTGTGTGTGTATGCCTGTGTGTGTGTGTGTGTGTGTGTGTGTGTGTGTGTGTGCAGAGGGACAGAGTGCTGAAAGTACTCACAGGAATGTTGTGGTCTTTCCTTCCTTTGTGGGATGAAGCGACGTGGGCCAGGTACTGAATGACCTTTTTGGTGTTTTCCGTCTTCCCAGCACCTGATTCACCTCTGTGTGACAGACCAACATAAGCACAATGTGCACAGGAGAGCCAGGCCAGGGGCCAGGGCAGCCCCAATGGGCACACATCATCTGCTCAAACTGGACACCAACAATAACCATTAGAGCCAACCGCCACCCTGCTCTCAAAATAAACTGAACGCAAAACCAAAAAAGACAGGAGAAAATAAAAGGCACGGATCAAATGGAGCGGCTAATCGAAGCGTCTGTGCATCTTTCCCGCTTGTTTTCCTCCGCCGTGCTCGGGCAGTTGTGGTTCTGGGCGGGATCCCGGAGCGGGCCCGCAGTAATGACAGCTCAGAGCAGGGGACCGCATCCAATCAAGGGCGGATCCGTTTTGTGCGCGCCCTGCACAGCGGACAAGTCTCCGCGAGGGGAAACTTTAAGTGAACGCACGGCGCATACCGGTGGCTTTACCGTAAGCGGCAATTAGCTCTGCTGGTAGAACGGCGTCTTTAATGGTTTAACCCCGAGCGGCGAACTCTTGGGCTTTGACCATATCCGTAAATAAAAACTGCACGCTTTACGCAGGCTACTCAAAATACATTCAGCTCTAATATAAGTAGGGTGATTAATCAAACTGACAGTACAAAGAGACACAGAAAAAGAGGCTGCCTTTACAGAGCTGTCAGAGGGGAAACCTACCATGCCAAGCTCTGCATTCAGCTTTCACTCCAAAAGCGTGCGGAAGTCAAGCATGTAACCACATGACTAGCGGTGACGTGTGCATATCGCGCTTTGTGTGACAGCGCCGAGACGACGACGTTCACAAGTGTGTCAATGAGTCTGTCGTTTGCCTTTAAATAGCGACTTTCACATTCCTGTCTGCGGGGCACAGAGATTAAAAGCTTTTTAAATCTCTCATAAACTTTCATAGACTAACGTGAGCCAGCTCCATCGAATGCCGCTGCTCTCTACGCTACGCGTCTCCACGCTGTCGGGTCTGCGCGAGGTTCCTCAGCACAGCGACAGGCGCATGCTGGCGTTCCCGTCCTCCCTCGCTGCTCTGAGGGGTCCTGTCTGAGGAGGAGTCTAATCTGAGCAGCGGCGCTCCAGGAACAACCCGTTTGCCTTATCGCAGCAGTCATAACAACCTCCCGTTCCCAGCCTGTGGTCCTGCACTCTCAAAGGTACGAAAAGTACCTAAAAAGGTACAAAACGCTTGTCACTGGGGTGGTACCCTATAGGTATGTAAAATTGTACCAGCAATACATCATTTACTTGTACCTTTTTTGCTTGAAAAGGTACTTATTAGTAGCCAAATAGAATATTATTGTACTTTCAGGGTACATTTGGAAAATTTGGTCCTTAACCTCCACTGTGCCTTTTTTTTTGGAGAGTGTGTAAGGCTGATGGCGGAGTGGGGAATGAGAGGAGATCCTGGAGAATAGAATGTTCTTGTGTGATTTTTTCTGAAAGGGCTTCATTCTGAGCAGACATGGATATCCTGCCCCATCCTGAGCACCCTCACACACCCTCTCTAAACCAGGGGGGGGGCGGGGGGGCCCGCTGCTCCGGGCAGACGGCCCAAAGAGGGGCCTAAAGAGGAGCTTTGCCTCGTGTGGGGGGGCCTGTTTTTAATGTCAGTCAGAAGCAGCGTCCCTCGCACTGTAGAGGTTGTCCAAACCGTAGCCTCAGTAGCGCATTAGCTACGCGCCTTTTTCGGGCTCTCCCGCAGCGCGTTCGCGTGGACCGCCGTGCGATGCCACGCTTACATTTTCTTTACCGCCATTCTGGCCTGGGGGATATGGGGGGCCGGGGACGGGGACTGTGGGGTTATGCGCCAAAAACAGCAGGAATTCCTGCGCCCGCGGCCCGGGGTCCCGTACCGACCACCCTTTAAGGCCCGCCGCGCTTTTTAATGCGCCCGGCGAAATAAACGAGCCCGTAGCTCAATGTGTGCGGGATGGAAATTGGAGCATGAATCGACCTGGCTTCACCTCCAGCAACACCAAGCAAAAAGGCCCTCCTTAGAACTAGAGCGATGGAACTATAAACCTTATAGAGTTTAGTGTGTTGTGTGTGCCAGTTCCACGAATTTGGCCCGAAAAACAACGGGCGATAGCGTGCCCAAACTAACAGCGCTACTTAAAGGGGGAGCGGTCGGCGTGCCTCTGGCCTGATTCAGCTTCCACAGCGCCGCTCCTCCCAGGAGCACCGCAATGCCTTTAACTGTTCATTTTAAACCCATTCATTTTATGCCTAAATACAAAAACAAATACCGTCAGCTAAGCTGAAAAAGATGAAGTGACAGGGAATGGGCTTGGGAAGCACGGAGGACAGTTGCTGAAGAATACGAGAATGGGCTCGTGAAAGTTCACACTGGAATTAAATAATGTGCTACAGATGTGTCTGGAGCCTTGATCTTCCATAAAAAGGACTTTAAATCATGTGCAGACTGTGAAAACAGTAACAGGATTTCACATTACTTTTGGTGTCTATTACATTTTATTACACTAGTTTATTTTAGTATTAAAATATATATCATTAAGACTGCTGTAGTTCATTTATGAATTTCATTCATGTGATACTTCGCATAAAGAGCATGTTCATCACTTACGTGCAAAGAATTGATTGGTCCTCCCGATCTACAGAATAAAGAGGAAAAAGAAGAGTGTCAGCAATTCAGCATTGAATACAGAGAAGCACAGATTCTCTAGACTAACCAGACGGTCAGCTCCAGTGTGCCTTCTCAACAACAGGGGATTTCAGTTCGTAACAGGAGTTTTCGTTACTGTATTACAGTCCAGAAGATCTATTGCCAAAGAACTGTATTTGACCATGTCCCCTCATAAATGTCATAAGTTGCATCAACCATAGGGAGATTGTTCAATGTTAAGACTATGGAGTGGACTATCTGGTAGGTCTATAGCAGGGGTGTCAAACTCCAGTCCTGGAGGGCCGCAGTGTCTACAGGTATTTGTGGTTTCCTTTCAATCAGCACCCAGTTAAAGCATTGAGAACAAGGTGTGTGGACTTCTTAGCCAATTAGTGACTTAAATTAATCACTTGTGCTTAAACGCACCAAAAACCAGCAGACACTGCGGCCCTCCAGGACCGGATCTTGACACCCCTGGTCTATAGCGTTTATGAGCAAAGTCACTCCTTTCAACAATTCAGTGGACTGGCTTCACATACTCCCGGCTTCACATACTCCAAATGTCTTTGTGAGGCATTGTGAGTGATATGAATTCTTCAGGTCATTAATATCACCATTCCTCATACTAAAATCAACACACACAGTATGGCGTGATGATTGCCATCTCTTCCTGTGGCCTGCTGCTGAAGCAGGCTTCAAAACACTGATAGCCAAGCATTGCAGTAAAAGCTACTTTACAGAGCAGTCATCAAAAATGATAAATGTGCATGTGTGGCGTGAGAGCGTACTGGAGATAACTGCTGTCTACAGCGGGTGCGGCCTGGGTGTTCTTAGCTCCTTATACTCTCCCGCTTCAAAAGACGCACAGGTGTTCAAAGAGACAGGGATAGGGAGGCCGTCCCAGAGCCGCTGCACCGCAGAGATAAGGCCCGCGCCGGCCACCTGTTTATTTGTGACTGAAACAGACTGAGGCTGACCAGACCTGTGAGGGGGAAGCCCCACAGAGAGAAGAGAGAGTCCGCCGCGAGGAAGGAACAGGAGGCTCTCCACTACGCGCCTCCTGGTCTACTCCTCCTGTTCGGGGTCCTGATTGTGACTACGATTCCACTGAACCGGTTATAGCCAGTTCCCATGCACATGCTTACCACAGCGGGAGGAAGCAGCGGACTAGATCATCAAGTAGAGGGCTAACTCCTTTCCTCTGATTCTTTTTATTAAACTGAGCTCGATATATTCTGAAGCAATTCAGGATAAGTACCCAGCAATTTCCAAATTAGATGGCGTAACACTGTATTCCATTACACAAATGATTACGTTACACCTAAAATTGTCACAGGCGTCTTTCAAGATTGTAAATGAATGCAACAACATTTCCACAAATGTTTGCATAACAGGTTTCTTCAAATGTGCGGTAATGTTCTGACTGGAGCTGAGGCACCTGTTTTAAGGGCTGGTTGAGTGCATGATGAAGACATTAAGTGACAGTATAGTCAGATCTGCTTAGATCTGCCTATATTACCCCCCTACAGTTACCCCCCGCCAATCACCCAGCCAGCCTTCAGTTTCACTCGATTTGTAAATTTCAAAGGACGTCGTTTCTTTATGTCTGTATTCCAGAGAGAGAGAGAGGGGGGGAGAGGGAGAGAGAACAAAGAGAGAGAGAGGAGAGAGAGAGAGAATGAGGCGGAGGGCATGAGACAGCGAGAGGGGTAGATAAATGTCAAAATGCATGAGGCTGAGCAAGCGATACAGAGTCTCCCATCCAAGTCATTGCTATGATATCCTCCCTTTTACCCACACAGAGACAGGAGCACCTACAGCATACAGTATCACTCAGCATTCATTCATTCGCCAGGGAAATTTCATTGAAATTCTCGCACTAAACTATTCCTTGAGGTTGATTCTGAACAGATCCCCCCTGACAGGGTCTGCAGAGAGAGAGAGAGAGAGAGAGAGAGAGAGAGAGAGAGAGAGAGAGAGAGAGAGAGAGAACAAATAAAAATGACATGGATATGTTCCAGAGTGGAATATTCAAATATTCCACTCTGTGGAATCCCCGTCAGTATCACTGGCTCTGGAAAGGGTTTCTTCCATGAACTCAGCCATAAAAATAACCTCTGTCTGACATACATTTAAATGAGCCTCAATTACTGCCATTATTGCTGATATTTAAACTAGCGGAGACAGGAGGAGGAGGAGGGAGGATAAGAAGGTATTAGGGCTTACAGAGTGCTGGGTTATTCAGAACAGAGCCCTAACGGCAGGCCCAGGGCCTTAATATCCCTGTATCTGCACCACACTGGCCATTCTGCATACAGCAGCACAGCTGGGGATGATTATGGCTGAGGTCTAATCTGGGGAAATCAGCAGATTCAATCTTCTACTTAAACGGGCTCCCTCCTCGTGCTGGACATCTGATTCAATAAATACCTCAGCCACGCGTCACCGTGCAGCGTCGTGACTGAGGGGGAGGCCCGCAAACAGAGCCCCCGCAGCGCCGAGCTAAGCGCGTCTAAAAGAATGTGCTCACTTCACCCTTTTCTCTATTCTCCCAGTGCTATGTGCTGAACATCGTCCTACAGGCCTGCGCCTACGTGAGGCAACGCGGTGCAGCCGCACGCCCGCTGGCCTGGCCCGACACGCCCGCACATTCATCACTGTGTGGACAGGATGACGGCCTCCAGGGGCCCGGCGGTCAGTCACAGAGGCCAGGGTGAACTGGAGGGCTCATGGGAAGTGCTGACCCCGCCCTGTTTTTGGCATCGACGGCAGCTCCATGGTGACGCCCCTCTGGCCTCCGCATGCCAGGGAGAGCTGGAGTGCCACAGATAAGATAAACTCCAGCTGTGTCTCTGTGATGCTGCTCCCTGATAAACTCCAGCTGTGTCTCTGTGATGCTGCTCCCTGATAAACTCCAGCTGTGTCTCTGTGACGCTGCTCCCTGACCCCACAGTGTCCTCTGCATCTCCCCAACCCCAACATCCACTCCTCACAGTATCACCTATAAAAAGGCATCCAAATAAATATGGTGATTCAAGCAGTCCGCTACAAATCTGAACTCAATCTGCATTCTGTCATGACCCACAATGATCACATGACCCACAGTGGACCAATCAGCCGAGGAGAAAGGTATCACAGATGTGCGCACATGAAATGTACTGCTTTGTGGCAGAATAGGTCAGAGAATTATGAGATTAATCCTCACGAACTAACGGCAATAAATCATGCAGGGATCAGGTTACTGTGTTTAACGACAAACATGCAGCTTATCGCATGGCCTACAGAGCAGCTGGGCAAACAGATGCATCCAGCGGCGAGCTGCGGTCCGCAACCTCGCAATTATTTCCGCATCTTCTCTACGTCTTTACATTACCCCCAAGGAATTTTACCCTCACCGCTAATAACAATAGCATGCCATTAACATGTGCTTTATATCAACCCCGGCACCACATAGGCAGTGAGAAGCAAAGAATTTAACATGCTGTGTTCAAATATAGCAGCTTGGCTCTGGGGTCCAAAGAGAACAGCATTACCGGCCTGTCATTGGCTAGCCATGAAGCAGCGGCGCTCTGCTGAGCTAGCAGGAGCGCTCTGTAAATCCCCTCAGGAATTCAGCCTGGGGCTCGGTTCAGAGGTGGAGAGAAAGCCCAGGCTTGGGTCTGGCGGTACACGCTGTATCTGACTCTGCGGTCCTCTGAAGGCAGCTGATCATGTGAGCTCTCTTGCCCAGGGCTGCTGCTTCCCCTCGCCTTGCTGATTCATCTGCTCCGAGTGTGACCCAGGAACTGTACTGTTAGTGACGCCAGTGCTGACTGCGATTCGGTCTATAGCGGCTGGACCCGTTACACAGATTTACAGCTGCTGGATTTGGGACCGCGACCCCCGCCCATGGTGGGATTTTTAGGGATGGGGGGTCACCTCTAGAAACATTGTGCCCATAGCAACATCTTTTTTTTGTTCTTATATTAAACATCAAACGGAAAAATTTTAATAATTGCACAGGGTTTTTTCTTCAGTCAAAATAAAGAGAACTTGATAATTTTTTTATAGGTTCTACCCAATAACATTTGCAAATGAAGCAACAGAGCAGAAGACACTAGTTTTCCAGCAGCTTCCCTGGTAGTGCTTAATGTAGAACATTGACTTCTGACTACATTCTGCATTCCGGCACTTTCCACCGCACATCTGCCTGGTGTTATTCCAGACCAGACACCCCCGCACTTTAACAAAGCAAAGTGAGTTTTCACCAGCCTTCTCTTCCCATGAGCACTCTGTTAATGGCACAAACAGGACAGCAGCAGCAGTCTGGGTGTGTTCTCCCTCTACTTGACACGTTTGATAGGAAAGGCCTCAGTTTTGGTCAGGCCCTGTGTCCAGGTGGTGGGCTGCACCTCCCAAGACTTCCCCCGGCCACAGGGGGCGCCCCCCCTCCCTGACCTGGTAGCATGCGTTTCCCATGACCCCTCAGGGCATCCCTTCTGACGTCAGGCCCGGTCCAGCCCGTCGCAGCAGCGAGCAGGGACCGCATGAGGGGGGTTAGGAACCAAGGCTGCGGGACGCCCTTCCCTCAATAGATCATTCACTCCCCAAAAGCGAGGGGTTTTTTCTTCACACTGGAAGGGGGCGAGATCAGTTTGGCTTTTTCAGCCGGGCCCACTTGGGATTCCAGCGGCACGACTAACAGGTCATACATGAATAATATGAGGGTGACCAGTGACCCACACAGCGCATGCTAATGTGGCCCGACCAGAGCCGCCGTCACCGGCCTCTCCTCTCCTCCCCTCTCTTCCCCTCTCCTCAGGGACACACAGAGGCGTGGGCAGCTTTTTAGGGTGAAAGGAAGCCGGGGAGCGCAGGAATGCTGACTGTGTTCCTGTGTGGGGCCTGTCCCGAACAGCACATGGATCTATCATCAGGGATCAGGGGCAGCAGGGGGCCCAGGCTTCCTCAGGGCCGGCTCCCGCACCCCCACGCTATGACCTCAGTTCCTCAGCAGCGTTCCTCCCTCTCTCTCTCTATCGTTCCTCTCTCTCTCTCTCTCTCTGTCCCCCTCTCTCCCTGTTCGTCTCCCCTCTGTCTCTCTCTCTGTCTGTCTCCCCTCTGTCTCTCTCTCTCTCTCTCTGTCTGTCTCCTCTGTCTTTCTCTCTGTCTCTCTCTCTTCCCTCCGCCCTGCATTCCTGGCCCAGCCTCATTGAGGAGGTGAAATGAGTGGCCTGGTTGTCCAGGTCACGAGTTCTCCCCCCCTCGTCCTGTGGAAAGGGGGGGGGGGGGGGGGGGGGGGGGGGTAATCAAGTAAAGTGGAGACTCCCGCCATCCATTCATCACTACTGAGTCCTGCTCTTCAACGGCCTTTTCCGGATCGTAAACCGCCCAATTACTCAGAGACGCTGGACGAGGGCGCTGCGCTATCGGGCCGCTCGCCCAAATAAAACCGGCCCCTTCATTCCTGGAATGTTGATTTACGGGTACATTTTTATAGCCGGCGTGACAATCCCAGCTCTTTGTATGTTCACATGACTTTCTGCTGAAGGACCAGCCTAGAGGCCACACTGTGGGGCCCTGCTGCGTTCTCTACGGGTGACGGGCCGTGTGCCTCGCTGTACAAGGCCCATGCTTTAGTCTTATCTCTGGGCCAAACGGTGACGCTCGCTCACGACGATTGATATGAAAGGCGATGAAGAGATTTAAGACCCGCCTCAGCGTAGATGTGCTGTGGTGTCTGGCCCCATTACGCCCTGCTAATTCTACACCAGAGAAGGACTCCTACAGTGCTTTTTCTGGAAGCTGATTCTTTCCTGTAAATTTCGAAGTGCGAGCGATCCCTCTTCTGCAGTGAAAACAGACTCAAACCCTTAATATGGAGAGACCATCACATACGGCTGTATGAGATGGATTCACCGCCACGCAGGAGAAATATTTTATTCCAAGTCTGCTAAAGCAAACAAAGAGGAGAAAGCGCACTTAAACGCTCAGAAAAGGAGGAGAGAGGAGGCGAGAGGAGCAGGGGGGAGTCAGCGGGAGGAGAAAGCGGGAGAATGTGTCCAACAGTGCGCTCATTGTGAGCGGCTGGCGGGCCCCGTGCTATTGACAGCTAACAGCGGCATTAAGAGGAAGCGATGAAGTGCAAATGCTCGTTTCAAACTCCTAAACTCAACCCTCACGTTGCCTTTCTCTGCCCTTAACAAAGGAGCTTTGAAGTGGGGAACCGTGGAAACGGCTTCAAACGTAAGCAGACGAGCACGCCGCCGTTAGACCTTGCATTCCACAAGCAACGGACACAGCTATGATGGGGGGGGGGGGGGTCTTTTAAAAACTGGCCAGGATAAATTAGTATTTATAGGTTGTGGTGGGTGTAATCCAAATCCACAGAAAAATAAATGAAGTTTCATCGTAGCTAGGTTGTTAACAGCATAAGGCACACGTCCAAACAAAAGCAACACACTGGGGTTTTGCCATCAATCTGCTTTCTGGAGAGGGAGTACTGAGACACAGGCTAAGCCCCTAAATCAGACTCGGTGCTGCTCAGCCCTGCTATCCACTAGCTGTCCATTTGCCACACCCCTTTAACATGTGTGAATAGACCTGTGATCATCCATTTGTTCCATTTGTGTAGTACACCTCCCTCTGAGCTCCAACATCTGTCAAGTTTCCTGGGTAGCCAGGGCTTTCCATCAGGGATGTCAGAGGACCAGCCAATAGGAAGGTAGCATTAATGCTACCATATCTGCTAGCAATAGCGTACCTCACCCACTCTGGCAAATGATTAAAATTGGAGATTTTTCCCCATTGATTTGTACAACTTAGTCTATAATGTTACATATGAGGTATTAAGTTACTTTTCAAGGTTATCTCTTGGAATTTGAATGTATGGCTACCTAGCTTGCTTGTTCAATATTCGTTTCTGATTTGATATTGGCAGTAATTAGCTAGTGTTGAATAACAGCTGTTCATTGACAATCATCAGATAGACGGCTCACTTTAGTCCCAGATTTAATGCAATTTAATGCAATGTCTTCTTGACGTTCATTTTTCCCCCATAATCAGATGAGCATTCCATTCAATATTCCCCACCAAGTAATGCACGTAATTTAGTGCTCCCAGGCCACCTACATTATAAGCCGCCACTCCAGGAAAAGCCGAGAGGAAACACTGCTGCAGTAGCCATTTTGGCTCTAAGGGCCAAATTCCTGCATGGACTCAAGAGTACTGCTCACGGAATGGGCGTCTGAAGGCCTGTGAAAACCTCGCAGTTGTTTTGGTTTCCGTCTCCAGCCAAGCCTGCAGCCGCTAGCGGTCGTGCGGGTCCTGAGGAGGCTCCTGAGAGCGCACGTGGGTATTTGCGTTTTGACTGGTTGGGGGAAGGGGTGTGCTTCCGCCCGCACGAGGCTGGTGGTCTCCTCTCTCTCCCCAGGGCGGGCTCTAATAACCAGCCCGTTTCAAAAGCGTCTCTCCTCTGCGGGAAGGCGGTGGAGGGAATAACTGGTTGATTTTGCGATGCAAATGTGAAATAATAAAACTTTTAAAAAATGTACCGTGGCGAGGTCCCAGGCCCACAGACCCAGTAAGACTCTGGGGATGACGGGTCAGCCCAGCTCTGCCAGCATCCTGCTCTCTGTCAGCTTTCTTAGTGCTCTGGCTGCAACAGGCCCTTCAATATAACACGAGTGTGTCAACTGCTCAGGAAGATGCAGCCTCCGTCACAATGGCACACTGAGAGTGCCGTGTCTGGTGCTGTTTGTACACTGTGATTAACACTGATTAAATGGCTCCAGTAAAGCGTGTAGCAGTGCTGGCCCACCTCCTGTGGGTCAGACTGAGAGCTGGGGTCCCTCTCACGCTGGCCGGGGATTTCTCCACCGCTAATTATTTACCCTCTGTTCCCCCCCACCAGACGGATTATAGCGCCCCACCCCCTCATTCCACACATTCCACACGCTCCGTATCCCTGCCAGCCGCAGGCCCCCGTCCCCCGTCCCCCTCCCCCTCCTGCCTGCACCCCCCCCCCTCCGACCCCAACCCCCCGTTTCCATCTGTGCGCTTGTGTGCATCACGCAACGCTCTGGGGCGCGGCCCATACGCACGCACGGAGCCCTGAGCCTGGAGACGCCCGGCCGGCTCTCGCTTCCCGCCAAATCAAGCAGCTGAAGGTACCAGAGCAAAGTAAAGATTATGGGATCTGTAGCTTTCGCCGCTAAACAAGATGGCGGCAAGAGGGGAACGCGAGCCTGAAAAAACAAACAAACACAGAGACGAGCGCCCATCCTGGCAAACCTCTGACATTTGGGAGAGGAAATTAAACCAGTTTCTAAATTATTCTGTGAAACCTTGGAGGCGGTCACAAATTCATCGATTCTCCCACCGTCCCCTTTCTCCAACCGACAAAAACCAACAAATTGAGCGTGTAAATACAAAAGTGTGAAATTTTTGGCGACATGGCAACCAGTTTCTACGTGCCCCCGAACTAAACTAAGTCCACTTTGCCGGCTCACCGTGAACGCCACGCTTTGCCTCCACGATCCGCAGTCAAAGCAGCGCTGGTAAGCGGCGGAAAGAACCCATCCACATAACTCATTAGACCATTACGGCCGGAGCGGTTTATGAATACAGCCCTGTGCAGTGGGGTTCCGGCAGCACTTGAAGCAGTCATAATAAAAGCATGAGGTCGAGCTGTGTGGCGTCTCTGCCCTTTCTCACAGACACGGTGAAGGGGACGGGACCGCTCTCCTGGGTCGGCTCGCTGCGTTTCGCTACTCCCCCTTGACAGGAAACAGCCACGCTTCCATGGCTCCGCACCAGCTTCCTGCGCCTGGACCCTGTTAGCTGTCACCCGCGCTTATAGCAATCAGGACAGCGCAGACAGAGCGAAGCGCTGCGGAGTGTCTGAGCCCGCGAGCCGCCATTCCGCCTCCCTGTCCGCCGATTAAGCCGTCAGATTCGGACAGGCGGGGACCCGTGTACGAGACGCAGGCCCGGGATCTGTTTCCGTCCACTCAAGAGGGGATTAGATAGGAAGAAATGGCCATACAAACATCACATTACTGCACATGGCTCTCCACGGAGAACCGTACAAATGCAGGGGAAAGAGACATCCAGGAATGTATCATTTAGGGAGACGTACAGGGGGGCCTGGATATTAATCAGCCTTGTCTCCATACACCTGACCTGGGTAACCGCACTTGTATGTGCGCGTGTGCATGTGTGTGAGTGCATGCATGGGCGTGTGTGTGTGTGTGTGTGTGTGTGTGTGTGTGTGTGTGTGTTGAACCATAAATACAGTCAGCTGTGGAGCTGGGTGCCAGTTAGCAGGTAGAGCTTTGTTCCTGTAGGTATCACAGACAGTAGAGTCATCCTGGGAGCCCAGCTCTCGACACTGGCAGGCTACTGCAGAACAGGCCTCTCCACTGCATACTGTACCAGTACAGTACAAAAGAAGGAGAAACCGTCTCACAATAAGCCCTGCGGATTAAACATTTCACGGATGAGCGGACGCCTAGCGTTTGGGAACCGAACAAGACGGACCAGCTGTCCCGTGTGACCACAGCAGGCAGAAATGTGCCAGTGTTTTTCTGTTGTTTTGTGAGGTCATGTGTGGAATGCGGGTGTGACGGTGACCTCACTCGCATAAAGGGGACATTCCTGTGCTGCTGTCATTGCAAATGTAAAGAGCGGTTAGTCACGAGAGGGGCCGGGGACAGGCCGGCGTGACTGATGTTGAGTCGGAGGGACCGTAACCCCCGGTGACGTGCAGAACGCGTAATGGGAAAGGAAGGTGACATTCCCAGGCTGAAGCCTGCCGCTCCCGCACAGCCCAACGTGGGCGGGAATAAGAGCAAAGGCGATCTGTGTGAGCGGCGCGCCAAGAACGTATCGGTAAGCGTGGGGCGTTGAGGTGGAAACGGGCCGGTTGTCGTCTTCTTGACTGGCTTCCTTCCGCCCACGCCCAGCCCCAGTGACCTGCCGAGGGACGGGCCGTTGACCCTCGAATGATCACGGTGAGCACACTGAGCTCTCCTGCCCCTCCCCTGAGCTGGACCGCCCCTCCACTGAGCTCTCCTGCCCCTCCCCTGAGCTGGACCGCCCCTCCACTGAGCTCTCCTGCCCCTCCCCTGAGCTGGACCGCCCCTCCACTGAGCTCTCCTGCCCCTCCCCTGAGCTGGACCGCCCCTCCACTGAGCTCTCCTGCCCCTCCCCTGAGCTGGACCGCCCCTCCACTGAGCTCTCCTGCCCCTCCCCTGAGCTGGACCACCCCTCCACTGAGCTCTCCTGCCCCTCCCCTGAGCTGGACTGCCCCTCCACTGAGCTCTCCTGCCCCTCCCCTGAGCTGGACCGCCCCTCCACTGAGCTCTCCTGCCCCTCCCCTGAGCTGGACCGCCCCTCCACTGAGCTCTCCTGCCCCTCCCCTGAGCTGGACTGCCCCTCCACTGAGCTCTCCTGCCCCTCCCCTGAGCTGGACCACCCCTCCACTGAGCTCTCCTGCCCCTCCCCTGAGCTGGACTGCCCCTCCACTGAGCTCTCCTGCCCCTCCCCTGAGCTGGACCGCCCCTCCACTGAGCTCTCCTGCCCCTCCCCTGAGCTGGACCGCCCCTCCACTGAGCTCTCCTGCCCCTCCCCTGAGCTGGACTGCCCCTCCACTGAGCTCTCCTGCCCCTCCCCTGAGCTGGACTGCCCCTCCACTGAGCTCTCCTGCCCCTCCCCTGAGCTGGACCACCCCTCCACTGAGCTCTCCTGCCCCTCCCCTGAGCTGGACTGCCCCTCCACTGAGCTCTCCTGCCCCTCCCCTGAGCTGGACCGCCCCTCCACTGAGCTCTCCTGCCCCTCCCCTGAGCTGGACCGCCCCTCCACTGAGCTCTCCTGCCCCTTCCCTGAGCTGGACCGCCCCTCCACTGAGCTCTCCTGCCCCTCCCCTGAGCTGGACCGCCCCTCCACTGAGCTCTCCTGCCCCTCCCCTGAGCTGGACCGCCCCTCCACTGAGCTCTCCTGCCCCTCCCCTGAGCTGGACCGCCCCTCCACTGAGCTCTCCTGCCCCTCCCCTGAGCTGGACTGCCCCTCCACTGAGCTCTCCTGCCCCTCCCCTGAGCTGGACCGCTCCTCCACTGAGCTCTCCTGCCCCTCCCCTGAGCTGGACCGCCCCTCCACTGAGCTCTCCTGCCCCTCCCCTGAGCTGGACTGCAGGCACTGCGCTATGTGCACAGGTCTGCAGGTGTTTAACAGGCGTTTCCCAGCAGGGCGAAACCCATCCAAAACTGGAGGACCAAGAGAGATAAAAGATTTCTACATGGCGCGAACACTTAGTTCCATAATAATACATACAGTGCATACACCCAGCAGCCAACACCGCCTCAGCGTACACCCTGAACCCCAACAGCCTGAACCCCAATAACCTGAACCCCAATACCCTGAGCCACAATAGCTGCAGTGAACAGCAGTCACATTTTCATGGTGGGTCAAATTGGATAAATGCTCGGTCCAAAAATGGACTGAAAAGACATAGGAACACCAAACTTAAATTCCACAGAGAGCACAGTGGGAGATGAAGTCCACAGCTGGAGATTTAGGACTCCATCTCCCATCAGCCCCTTTCTGAAACTTCCTTTGGCGCTTTGCTTTCTGAACATATCCACGTGTGCCATTTTAGAAAAGTGGTTCAGAAATTATGGCAATATGCCTGGAGTAAGACCTGCTGGAAACCCTTTTGCGTGTAACACAATTCTTTAGATACATTTACATCAGCCTACTGGATGCCTTTTGCATTACGGCGCTTTCATGTGAGATGAAGTTAAAAAGCAAAGCCTTGGACTTGCTTCAAAGTGTCTGGCCATGAAACCAACCATTGTTCATTAAAGCTTTTATTGGTACCAGGTGGGTAGCAGACTGCAGTGAGTATGCAAGTGTATGCTCAAGAGCTTACACACACACACACACACACACACACACACACACACACACACACACACACACACACACACACTCAGACTCAGACTGCACTCGCATGGGCAGGATTACAGGTGAATCGCTCTTAATCTGTCAACATATTCTCTCATTTTTACCGTTGTTTCGTAATTCTAACCGACGGTTCACACACCTCATGAGTTACACTCGGATCCTTCGAACAGTCACCACTGGCAGCTGGTCTAACTTGGTCCATCTCGACACAGTGTGTCTTTCAGTAATTTGGACTGTGACATTTAAGGAAGTGACGGCTTTAGTTTTAATAGAGGTCGTCGTGACTCCCAAGTCACCCTATAAGCCGATGAGGAAACAGCAGTGTATGGGAGCTTTGGGCAGGAAGGGGAAATGGGCCAAAAGTCCACTTCCACTGGATTTAATACAGCCTCATTGTGTGGCTGTAAGAGCTGTGTTCCAAACCTCCCTCTCATCTGTGAGCTCACCTGGCTCCTGGCTCATCAGGACAGCAGGTTTCTGCAGTTGAACATTGGTTTGGGGATACAGGCAAGGGTATATCAGCCCTGCACGGCTCCTGCCAGCACCGTCCTGGATTAAGAGCCTTTACTCCGATGCCTTGAGTCTTGCCTCCGGTCGGAATGGGTTTTACGGTTGAGTTGCGGTCGTTGAGGAGCGCTACACGCCACCCCTGGCGGAGTGTTCGGCACGGGAACCTCACGAGAGTGTTCGGCACGGGAACCTCACGAGAGCCGCCGAGCTGACGAGGCTCTCCACAGAAACACACGCTTTCACTTAAAGCGCCATTAGCGCTGCGCCCCTATACCTTACGCGAAAGATAAAATTAGCCTCTTCCACCCCATTGGACGGGCTCTGCGGCCAATGAGGGGAATGACGCAGAGCTAGCAGTCTGCGACATAATCGATGGCAGATGTGCGCGTTGCTCAAAGACTCTGGACCGCGGCCTTCCCCCTTGCGAGGGCTTTAATTCAATTCAATTTTCAATTCAATTTTATTTATATAGCGCTTTTCACAGATGACTGTCACAAAGACGCTTTACAGAACAGAAAGGGGAGAAAAGGGGGAAATGGGAAATGCCAGCTCTAAGCCAGCTCTAAGCCCCCAGATAGCAGAGGTAAAAACTCTAGTAGGAGAGAAAAACCCTCATACTGTGGCGAGAAAAAACTCCCCGATGGGAAGAAATCTCGAGAGGAACCCGGCTATTGGGGGGGATGCCCATCCTCCACTGGCCTATGGGTTGATTATGTCATAGGGAGGTATTCGATACAGATGACTCCATCATGTAGAGATCAGCAGTGGCAGGTGGGGGGCGCCTAGCTGGTCTTGGGCTGGAGCTCCGGGCCAGGAGGGGGGGCGGGGGGAAACTTGGGCTAGAGCTCCGGGCAGGTGCCCAGAGCAGGGAAGAGGAAGAAAAAGAAAAAACATTGTTAGGGGGTTCAGATGGTAGCAGAACAAGCGCAGCAGGAGAGACAGAGGTGTCTGCTGCGATAAGGAAACCCCGGCAGAATAAGGCTATGGCAGCATAGCTAAGGGCTAAACAGAGGCAGGGGCCAATACAGCCATGAGGGCAGGCTTGAGACAGTCACCACTAGACCATGACCGGTCGAGCTTAACACAACACTACCAATAATGATCCAGTGACAGCACAGACCGCTCAGTCCACCAGCGACTCTATAGCTAATGCCAGCCACCCACTCCTGCCCCTCAACTATAGGACAGACTAAAAAGATGAGTTTTAAGCCTAGCTTTAAATAGACTGACAGTGTCTGCACCCCGAACATGAGCAGGCAATTTGTTCCATAGGAGAGGAGCACGATAGGAAAAGGCTCTACCACCTATTGTACTTTTAGCTATTTTAGGAATAACAAGGAGGCCTGCGCCCTGCGAACGGAGCGTTCGTGAGGGATTATAAGGGAAAAGTAAATCCCTTAAATATAAGGGGGCAAGCCCATGTAAGGCTTTAAAGGTAAGTAATAGAATCTTATAGTCTATTCGAAATTTGATTGGCAACCAGTGAAGTGAAGCTAACACTGGGCTGATATGTTCAAATCTTCTAGTTCTCGTGAGAATACGAGCAGCTGTATTTTGAATTAGTTGAAGCCCTTTCAGAGAGGACTGTGTACATCCAGACAAAAGAGCATTACAGTAATCTAATCTAGAAGTAACAAAAGCATGGACTAGCTTTTCAGCATCATGTAGGGACAGTATTTTTCGTATTTTTGAGATATTCCTCAAGTGATAGAAAGCAACCCTAGAGATGTCTTTAATGTGAGTATCAAATACTAGATCTGGATCAAACGTAACACCAAGATCTTTAATGACAGCACTTGAGGTGATTGAAATTCCATCAATGTTAGGCATATAGCCAGATAGTTTGCATCTCAGGGACTTGGGCCCCACCACCATTACCTCTGTTTTATCAGAGTTTAGTAAGAGAAAGTTATGGGTCATCCATTCCTTTATATCTATAAGACAAGCTTCCATTTTTGACAGCAGGACAATTTCATCAGGCTTGACTGATAGATACAGTTGGGTGTCGTCTGCATAGCAGTGGAAGTTAATGCCATGTTTACGAATGATTTGTCCCAGGGGAAGCATGTATAGAGAGAAGAGCAAAGGCCCAAGGACAGATCCTTGTGGTACTCCATATCTAACCCTAGATTTATAGGAGGAGTCATTGTTAAGATGCACAAATTGATATCGGTCAGATAAGTATGATCTAAACCAGGAAAGGGCCAGTCCACGGAGGCCAACAATATTTTCGAGCCTATCCAGAAGGATGAGGTGATCAACTGTGTCAAATGCTGCACTTAAATCCAGAAGCATGAGTACAGAGATATAGCCACTATCAGAAGCAAGGAGTAGGTCATTGAATACTTTGACTAGGGCTGTTTCAGTGCTATGAGAGGGTCGAAAACCTGATTGAAAAACTTCCAATATTTGATTAGGGTGCAAAAATGACCAGAGTTTTTTTCTATTATTTTAGAGAGGAACGGAAGGTTTGAGATAGGCCTATAGTTAGACAAGTCGTTTATATCCAAGTTTGGCTTTTTAAGAAGGGGTTTGATGACTGCAAGTTTGAGAGTCGGTGGTATATGTCCAGAGGCTAAAGAAGCATTAACAATATGCAACAGTGGTGTTCCAATTACTGGCAGTAGCTCTTTCAGTAACTTCGTTGGAATAGGGTCTAGAAGACAGGTAGAAGATTTTGAAGAATTTACTATAGTATTAAATTCAGTGAGATCTATTGGAGCAAAGGAGCTCAGATAGGCCACCCGTCCATCTGACGATTCTGCACCCAGGTGTTGAGTGGACGAAGGGGCAGACCCTGTATGAGGGGTGGTAGAAGAACTTTGAATCTTGTCCCTGATTTTTATTATTTTGTCATCAAAGAAATTCATAAAGTCATTACTATTAAATGGGATTGAAACACAGGGATCAGCATGATTCTTAGTCAGTCGGGCAACAGTGTTAAACAGGTGCCTAGGATTGTTTCTATTTTCATCTATTAAAATAGAGAAATATAAGGAACGCGCTGTGATAAGGGCATGTTTATAATGGAGAAGGCTGTCTTTCCAGGCATGGAAGAAAACATGCAATTTGGAGGAACGCCATTTGCGCTCAAGTTGGCGTGAAGCTTGTTTGAGAGCACGAGTATGGTCATTGTACCAGGGAGCTAATTTCTTATTGCAGACTTTCCTCTTTTTAAGAGGTGCGATAGTATCCAGGGTTCTACTAAGTACGTTATTAATGTTGTCAGTCAGCTGATCAATTGAGTTTATGTCTGCATTTGTATACGCATTTTGGCTGGAGCCTAGAAAATCCCCACAGTGCACAAATGAGCCTGGGAGCTCATTAATAAAATCATTTGCAGATCTGGAGGAGAGCTTACGACTAAAGTAGAATGTAGTATCTGATGGCACATGACAGACTTGTGAAAGGTGAAAGGTAATTAAGTAATGGTCTGATAACACAGGATTTTTAGGCATGACTGTTACGTTTGCTATTTCTGTATTATACGTTAAGACCAGATCAAGAGTATGGTCATGAGAATGGGTGGACTGATGTATATGTTGATTAAAGCCAATGGGTTCAATAATTGACAAGAATGCAGATCTGAGAGGATCACCTTCACTATCCATGTGTATATTAAAATCACCTACAATTATTATTTTATCTGAATGAATAACCAGGCTAGAGAGGAAATCAGCAAACTCAAGTAAGAAACCACTGTATGGACCTGGTGGCCTATATAAAATGACAAGGGTAAAACTGATTGCTTTTCTGTTTGGATGTGCAAAACTAAGAACAAGCACTTCAAAACAGTTAAATTTGTAGGCAGATTTCAGAGTAGCAAAGAGATTAGATTTATATATAGCAGCAACACCACCTCCACGACCCGTCAAACGGGGAATGTGTGTATAACTGTAACCAGGAGGAGTGGATTCATTTAGTGCAATATATTCATCAATTTTAAGCCAAGTTTCAGTTAAGCATAGGATCTCAACTTGGTGATCAGTAATTAATTCATTTATAAGAGTTGCCTTAGGGGCGAGTGATCTGATATTAATCAAGCCAATTTTTGGCTCTCTCTGTTCAGCCCCATCATTAGTAGAATGACAGGGTCTGATTTTTTTTAAATTAGCCATACAAACACCCTTAATGGGCTTTTTAGCAAAGCCTACTCTAGGTCGGGGGACAGAGACTGTCTCAATAGCATGGAACCTGGGCAGCAGTTTTTGGGAACATGCAGAAATCTGTGTAAGACAGTAGTTCTGCTGCCTGGTCTTGGCTCTGGTGTGTCAGGTTATAGACTTACTGAGACTATAAGATAGATTCCTGGAAATAAGAGCGGCACCCTCCCACGAGGGGTGAATACCATCTCTTTTCAAAAGACCAGGCCTCCCCCAGAAAGTACTCCAGTTGTCTACAAAGCCAACACCGTTTGCAGGGCACCAAACAGACAACCAGTGATTTAGTGATGTCAATCTGCTGTAGATTTCGTCACCACGTCGAGCGGGGATGGGACCAGAGCAAATTACTGACGCAGACATCCGTTTCGCCAAATCACACACCGATTTAAAATTATCTTTGGTGATCTCCGATTGCTTCAACCGGACATCGTTAGCGCCGACATGAATAACAATTTTAGAGAACTTATGTTTAGCCAGCACTTTTAAGTTCGCTTTGATGTCGGTCGCTCTGGCCCCTGGGATACATTGGACTATGGTCTCTGGTGTCGCTAAATTCACGTTTCTTAAAATAGAGTCGCCAATCACCAGAGTTTTTTTAACAGGTTTCACAGCCGGTGCGTTACTGAGGGGGGAGAACCTGTTGGAAACGTGAATGGGTTGTTTGTGCACTGGTGGAGGCTTAGGTTTTCGACTACGTTCCCGAACTGTAATCCACCCGCCTTGCTGCGAAGGCTCTGCCGGGGTCCTACTTAAAGACAGGCTAACTGGTGCATCCGGAACCGTAAAAGATTCTAAAAACATTTCAGTATCTCGAATTTCGTGTAAGGTGCGGATGCGAGCTTCCAATTCAGCAATCTTCTCCGTCAACCTAGTATTTAACTTACACTTATCACAGGTAAAATTATCATTAACGACGGAAGATAAATAACTAAACATATCGCATACAGAGCAAGAGACAGCCCAGGAAGGAGAGACAGAGTGAGAGATGGACGAAACCGGCGAGCCGAAAGCAGCCATTAAGCCCCGTAAATTACTTACGTTTTTATCTGGCTGTATTGAGTTCGTTTGCTCGTGGATGATATAGGACGTAGAGAGAACTTAAGCGCTTTATTGGTAGTACTGTGGTCCAAAAATTACTTTCAGATGATGATGAATAATAACGAGATTCAAAAAATTAAAATAAAGCGACAATTCAGCAGGGATTTTTTAGCAGCTGTTTGGAAAAACGTCGTTCAAACAGGAAACACCTCCTTTCCCCCACAAATGAGTGAAAAGCCTCCTGTACTCCGCAGCATTACCCCCTGAGTGAAGGCCCTGCTCCTGGGGATGAGGAAAACAAAGACTTTCGCCAGGAGTGGGAGGACTTTCAAAGCCAAGAGAAGATTAACAGCAAAGAGGGAAAAGCAGATAAATGAGCACTGTGCACTGCGGGGCATCGGACCCGTCAGATAAAATACCACAGCTGCCCTCCCGCTGCCTCAGGTAGTGCTGCTGTGACTGCCGCTCGTTCTCAGGGAAAATGGAGGCCGAGGCGGCCCACTGGGCAGGTACCCAATACCGCTGTTGCTCAAGCTGCAGTTGTGTGTGTGTGTGTGTGTGTGTGTGTGCGCGTGTATCTGTGTGGGCGCATGTTTGTGCGTGTGTCTGTGTGCGTATATGTGTGTCTGTGTGCGTACGTGTGTGCGCATGTGTGTATGTGCGCACGTGTGTGTGTGTTTGCGCGCGAGTAATGAGGAGCGTTCCAGATGGACGACACCCCACTGCCCGTCTCCCTCAGCACCAGGGCTCAGTGCCAGGCGGTTTCCTCAGCGAGGCTTAGCGGCCAGCGGGCCGGGCCAGGGCAGGGCCACGCGGTCCCAGTTAAAGCCATTAGGCCGGAGTCGGGGGTGATGTCATCAGCCTAACCCGACTCACCGCTCCGTTTTAAAAACCCATTCAGTCACGGCGGCTGCCAGCACTTCCCTCACTCGGACCCGGAGGTTTCGTGACTGTGCCAATGACCATGTGCACTATGTGCTTACCGCATTCTCCAAAGGGTGACTCAGGCTCTGTACGGTCACACACTCATTAGACCGGCCCTGGCCACAGCTTTGTTTCCATATTGAGCGTTGTACCACATTTTTTTTTTCTTTAGTGAAAAAACAACAGCAACAATCATAAATAGTACATTTACTATTTTAGCTCAGTAGAGAAGCCTGTACTGACCGCTCACATTCTTCACTAGACACGGCTCTGTACGGGCCAGGGGCATTTCCACGGTAAATGCCCCCTGCAGCCCCCTACACAGCATCACTGACCACTGCACAGCAATCAGGCTCTCTCACCTGGACTCCATTACTGTCCATCACAGGTGTAGTCTCTAAGTAGGGCAGGCTGCTATTTGCCTTGCAGCAGATGAGGCATTTATTGCAGAGTTCTCCAAAGCTTCAACCTGGAATGACTTTGCATCCGACGGCTTGCTTGTATAGTGCAGTTAATAATGTTTGAAGTCTAGGCTGTAATGCACCACAGTGCATGAAGCACTGCCTCACTGATTTTACATGTATAAATATATGAAACTCTTTTGAAAATGGCCAGTTGAGTTCCACCTCTGTGGAGATCTGGACACATACAGCACATACACATACAGCCACGGCTGCTTCAAAGCACAGGCAGTGTGTACAGATTCTCCGCTTCTCAAAGCCATCTGAAAAACGCGTTCCGTTAACGGCGGCCCTCCACTTCCTGTCAGGCCAGCCAGAGGGAGCAAACGTCAAACAGGCATTCGTCCCGCTGGCCGTGACCTCTGAGAAGGGGCTGCTGGGTGCGGAAGGCAAAAAGGGGGGGGGGGGCTGCCTGACAGGCGGATCAAAGCGGCCCGGCAGCAGATACATGTCCGTGTGCAGCAGGGGCGTTCCGACAGCTGAGCTCTGAGCAGGGGCCATCTTTGAAGCTGGCGATGAGGAGGAGAGAGTGTGGGCGCAGAGAGAGAGAGAGAGAGAGAGAGAGAGAGAGAGAGAGAGAGGGGGGGGGGGCCTCAGCACCTGTCCACAGGCTCAGTGTGTGCCCATGCTGCCCCCCCCCTCTCACACACACACACACACACACAAAGCTCCTCATTGTGCCGAATGCCGAGGGTCACCCTCACGCTGGAGGAACCCCAGATCCCAGCCGCACACCACCTCCAGCCCTTGCTCTCTCTCACGCACGCACGCACGCACGCACACGTCATTTCATCGTTCTTCATTCACACACAGGAATGTGATTTTACGTGAGACCATAAATGTCTTGAGCAGAGGAGGCAGGTGCTTGGGAAGGTCCCAGGCACACACACCAACAGCTCTTGCACTCTTTAAAAACAAACACATACAGTTGAAGTTTACATACACTTAGGTTGAAGTCATTAAAACAAATTTTCAACCACTCCACAGATTTCATGTTAGCAAACTATAGTGTTGGCAAGTCAGTTAGGATATCTACTTTGTGCATGACACAAGTAATTTTTCCAACAATTGTTTACAGATTATTTCACTTTTAATTCACTATATCACAATTCCAGTGGGTCAGAAGTTTACATACACTAAGTTGACTGTGTCTTTAAACAGCTTGGAAAATTCCAGAAAATGATGTCATGGCTTTAGAAACTTCTGATAGGCTAATTGACATTATTTGAGTCAATTGGAGGTGTACCTGTTGATGTATTTTAAGGCCTACCTTCAAACTCAGTGCCTCTTTGCTTGACATCATGGGAAAATCTAAAGAAATCAGCCAAGACCTCAGAAAGAAAATTGTGGACCTCCACAAGTCTGGTTCAATTGGGAGCAATTTCCAAACGCCTGAAGGTACCACGTTCGTCTGTACAAACAATAGTACGCAAGTATAAACACCATGGGACCACACAGCCGTCATACCGCTCAGGAAGGAGACGCGTTCTGTCTCCTAGAGATGAACGTGCTTTGGTGCGAAAAGTGAAAATCAATCCCAGAACAACAGCAAAGGACATTGTGAAGATGCTGGAGGGAACAGGTACAAAAGTATCTATATCCACAGTAAAACCAGTCCTATATCGACATAACCTGAAAGGCTGCTCAGCAAAGAAGAAGCCACTACTCCAAAACCACCATGAAAAAGCCAGACTACAGTTTGCAACTGCACATGGGGACAAAGATCTTACTTTTTGGAGAAATGTCCTCTGGTCTGATGAAACAAAAATTGAACTGTTTGGCCATAATGACCATCGTTATGTTTGGAGGAGAAAGCGTGAGGCTTGCAAGCTGAAGAACACCATCCCAACCGGGAAGCACGGGGGTGGCAGTATCATGTTGTGGGGGTGCTTTGCTGCAGGAGGGACTGGTGCACTTCATAAAATAGATGGCATCATGAGGAAGGAAAATGATGTGGATATATTGAAGCAACATCTCAAGACATCAGCCAGGAAGTTAAAGCTTGGTCGCAAATGGCTCTTCCAAATGGACAATGACCCAAATGATGCTTCCAAAGTTGTGGCGAAATGGCTTAAGGACAACAAAGTCAAGGTATTGGAGTGGCCATCACAAAGTCCTGACCTCAATCCAATCGAAAATTTGTGGGCAGAACTGAAAAAGCGTGTGCGAGTAAGGAGGCCTACAAACCTGACTCAGTTACACCAGTTCTGTCAGGAGGAATGGGCCAAAATTCCAGCAACTTATTGTGAGAAGCTTGTGGAAGGCTACCCGAAACATTTGACCCAAGTTAAACAATTTAAAGAAAATGCTACCAAATACTAACAGAGTGTATGTAAACTTCTGACCCACTGGGAATGTGATGAAAGAAATAAAAGCTGAAATAAATAATTCTATCTACTATTATTCTGACATGTCACATTCTTAAAATAAAGTTGTGATCCTAACTGACCTAAGACAGGGAACGTTTACTAGGATAAATAAAAAAAAATAAAAAAAGGAATTGTGAAAAACTGAGTTTAAATGGATTTGGCTAAGGTGTATGTAAACTTTCGACTTCAACTGTACATACACACACATACAACCAATACCACAATGCTTCAATCTTCCCTCACTCAGATTTGAGCTACAGTGTGTAGCCACCAGGGGCTAAAAAGGCATCGCTTCTCAATGAAAAAAACTTTTCAAAAAGCGATAAAAGATGAGGATTCTTTTAAAGGTTCATAAAAGCAAAGTACCACTGAACAGGTTACCGCTGATTTATAACCTTTATAAATATAATATCTTCCATTTAGAAAGGTTATAAATCACCACAGAGAGAGGAGTAAACTCCTATATCTGTCTCTCTGAATGATTAGTAAAGAAGCGTCTCTCCTCCTGAACAGGTCAGCAGCACGTGTTGCTTTAGCCATATCAGTAGCGAGGCGTGTGAAGTTTTGGCTGGCGCTGTGAAACCTGACGAGGCACATTCTGCGGTGGCTGATTAATAGAGCGCCAGGCTCGCATGAGCTAGCCGTGTGTCACGCGTGAAATATGTCCACGGCGGGGCGGCCAAGAACGAACGCAGCGGTGTGCTGGCACAGCGGAGCCGCCACGGCGGGATGAATAAGGACATCTCGGCGCAGAGATGAGCTCACTCCTGTTACAGCGTGCCAGCCCTGCCCGCTCACACAGAGAGGGAGAGAGAGGGAGAGAGAGGGGGAGAGAGGGAGAGAAAGAAAGAGAGGGGGGGGGCAGAGAGAGGGAGGAACAGAGAGAGAGAGAGAGAGAGAGAGAGGAAGAGAGGTAGACAGAGAGAGACAGACAGAAGGAGAAAAAGAAACAGAGAGAGAGAGAGAGAGACCGAGACAGAGAGAGAAGATACTATATCTATATGTGGCCGTGCCGATAAAGGATATTTGAATCTGAGAGAGAATGAGCGGGAGGGGAGAGAGAGGAGAGGGAGGGTTCCAGTTCCATTCACATCAAGGCATCGAGCAGACATGGGACACTCAGTAATCAGTTATATCTGTCTGTGTGTGTACATGGAAAGAGTGATGAAGTTGGAGCCCCAGCACATGACCCGTGTGTGGCTCATTATTCCCTTTATTACAGACGCAGCAGCTGGGAGCTTAGCGCTGCCGTGGCTGTGGCTGTTGCCCTTTTCCAGACAGTTACTTCGTTACAGCGGAACACAGGCGGGCTAAAGCGCTAGTCTGGCGCTGAGTCTGACACGTGCTCCCTGCTCTCCGGTCGGCTTGGGTTTCCCGTCCTCCCGCGTACGCTGATCCGCGCCCACCTTAATATTTCATGCTGGGAGCCACAAGTCTCCTTTTACGGGGCTCGCTGGTCTCCACTGATACAGTTTCGTTCCACCTGGGGCCACTTCCTGTGGGAATACTGGCTTCCGCCAAACCGCCGGGCACTAGTACCCATAGGGCAGCTGCTGCACTGTGAGCAGTAATTACACACGCCCTGGATCAGTTTGTACAGAGCATTAGCAACCACAGAACCAAGGCATGGCTCTGAAGGGGGGGGGGGGGGGGGGGGGGCGTAATTTTGAACTTCCCCGCTTCTCTCAGGTCCTTGTTTTTGTGCGGGGCCTTTGAGCGGGTGCCAGCCCCGCTTCACCCCCGCCCCCGCTCTGCTGACGGGGACACCGGAGCCTCTGTGTGGGGCTTCCTCTCCGGTTTACCACCGACCGCACCCCCCCCCCCCCCCCCCCCCCCCCAAACCCAAGCACCCCGTGACCTCAGACGGACAACCTCATCTCAAACACCCCTACCGAAAGTAAGCACCTGTCTGAGCCCACCTACTGCCTCACGCTGGCATGCAGCAGCTCCAAAACAGTACAGTGTGTGGGCTCTCTCCTAAAGAACGAAATGCAGACGCATTCATTACATTACATTAACGTTTTTACATAATATCCATTTATACAGCTGGATATATACTGAAGCAATTCAGGTTAAGTACCTTGCTCAAGGGTAAACCGGCAGTACCCTAGTACAGGGGTTCCCAAACCGGTCCTGGGGGACCCCTGTGTATGCTGGTTTTCGTTGCAACCACAGTTGCAATCCCAGAATTTTAATAAGCTGTTAATTTTTCTTAATTAGGTACTTGTCATGTTTGGAGGAATTATTCACCCTCTTAAGCCACATTATATCAGAAATAGCTATGGATGCCATGTAGAATAAACACCCCATGTTCACATTGTGCTATATTATTTAAAAAAGATAAGAAAATAATTTAACAGATCCATTTAAAGACTGATTTGAATCAATAGGCTCCTAATTGGTGAAAGTGTGGACACATGGCCACTAAAACTAACCATTTGGCAGATAATGAAGAATTCAAACACAAAGCAAATGATAACGAGCCAAACCTGCATTGTGTTAATAAGCTTAAAGAAATAATTGAGTTAAACACATGTGTTCAACAACCTAATTAGGAGCCTATTGATTCACTTCACTCTTTAATTTGAGTGAAAACACATTATTTTGTAAACTCTTTTTATGTAATTGTTGCAATATAGCACAATAAGCACAATGTGAACATGGGGAGTTTGTTCTACATGGCATGCATAGCTATTTCTAACATAATGTGTCTTAAGAGGGCGAATAATTCCTCCAAACATGAAAAGCACCTAATTAAGAAAAATGAACAGCTTGTTAAAATTCTGGGATTGCAACTGTGGTTGCAACGAAAACCAGCATACACAGGGGTCCCCCAGGACCGGTTTGGGAACCCCTGCCCTAGTAAACCTGGGAATCGAAACCGGCAACCTTTGGGTTAGAAGCCCAGTTCCCTAACCATTATACTACACTGCCGCCAATTCCACAGTGACAGAGCGCCGAACACACAGGCTTTATGCCAGAATTTGTGCGGCTCTTTCGCCGTCAAATTCCCCTCTGCTCCTGAAGCCCTCGCTCTCTCCATCTCTCTCCATCGCAAGCACTGCTCGCTCTCTCTCTCTCTCTCTCTCTATTCAATTCAAATAAGCTTTATTGGCATGGCAAGGGTACACTTACATTGCCAAAGTATATACTGACACAACAAACGGATAACAGATAAGCAATAGCAAATTGTATTACAGTATCTCTCTCCATTGTGAGCACTGCTCTCTCTCTCCCTCTCTCCCCCTCTCTCCTTCCCTCCCTCTCTCCTTCCCTCCCTCTCTCTCCTTCCCTCCCTCTCTCTCCCTCCTTCCCTCCCTCTCTCTCCCTCCTTCCCTCCCTCTCTCTCCCTCCTTCCCTCCCTCTCTCTCTCTCCCTCCTTCCCTCCCTCTCTCTCTCTCCCTCTCTCCTTCCTCCTCTCTCTCTCTCTCTCATTCCTTCCATAGATACTCAAATCCATTCAGCGCTCCAGGTGGAAAGACAAACACGGGAATAAGTGCAATTCCCTCTATAATTTATTTGTCAGTCCCAATTTCCGCGTTCAGGCGGTGGTGTCAGGACTACGGCTTCTCTGGAAACGGTTCCCATGCGCCCTGCTGAAAGGAATTATTTCCAGCACATAGATGAAGCCTTACCACTAGTATTTAAAAACTCTGCTCCTCCCTAAACGCTGGTCTTTCTCCTGCTGATAAATGCTTACGGACTCACCTCTGTAACACCGGTGAAATAAAGATGTAAACAATAATGAGGTTATAAAAACCATTATCTGTAGCGTGCAACCAACCTCAGCCCACGGTTTAAATTAGACGAGTGTACGCAATCACTGAACCTCGCTTGTTAAACATTTACAATGATGCCTTAAGTCACAGTACAATTGTTAAGCAACTTTTAAGCATTTTGTGACACATTCAGATGCAAAAGGTTGAGGGCAGGGTTGGGTTTCACAGTTCACCTAACAGTGGGTTCATTTGAGATCGAGTAAAATACTCACTTAGGTGCTCTGTGCCTTTTTTAAGACCTTCTCATTCTTGTATCTAGCCGTTACTTTGACCTACTTATCTGGCAGCCTCCAGACAATGAACAGATGAACTTAAGCACTTTTCCAGATGAAGCCACCTACAGTGACTGCTTAACACTAAGAACCACTGAACGCGGGACAGTACGGTGCCACGAGGTCAGGGGGTCAAGAGTCAGGTCAGGGGTCGGAGTCAAATTTCCTTTTGCCTGAAAAGCAAGGGAAGGTTGGCCGAGAGAGCTTCAATTGAGATGTTATTTTAACAATGATGGAGAGATTGTTGCCTTGGCAACTCAAGACCCACTACAGTAGTCCTGACGCAGCGGCACTGAGTACCGACACACAGGAGCTGCGGAGGTGAACATACTGCGTTACCCACAGGAGCTGCGGAGGTGAACATACTGCGTTACCCACAGGAGCTGTGCTGCACATTCCCCACAGACTGGCTCGGCCTGCAGCCGCTCGCCAGCACCAGTGGAGATGGCGTGAAGTTTGCTTACGTGTTAAATCCAATCTCACAGGTTGGTGCTCGCCTCAAGCATCATCAACAACAACAACAAAGGCCAAATTTAGATGTGACGACATCTTCATCTCCCTCAGTTAAAGTCAGCTTCAGCACTGTGAGCAGGGGCCCCTAACGGAAGACTATGGCACATCCAGACTGCAAAAAATTGTAGAAAAGTCAACGTTCTGCAAACAAAATTTTGAGCAAACTGAACTTCTGGACACAAAGTTGAGTAACTCAAAATATGAATTTAGTCAAACTTATTAATGTGTGTTAGAGCTGATGTTTTAAGTCTTGGGGTTAACACTTAAGTTAATACAACTTACTTTTCCAAGTACAAAGGACTTAAAACATCAGTTCTAACACACATTAATAAGTTTGACTAAATTCATATTTTGAGTTAATCAACTTTGTGTCCAGAATGTTGACTTCACCTACAATTTTTTTTTACAGTGCATTGTGCACAGTACAGGACGGTTGGGGTGATGACTGACAGCTGGGATACCCCACAGGCCCCGCCCCCCTTACCCACCCATAGACGCTTACCTTGAAGCATGCATCTGTAGGCCGACTCGGAGATGGCGTAGATGTGGGGCGGCATCTCGTGCCGTTTTTTACCCCTGTACATTTCAATGATATTCTCTGAGTATATTGGCAGGTTTTTGTAGGGGTTTATGACCACGCAGAAGAGTCCAGAGTATGTCTAGAGGAGATAAAGGAAAAGAACAAAAACAACAGTTAGAGATGAAAACTAATCTACTACAGCGTGGATTTAAATCAACATTGATCCTTATTTTACTTACAATTAAAGTGTTTTTATATTCGCCAACACGTTCATCTAACTGAGTAAAATTTAAGGATAAATGTTGGTTTGAGCTTACAATGTTCAGCAGAGGTTGTTTAGTCACTGATAATGAACTAATCAACAATCATCAAACTTTTCAAACCTTGTGCGGCATTTTCTACAGAAGGATAAACTGCAAGCTTATAAATGAGCATTCATTTCCCATATCAGTTCAACTATCCATTGTGTTAATAATGTAAATGTGAAACATTTTGGATTAAATAAAAGTGAATGGTGTTTGAGTTGCTTGAATGACTGGTCTGCTGCTCCCTGGCCAACTAAACATTAATGGTATCAGTAGTCACGGTAGCCCAGGGTTACCAAAAAATCCAGTCAAGTACCAAGGGGAGCACTTCCATTCTCACACTCTCAGACGCTGGAATAATCATTATCCTCTCAGCCATTTCCCACTCTCTGGCTCCGGGCCAGGGGGTCAGTTTGGGACGAAAGCACACACACAGACACACACACACACACACACACACCACACAGAAACACACACACAATAATAGCCGACCGTGTGGAGTGGAACAACGGGAGGGAATAAATAAAGAGGAAAGAGACAGGCAGAGTGGAGCGGAGCGGGACTCATCACAGCGCGGTAATGAAGCATATGACCTTGGGTGAGCTGGATTCTGCGCTTCAGAGTCAGCCAGGCATCGCAGCCAGACAGTACAGCGCTCACTCCAGAGCAGATAGCACAGCTAACAGCGCTAACCCCAGAGCAGACAGCAAAGCTAACAGCGCTAACCACAGGGCAGATAGCACAGCTAACAGCGCTAACCCCAGAGCAGACAGCAAAGCTAACAGCGCTAACCACAGAGCAGACAGCACAGCTAACAGCGCTAACCCCAGAGCAGACAGAGCAGCTAACAGCGCTCACCCCAGAGCAGACAGCACAGCTAACAGCGCTAACCCCAGAGCAGACAGCAAAGTTAACAGCGCTAACCACAGGGCAGATAGCATAGCTAACAGCGCTAACCCCAGAGCAGACAGCAAAGCTAACAGCGCTAACCACAGAGCAGACAGCACAGCTAACAGCGCTAATCCCAGAGCAGACCAGAGCAGCTAACAGCGCTCACCCCAGAGCAGACAGCACAGCTAACAGCGCTAACCCCAGAGCAGATAGCACAGCGAACAGCGCTAACCCCAGAGCAGATAGCACAGCTAACAGCACTAACCCCAGGGCAGATAGCACAGCTAACAGTGCTAACACCAGGGCAGATAGCACAGCTAACAGCGCTGGGGTGAGAAGGGGAGAGATTGCAGGCCGTTTCCCACACGGACAGGCCGTGACATCACTGAGACCTGCAGTATTTCTGATCCAGGCTCGAAAGGAGAGGAATCTGAACTGGGGTTCACAGCCACACATCCGAGCGTCTCTGCAGAGGGAGGTGTGACCTCGCGCTGAGAGGGAGACGCCTTGCCAAAACGGAATTCCAAAAGTCTTCGCAAACTGTCGAGAACAATGGAGCCGGGGTTCGGGCCCTCACTGCTGACACAGACACAAGCCTTCATACCGGATTCTGTGTCTAGGCGCCACATCTAACCCTGGAGAAAACCGGTGCGCAAACCGGGCTGTGTTTTAACGCTGCCACGACGATCACCCAGCCAATCCGCTGATGAGATTCACAGCGGCCATCCAGAGCAGCTCACTCCTCTCAAAAACACACACAGAGGTTCGCTACATGGTTTATCAATTCACCGCCCGTTCTTGCTAATCTGTACTTTTTAAAAATATATTTTTTATTACAGGCCTAATAATATAGGCCTGCTAATCTGTACTCTTATTTGTCATTGGCAAACAGAAGCCCACAGCCTGTGGTCCCTGCTGCCATCCACATGTGTGCCGACACTATGAGAGAGATACTGGAGACTTGTGTTATTATACAGCAGGCTGACTGAATGGCTTGTGAAAGGTTTTGATTGACAGTAACAAACAGCATTTAGCCCCGCCTCTCTGAACAGCATGCTGAAACACAAGCACACAGCAGTGCAGGTGGGGGGCGGTGACGGTGCTGAAATGCGCTTGATTAAGGCCAGACGCCCGTGCTGCATTGTTCCCCCTCATTACCGATTCCTCCTGCAGTCGCGGGCTGGGGGCGCAGGGCGTGGCGGAACCTGGAAGACTGTGCTGGAGAGCGCCAGGGGCGGGGCCTGCTGCTGCCAGCTGCTGCCACGTCACCGGCAGGCGAGAGAGCCGGGGCACAGGACGGCCACAAGGCACAAACCCAACTGCCCCCCCTGCAGCCTTGCTCCTCCCACCAGCGAGGATGTTGAGAGAGGGAGCAGGAGGGCGGAGCAGAAGCCAACCAACCCCTCCCTCCCACAGCCCACATTGCTTCCCTCATTGGCCGGAGAGGTGAGAGTGGGCTCCCAGCTCCCTCCCCTTCCCATATGCTTGGCCGGGCTGCGGAGCCGCATTCCTGTAATTATGCTGTCTGTGCTGAGGCCCACGCCGGGGGGGGGGCCCAGGGC
>CM056379.1:19403061-19555111 GCA_029718625.1 Synaphobranchus kaupii
GACGCCATGCCAAAACGGAATTCCAAAAGTCTTCGCAAACTGTCGAGAACAATGGAGCCGGGGTTCGGGCCCTCACTGCTGACACAGACACAAGCCTTCATACCGGATTCTGTGTCTAGGCGCCACATCTAACCCTGGAGAAAACCGGTGCGCAAACCGGGCTGTGTTTTACGCTGCCACGACGATCACCCAGCCAATCCGCTGATGAGATTCACAGCGCCCATCCAGAGCAGCTCACTCCTCTCAAAAACACACACAGAGGTTCGCTACATGGTTTATCAATTCACCGCCCGTTCTTGCTAATCTGTACTTTTTAAAAATATATTTTTTATTACAGGCCTAATAATATAGGCCTGCTAATCTGTACTCTTAATTTGTCATTGGCAAACAGAAGCCCACAGCCTGTGGTCCCTGCTGCCATCCACATGTGTGCCGACACTATGAGAGAGATACTGGAGACTTGTGTTATTATACAGCAGGCTGACTGAATGGCTTGTGAAAGGTTTTGATTGACAGTAACAAACAGCATTTAGCCCCGCCTCTCTGAACAGCATGCTGAAACACAGCAGTGCAGGTGGGGGGGCGGCGACGGTGCTGAAATGCGCTTGATTAAGGCCAGACGCCCGTGCTGCATTGTTCCCCTTCATTACCGATTCCTCCTGCAGTCGCGGGCTGGGGGCACAGGGCGTGGCGGAACCTGGAAGACTGTGCTGGAGAGCGCCAGGGGCGGGGCCTGCTGCTGCCAGCTGCTGCCACGTCACCGGCAGGCGAGAGAGCCGGGCACAGGACAGCCACAAGGCACAAACCCAGCTGCCCCCCCTGCAGCCTTGCTCCTCCCACCAGCGAGGATGTGAGAGAGGGAGCAGGAGGGCGGAGCAGAAGCCAACCAACCCCTCCCTCCCACAGCCCACATTGCTTCCCTCATTGGCCGGAGAGGTGAGAGTGGGCTCCCAGCTCCTCCCCTTCCCATATGCTTGGCCGGGCTGCGGAGCCGCATTCCTGTAATTATGCTGTCTGTGCTGAGGCCACGCCGGGGGGGGGGGCCCAGGGCCAGCCAGCCCTGTGCTGAGCTGGAACAATGGCGGCTCTGGGGGCCACAGGGGCCTGTAAAAACCCTGCGCGCCGGTGGCCTCCCCTGTGGGGCCGTGCTCTCCGTCAGAGCTCTCTCCTGATTGGCTCCAGACGCAGTGGGCTGCGCATGCTATCTGCGTCTCCTCTCCGGGGAAATGGGCTGCCTGGATACACCAGTGGCATTACAGCCCAGTCATGCCACACATGCAGACAGTGGAGCACATGACCTGCAGCTATAAAAAGCCACACATGCGGACGCGTATAATGTATCCCGCTTTCTCAATGAGCTCGAATCAGGCCTTTGTGTGTGGAGGTCCTGGCACATGGGGCTTCCCTAGGGAGGGGGAGGGGGGGGCACCAGACACGCTCACGTACGTACACACGTGCGCACACACAAGCGCACACACATGCACACATATGCACAAACATGCGTACACACAAGCACGCTCACACACACACACACACACACACACACACAAGCACGCTCACACACACACTCTCGCTCTCACACACACACACACACACACGCACACGCACGCTCTCACACACACACACACACACACACACACACACACACACACACACACACACGCACGCACGCACGCACGCACGCACGCTCTCTCTCACACACTCACACACACACACTCTCGCTCTCTCACACACACACACACACACACACACACACACACACACACACACACACACACACACACACACACACACACACACACACACACACTCACGCTCTCTCTCACACACTCTCACACACATACAATGCTGGAATGCGCTCTGTGCTGGCCGGGGGCCAGAGGTACAAACAGCACTGTGAGGGCCATGACAGAGGCCTGTTGTTCTGAGACCTCGTTAGGACACATTTAGCCACTCTGGGGAACAATTCCAGATGTGAGCTGGGCAGGCAGGGCCAGACACACGTGAGGCCAGGGATCAGGGATTAAGCCTGTCTTGCTGGAGACAAGCCTGAGTGAGCCACCGCTACGCAGCCAGGGTCCGCTCATTACCCCTACCGCTACCTCAAACACTGAACGCCATATCTGTGCTTTTATATGAGCTTTCAAAAGCTTTCAAATGTGGCTTAGGAAAAGTTTTCAGACAGTTAGTTTTTATTGGATTTCGAAGAATATAAAAAAAATGAAAAAAAACCACTGTAGGAAAAATATATCCTATTGCACTCTTACACACAGGCATGTGCACACACACAGATGGAGTATCTGGGAACACACACTGGAGCATGTTAGGGCTCCAGTGTCATGGCAGAACAGAACAGGTAGCGCTAACCGGACCGGAGCTGCCCGAAGGTCTGTGTACAACAGTGTGAGTTCTGCAGGAGTATGTGTTCTGGAGCAGTGTGAGTTCTGGAACAGGCCCTGCAGTGCAGCCTGCACCTCACTGGAGCCAGAGAGAGGATAAGGCTAACGCTAGCGGCCGCTTCACTCATTGAACCAGGCCCCAGAACACCAGCTAACAGCTCAGGATCCTCAGCCAAGCTACTGTCAGCATGTCAGCGTTCGACATCCCTGGAGCCCCTTTGGGAAAAAAAAAAACCCTGGAGAAAAGCTTCTGAAAACACAAACCTTGCAATTTAGACTCGATTACCTTTTTATAGCCAATTAAAAATCGATTTCTCCCCCCATTTAAGAGGGAAGACAGCTATGAATAAAGTGCCTCTTCCTGACTTGCGTTGTGGCGGGACGTGGGCGACGGCAGCTCCGCCCATCCCGCCTGCAGTGTAAGCGCTGGCCCCAGCCCAAGCTGCGGTCAGCACAGGGGAAAGAGCCGTCTGGGACACTCTTCACACGCACGCACGCACGCAGGCACGCACGCACGCAGGTTTCTGTCTGCTCATGAGGAGAAAACACAACCAACAGCCATGTAAAAGGACACTTCAACAGAGAGAGCATGGAGAATCTATGCGGTAGAGGGAGTCAGTCACACAGCAAAAACTGTGGAAAAAAGGGAGAACTTTCACAGCTTATAGAGCCATGCAGCAGTGCGTGCTGGGTAATCCCTTGTAGAGGAACCATAGAGGGAGGTGAAGAATGCAACAGCTGGGGGTGAAAGGGAAACATCCGCGGCAGCGGGCCTTCCCAGCCTCGGCTCACGCTAAGGACACGCGCGGGAATACCGCGCGCCGCTCCTCGTCCAGCTCTCCGCCGTTAATAATGAAGCTCGGCCGTATTACGTTACCCACACTCTTGACCCCTTTGGGCCTCCCTACTTCTTCTGCGGCGTTCCTTACTAGCACACTTCAAGCTTATTAACATTCTTCAGCTTCGGAAAGCACCCTCCCTCGAACGTCTCATCCAGACAGGTGGAGGGGCAGGGGACAGGAACTTTGTAGCCTGTAGGCTGTTCGTGACCGAGCTTAGGGCTTACCACCAATGTATGTTCATTAAGATATGAATCATTAAAAGATATGAATATCCTCCGCCGTAATAAAGTGGAAGGCGGTTAGAATGTTTCTTAACCACGGCCAGCTTACCGCTGCAGCCCACATGAAGAAACAGAAAGGAGTCGTAGCTCACCTTAAATACCCTTGCTAAGCCTGTCCTGGCAACGTGCACGTACAACCACACCGCCTCTCTCACTCTTGCCCTCTCTCTCTCTCTCTCTCTCTCTCTCTCGCTACAGTGTAATACACTTACACCACTCACAGGATGGTTTGATCTCTCTCACTCTTGCCCCCTCTCTCTCTCTCTCTCTCTCTCTCTCGCTACAGTGTAATACACTTACACCACTCACAGGATGGTTTGATCTCTCTCACTCTTGCCCTCTCTCTCTCTCTCTCTCTCTCTCTCGCTACAGTGTAATACACTTACACCACTCACAGGATGGTTTGATCTCTCTCACTCTTGCCCTCTCTCTCTCTCTCTCTCTCTCTCTCTCGCTACAGTGTAATACACTTACACCACTCACAGGATGGTTTGATCTCTCTCACTCTTGCCCTCTCTCTCTCTCGCTACAGTGTAATACACTTACACCACTCACAGGATGGTTTGATCTCTCTCACTCTTGCCCTCTCTCTCTCTCTCTCTCTCTCGCTACAGTGTAATACACTTACACCACTCACAGGATGGTTTGATCTCTCTCACTCTTGCCCTCTCTCTCTCTCTCTCTCGCTACAGTGTAATACACTTACACCACTCACAGGATGGTTTGATCTCTCTCACTCTTGCCCTCTCTCTCTCTCTCTCTCTCTCTCTCTCGCTACAGTGTAATACACTTACACCACTCACAGGATGGTTTGATCTCTCTCACTCTTGCCCTCTCTCTCTCTCTCGCTACAGTGTAATACACTTACACCACTCACAGGATGGTTTGATCTCTCTCACTCTTGCCCTCTCTCTCTCTCTCTCTCTCTCTCTCTCTCTCGCTACAGTGTAATACACTTACACCACTCACAGGATGGTTTGATCTCTCTCACTCTTGCCCTCTCTCTCTCTCTCTCTCTCGCTACAGTGTAATACACTTACACAACTCACAGGATGGTTTGATCTCTCTCACTCTTGCCCTCTCTCTCTCTCTCTCTCTCTCTCTCTCTCGCTACAGTGTAATACACTTACACCACTCACAGGATGGTTTGATCTCTCTCACTCTTGCCCTCTCTCTCTCTCTCTCTCTCTCTCTCGCTACAGTGTAATACACTTACACCACTCACAGGATGGTTTGATCTCTCTCACTCTTGCCCTCTCTCTCTCTCTCTCTCGCTACAGTGTAATACACTTACACCACTCACAGGATGGTTTGATTAAAGAAACAGAGCCTGGCCCTTTAAGCTCTTGCTCAAGGACGAGGCCGTGACGCGCTAATGAAATGAAAACATCCGCGGCTGACCTCTGGCAGCCTGTTTACTTTAACCCCGGGCTCTGCACCTTCGTCTGATCTCTACTGGACGCCTCGGACAAGCCCAGCCAGGCGACGGTCTCCAGGCCTCAACCCAGGAGCCTTTCATAAAGACGCCGGACCCATTCGGCCACACCACGTGAAATCAAAGCACACCTCCTTTCGTTTCATTAAAAAAAAAAACGACTCGACTTTCTCAAAAGGCCGCCGTCACTTAAAAGTAAAATGCAAGGAAAAAGGCTGGGCATTGTTTGGCCTCCAAACACAACGCCGAGTTCATGTTCGCATTAACTGCCATTTGTATTTAAAACATCCACTATCGGTGCCATGGCAATGCCATAGCAACCCAGCACTTAATATATTGAGCATGTAGAAGACCACAAGCCTGCCTTACAGACGGCAATCCAGCAATGAGTGAAATGTGTGAGTTACTCTGGGCAACCGCTGAAAGCCAATCACAGCAGGAGAACAGATCTGCCACCGGATGGGGATTTTAGAGGCACAGAAGCATAACATAATAACCCTGCTTGTGCACGATTCTCTGCACTAAAACTACACTACCATGATTTCTGCAGCAGAAAGCCAATTACAGTATGCTTCTTTGTGTGGTCTTTTAAGGGGGCTAGCAGTATTCATTGTTTTATTGTCAAACACTGATAAGCAATTTAAAACTCACAGACTAAAGATAAACCTAAATTACTGCTGCAATATTAAAATGGTTCCATGTTAACTAGCAACTGTAAAATTATGCTTCATAAATGTAGGTGAGGATGTCCAATTGCTTTTAATTTTAACAGAGAGTAAAAGGTTTAAAAAACAAAACAAAAAAAAAGAGATGCATTAAAGAGTAACTTTGGATTTTATTACTTTTTCCAAACTATTTTCACCATGCTGATGGGTATTGATAATAATTTTGTCGCATCTTTCTTTGCGGAGTTTTGGTCACCCTCGAGAACTGCTCCACTCTACACTTGCAATGTATTCTATTGTCGCATCTTTCTTTGCGGAGTTTTGGTCACCCTCGAGAACTGCTCCACTCTACACTTGCAATGTATTCTAATGGATCACGCAAATGAGCCTTGAAATGCCCATAAAATAAAACCTCACTCCAAACAAATAACTGCACAGCCTCAAGGGAACACTAATTTACGTAATTTTCCATCACTCCATTACCAGGCATTATGTGTTTCAGTTGACAGACTACTTTTTTAGCGGAAGCGTAACACTGTTCTCAGTGAGAACCACGGCGGGCAGAGAAGCGCGCGACAGGACGCGCCGCAAAGGACGTTTCATGATCTGGAATGCTGTATGGTGCTGTTGGAAAGTATGTAGAGAAAATGGCAGCTTGTGCAGCTTTCCACATTGTAATAACAAAATGAGCGGAAGTACACGGCGCAGCTCCACAAAGAAAGATGTGACAAAATTATTATCAATACCCATCAGCATGGTGAAAATAGCTCGGAAAAAAGGACCAAGTAAAAAAAATAAATAAATACAAATAAAAACAATGTCACCCTTTAACCAGTTGAACAGATTTGTTAGGGACAGACTACATTACTATGTGAGACAGATAACTGATTGTCCAGTCGAGTAGGCATTCCAAGTTTAATGGCCCACAAACTGACTTTGGACAGGAAGCCATATATTTAAGGGCTTGACAGAAATGCCTCATGTTAGCGAAAATTACTTTATACTGAGTCATCTTCATCAGTGGGGAGGTTAGCTTTGCTGTGGCTGATAAACTCAATATAAACGGGTATAACAGCAGAAAGGCAAAAAACTGTTGAACACCAAAAACGTACGGTAAAAAAAAAAAAGGATTGATTTCACTGGTCACAGAAACCAAATGAATCATCTTTGCAGATGGCCCTAAACTTGTTCAGGCTGGGTTTTAGACAGAAATTAATGTAGCGGATCTGGGGGACAGTCTAAAAAATGAGCTCACATTCAGGTTTAAGAAACTGTTAATGAGAAGACAAGTCAAAGATTTTTACGCAAAGACAAACTTGATTTGCGAACTTGTCGAGTTCACGCAGTTCCTATTCTGTACCCATTACGTTTCATGAGGACGACTGAAAATGGCACGACAGACAATATGGAGTAGACTCTCAAACGGTCCTTTACATAGCCCTTCATTGGGAAATCACTGAGTCTACCACACGCCATTTAGGTTTTCCAGTCAATTGTGCCTGTTCAAGTGGTGACTAATAAAATATTATGATACTTCCAGGGCCTTCTACACTGGCCCCACTGGTTGACCACACACTAAGAAGAAAACAAGCAGAGTAAGAAGTTATCACAAGTGACGTTCAATGGTACGAGACCTTTCCCCAACTCACACGCACTCACACACACAGACACACAGACACACACACCATTTCAATCAGAAAGTCTATAATAGTAAATCTTGTTCTGTGAAACTGTTCTAAAGACGTACGTTACATCACTTAAACTGAAATGGAAAGGCCTATCAGTGGTGCAGTGAGTCACTCAGGAATCATCTCCAGTACATTACAATGATGCTCATGGCTGTTAAAAGCTCTCCAGATGACAAGTAGGCCTAAATTAAAAAAAGAAAAAAACAACTGCTGATATTGTACATCCCCCATTATGTCAGGTTTAGTATGCAAACGCTGCAATAATGTGCTGTGGACGTGGAGGGAGCGAGAAAGAAAGGGAATGAGATGAGAGAAAGAGAGAGAGAGAGGGAGAGAGGGAGAAGGGGAAAACAGGGGGGGGGGGGGGGACAAGGCATCGAGTTATTTTTTAATTAAGAATCCGTTTCAAGCCTGAGGTCTAAAAATGCAGGATATGCAGACAGCTGTGGCTTATCTGCTGAGACAAAGGCCCAGTTATAGCGCTACAGTTAGCCCTATGACTCAGCAGCAGGTTTCGGTGGGAGGGGAACAGGGCCTTACAGCAGTGCTGAGCGGGGGCCTCCCACAGCACGCCCACCCCCCTGCTGGGAAGCACATGGCCAGGGCCTGTAGGGGAGACCTGGGCGGGCCTTTCTCCCCCCCCGCATCACCCCCCCCCCCCCCATGCAGCTGGGATGGGAGGGGCCTACCTAATTACGCTAATGACCGTCTAGATTTCTCCCTGCGAGGAACCTGGTTTTACATTCGATAAGTGTGCGGCTCACTGGATGATGGCGGTATTGCTGTACGGTAGCCAAGCGATGCTGCGGGTCAGAGGGAAACTGCTTGGTAGGCAATCAGAAATACCATCACCTCTCAGCTAAATACAAATACATCTGGACGTATGGCTACTAAAAGGCGGCCGGGCGGAGAGTAGAGAAAAATGCTAAGACTGCTGCGCTTTTAAGTTGGAGATATACTGTTCCATTACCATAGGGGAGCGAAACTTCAGCTGAGCAGCAGTGGAAGGCGTCCAGTCAGAGAATTTAGACCAAAAAGATTTCCTCTTTGAACCGTTTGTTTTAAGGCTTGTGTCGTTTTTATTTTTTTTAAAAGCCCACCAGAGAATGGAAGGAACGTGTCTGGTGGAGAAAAAAAACTATTTAATCTAGAGCTCTCATCGCTGAGGTAATTCACAACACGGTTACAAATATCAATCAGGCAAACACAAAGGCACTGTGATGTACATGCCTGTAAGGTCCCCATCTACCCTGAGATCCCAAGTGAAAGACCCAAAATAATCCAAACCGTAGTATTCTTCCAGTCTCAGGAGATCGCCGACCCTAATTCTATTCCAGGAATACGTACCATAAACTGGGTCAAAATCACAAGAGACCCTTATTATCTAGGACACCATTAAATGATTAATATCAACGGCACGATCTTGCTAAATCTCAGACGTCATCAACACTAAACCTACCCAGACTGCACTGCTTTAGTTCATCCTGGTTACAATACTGCACAGGTTGCAGGGCTTAAGCAGGGGCACTTCAGTAACAATGGCAGAAATGAAAAGACGATTTGCAATGATTTGGAGAGGAATAGTGGGGTGAGCTTTGATAGAGGCAGCGACCCGTCAACCACAGCTTACTGCAGAGCAGCTGGGAGTGGGGGGGGGGGGGGGGAGACACACAACCAGCCAAAAATCTACTACAATCACACAGGCAGTGATGAGGGAGGAATGAGAGCACAGACCAGAGAAAGCTAACCTGTCAAATATCTACTGAAATATGCATTTCAGCACTCGCCTCACTGACAGAACCAGGATGCATCAGGATTCAGGAAGAGCAGCGGGCACTTTGTGCACAGTCATGCAATGCACTTTCAAATCTGGTAACATTTCACTCAACCTGTACAGCAGACTAGCCGAATTTAGGCTGCGCACCCTTAGCATGCAGGACCCCCCCACACCTCATAATCCCAGAACCCCTGCTTCACAGGGAGCCACCTTTCTGAAGAGAACCACGCCTACTTTTAAAAGACCTGCTCTATGACCAAGTGAAGCAGTATACACTACAGCACAGCATATTGCATAGCTTGAATTCCTGTAAACCATCTGTAACTAACCACTGATAAAGGCTAATTGAGCATATTTCCTCTTGGGTGGGGAGACTCACATAGATGAGGCCAGAGTAGTATCGGTCCTTCAGGTTGTGCAGCACTGAGGCCTCGTTCAGGCAGGTGAGCTCCGCCATGTCCTCCACCTTGCTGAACTTGGGCGGGTTCATCTTCTGGATGTCGTCCTTGTTGACCATGGCCTTCTTGCCGTTCTCGGCCAGCTCCAGCAGGACCTCGTCTCCCCGCTCCTCCCGGATGCTGGCCGCCTCGAACCCATGCCGCTCCGACGGTATCCACACCAGCTTCTTGGCCGTCCAGTCGGCCTGCGTGGCCGGGTTGTACACCACCGCCCGGTCCACAAAGAGGTACCGCTCCGGGTCCTCCTGCCCACTCCGCTGTGCCATCTCCAGATACCAGAACAAAACAGGTCACCTAGAGAGAGAGAGAGAGAGAGAGAGAAACTAAGTGTAAACCAAGCGCTCCTTTCATACAATTTAAGCTGTCTTTCAACTACCACACACACAAAAGTGAATAAATAAAACCCCTTCCAGGCAGGAAACTTTATTACTTTTTCTAAATCAGATTCCGCCCATACTACTGTCATTTCACTGCCACTCATGCTTTTGGTCCCCCTCCTGCTTGACTACGGTTGCGCAACAGCTTTTTTGTGACTGGACAGGCATAGACTTGTATGCCAACACTGGAACTATAAGAAAAAGGGAAATTAAAATATAAGCAGTGAAGGGAGAGGTAGGAGTGTGCAGTATGGCAGTAAAGGATTGCCCGTACCCCCTCTATAACCAACGAGCAGAATTAACTTGCTGGTCATCAGCAAATCAGATAACAAATCTCAAGGCAAACAGCTGGAAACCCTGCCACAGTCCAAACCTTTACATTCCGAGACACAAGCATACAGCCCCAAATCACAATTCTCACCCGCAAAAAAAAAAAAACTGCTCTATGACCAGCACAGCACATATATTGCATAGCTTGCATTCTTTTAAACCATCTGTAACTAACCACTGATAAAGGCTAATTGAGCATATTTCCCCTCGCACATCCCAAAACCCACAAGATTTTAAAATACGTTTGATGACATTAGAGGGGCAAAGCACTGAACCCTGTCACCCTAAACGTATTACCCTGGCTTATACAGAGAGCAATGTATGACATTTGACCATCAGAAAGCACACGTAAACTAAAACAAACACTGTTCAATATTGAATCCTAACACCACACAAGTCTTCACTTGATATATTAACCACTGTACATTCATTATAGCCGTAAGAGCTTGCGTATTACTAGTCCGAGAGGCGCCACGCACCTGCTCACACTTATCAAATAAAGGTATTTGTTCGGGGTTGCTAGGGCGTGTTACTGAAAAACATGTACGCCACAAATTAAATCATACAAAATAATATATTGTAATATTTGTCATATTTTTAATTTGGTCATTTGTATAACGGTCTGAACTTTAAATGTATTATTATTATTATTTTAATGTTACTTCATGCCCGGACTAATCGGTAACCATGCCCAAAACCTTGCTACCCCAAATTATAGGCTACAGCTTGTCCGTCCAGATACAACTCAAGTAAATGGATTATGATTCATATGCTGCAAATACCTGGCGCTTCATAGCGCTTCAGTGTGTCATTGTGCGATAACACTAGTGACACGCGCAGACACGCTGGAACATCTTCACGGGCGTCCTGAGGTTACGCACGGTTATGCGCAACTACACTGTGTATCCAGCGAGTGATCGCCAAATATAACCCGCACAACAAACAAAGACGCGCCGCGAGGGATTTATTACGTTATATCTCAAAATCCCCAAATGTAACGTTATACGTCATGCCATGTAGCTATGAAGGAGAACGATGAGAGTGCGCTGCGCACGGGAAGGGGAAACTTTCGGGAAGCCTGGCTGTACGCTGTCCTCCTTCAAACTAGCGCAGAGGCTATAGATATATATGGGAGCTCGTTTTCATGTAGCCTAGCTAGCGGTGGTACTGTGTTCAGTTTGTTAGAGGGTCTGGTTTTCTGCTCAGAATTAACCTACCAATAACAGTGGCTAGTCTAACGTTACCTTAGGCTATCAGAAAAATAACGGTCTCCTCTGCGCTGGAATATGCTAACAATTTAGCCAGTAATACGGAGTAACACAGTTGAAAAGTGGGTGAGACCACTGCATGTAAAGTTGGCAGTACAGTATTATATATGGTGGTATAGTCTGGCGCAATACGCCGGTGATGTTAACATTAGGCGCGTCTCTCCTCGCTGGTTAGCTAGCAAGCTAACTGCGTCTGAACCGCAACGATAACATTAATGATGATGTGCGCTCAGATCCACCCAGCCATGCACTGCCAACTGTCGCCGGGGGAAAAAACAGAAGCCTGAAATATTTTTTATTCCCAGATACTCAAATAATGGATACATGCAGGTAGCCCGCTAGCATGCAAAAACATACAACATGATACATATTCGCCCAGCTAGCTGCTGTGTTGTACGCAGTCAAGTCATGACATTAGCGCTAATGTTAGCTACGTGGTGCGCTCTACTAGCAGCAAGCTAGCTAGGTGGGTGGGTGGCTCAAATTAACTTCAGAAGATGAGAGCTGATCGCTCAAATTTTAAAATCAATCACGTTATAGTTTGAATAAAAGCTAAGACGAGAACATACTTTAATTTAAAATATCACCGCTTAAATAAAGTTTAAAAATATATATGGAGCTAATAAGCTAACTGGCTATATAGACTTGCTTGCTGAGGCTAGTGGTCCTCCATCGTTGAGCAGTAGCTTGCTAAATAGCCAGCCACAAATAATCCGTTAGCTAGGCAGGCATTTCTTAGAAGAAAACAAACATCAGAAATCTTCACAACCTACCTGGTGCAGTGAAAAAGCTTGAGAAACTAAAAACAAAAAACCAGTTAACCCTCTCAATTCGACTGTATTCTAGTAATTGAAAAAAAAATCCTGCTTCTGTCCCCTTCTCGCCGTTTCTGCACCAAATATACACCCCCACCGCCAGGCTCCTTCTCAACCGAACCAAGTAGACCGGTTTGCTATTCCCGCCTCTCCTGCGGATTGTGTGCACGCCCCCTGATCAAAGATAAAATACGATTGGGATTTACGCCACACAGTCACAAGCAGACCGTACGTCTATTGGTTTAAGCCCCCACCTCCACCCCAATAAAACGACCCCCAATTATTGATGGTACATTCTCCGCTCTTGTTCCACCTGCCGGTAGGATATTGTCTTGCAGCCTATAGGTTTTGACGTTCGCTTTTGAAGAAATGGACAACAACCACTGGTCAACGCCATGCCCATCAAATATAATGCGTGCATTCCTGCTTTCCAACTAATTTGGTTGCGCTAGAATGGTCATTGTATGAGACAGCACGTGAAGAGGCGTTTATGTGCTGGATTGCTAAATCAGTTTAAGTCCGCTTCCGTTGGATATTGTATCATGGTTCATGTATGCTGAAATTCACTCTCTATCTATAGTAGTCAAAACAGTAAACTAGATTGCATTTATAATCTTTTGTTATACTTCTATCTTTAGGTTGTTTGTATTCACTCTTTGGCTGCTTTCACTTGGCGTGGGTGACATCATTATTTTGGATTTTCAGTACATGGTTGTACAACGCCCTCTAGAATTGTAGAGTAGGAAGCAACACTGAGCTCTGGTAAAAGCAGGGGCTCATTATATATATATACAGCTAGCACCATAATTCATTGGACAGTAACACATTTTTTGTTATTTTGGTTCTGTACTTTAGCACGTTGAGTTTGAAAGGATACAATGACAATGAAGTTGAAGTGCAGACTGTCAGCTTTAATTTGAGGGTATTTTCATCCATATCGGATGAACCATTTAGAAATTATAGAACCATTTGTACATAGCCAGCCCCCCGCCCCCCCCCCCCCCCCCCATTTTCGGGCATCAGAAAATATTGGACAGTTTAACATAATGTAGAATAAAGTAATCATTTTAAATATTTGGTCACATATCCTTTGCATGCCATGACTTTCTGATGTCTGTGACCCAACAATATCAAAAGACTGTTGATATCTTATTTTCTGGTACTCCTACAAGCGATACTATAACCTCTCTGCATTTGAATGGATCTCTATGGGAATTGGGGGGTGGGACTAGATTTAGCTGTAAATTACACTGGAACAATATGGAACACATGGTTGGCTAAATGGCTCTAAGTCATCAAGGGTCTGACGTATCAAACAAGCCTTAAACCATCACTCTGCTGACAGATATGCAGTAGATATGGATGGATAACTTGAAGGGTTTCTTCTTCTGACTTATTTTTCCATAGATTTCAATAGGAAAATGAGTCAGGAGAAACAACTCTTAAAATGATTCATCCATACCCATTGCATATCTGGCAGCAGAGTGATAGTATGAGGCTCGTTTGATACCTCAGACCCTTGATGACTTACTGCCATTTAGCCAACCATGTGTTCCATACTAATCCCCTGTAATTTACAGCTTAATCTAGACCCACCCCCCAATTCCCATAGAGATCCATTCAAATGCAGAGAGATTATAGTATCGCTTGTTAGAGTACATGAAAATATATCAAGAGTCTTCCAAAGTTCCAAATTATTATCTAATAAATGGACAATCATTTACACCAGTTTTGTGCACCAGACATCAATTTTAATCAATATATTTGATAGTAAAGGTGGGGTGTACTTTTTCCTCATGAGGAATTTTCATTTATGTTCATTTCAATTGCTTAAGTGATTCCAAAGTCTACTTTTTAGCATAATTTGTTGAATTAGTTTACCTTAATCAATCAATATGGTTGAAATTAAAATAAACATACCAGATGTATGACTACCATTTGAGGGTGTACTTACTTTTTTACATGACTGTATACAGTTGAGGCCAAAAGTTTACATACACCTTGACTAAAGACATTCAAACTAAATTTTTTACTCCACACATTTCATGTTACCATAAATTTCCTGTTTTAAGTCAATTAAGGCATCTACTTCATTTCCATAAGAGGTCATTTCAAAATAATAGCTAAGAGACATTTATTTCAGCTTTTATTTACCATATCAGATTTTCAGTGGGTTTTCAAAAGTTTACATACACTTTGTTAGTATTTGGTGGCATTGCCTTTTAATTGCTTAATCACCAGAACAACCTGCTTGACCCGCATCAGTCTGGCTTCAGAACCGGCCATTCCACTGAAACTGCTCTACTGGCTGTGACTGAGGCACTCGCCACTGCTAGAGCCTCCTCTCTCTCCTCCTCTCTCTCCTCTGTTCTGATTCTCCTTGACCTGTCTGCGGCATTCAACACGGTCAACCACAAACTCCTGATCTCCACACTCGCTGAGATGGGCATTTCTGGAACTGCCCTCTCTTGGTTTGTATCGTATCTCACTGATAGATCCTACCAAGTCTCCTGGAAGGGTTCCGTCTCTGCTCCCCGTCCCCTGTCTACAGGAGTCCCGCAGGGATCTGTACTGGGTCCTCTGCTGTTCTCTATGTATACTAAGTCTCTTGGCTCAGTAATTCATTCACATGGCTTCTCATACCATAGCTATGCTGATGATACTCAACTCTTCCTCTCTTTCCCTCCCTCTACCCCACAGGTTAAGGAGAGGATATCTGCTTGTCTGACTGACATCTCTGAGTGGATGGCTACCCATCACCTGAAGCTCAACCTTGACAAGACAGAGCTCCTCTTCATGTCGTACAAGACCTCCCCACTACATGACCTCTCCATCACCGTTGACGGGACCGTGGTGGCTGCCTCCTGCTCTGCAAGGAACCTGGGGGTGGTCCTGGACAACCGGCTGGACTTCAAAGAGCACATCAGGGCGACGGCTCGGTCCTGCAGGTTCCTCCTGTACAACATCAGGTGGATTCGACCGTACCTGACCACCTACTCCACCCAGCTTCTTGTCCAGACCATGGTCACCTCACGCCTCGACTACTGCAACTCCCTGCTCGCAAGCCTACCGGCCTGCACCATTCTGCCTCTTCAACTGATCCAGAATGCAGCTGCCTGGCTTGTGTTCAACCTCCCAAAATTTTCCCATGTAACCCCCCTGTTGAGGTCTCTCCACTGGCTGCTAGTTGCAGCCAGGATCAGGTTCAAAGTTCTGACCCTGGCCTACACTGCAGCCAATAGGACAGGCCCCACCTACCTGCAGGACTTAATCCAGAACTATGTTCTTGCTTGACCACTTCGCTCTTCTACAGCAGGGCGACTGGCACTTCCCCCCCTCCGTGTCAAAGGCTCTCGCTTGTCCCGACTGCGGAGTTTTTCCACATTAGCTCCTCAGTGGTGGAATGAACTTCCCATTCCCCTACGTTCTACTCCAACCCTGCCTGCATTCCGTCGAGGCCTGAAGACACACCTCTTCAGACTCCATCTTGACTGATATCCTCACCTAGGAATATCAGTTCCCTTTTTACTAGTTCCCTGTGTTTTCCTGTCTGTTTATTATAGTTTATAATAGTATTTAGAATAGAAGTGTAGTATTGCTGATTTTCCCACAGCTTACTGTGAACTACAGTCAACGTTCATTACTAAGGATAGCTGCTACATTATGGGAAGGATGTGCTTTGTCTTGTCTGTTCTGTAGTGATCTTGATGATGTCTCTGTATGCACTTACTGTACGTCGCTTTGGATAAAAGCGTCTGCTAAATTAATGTAATGTAATGTAATGTAACCTGAATCAAATGTTTCGGGTAGCCTTCCACAAGCTTCTCAATACTTTTCTGGAATTTTTGCCCATTCCTCCTGACAGAACTGGTGTAACTCAGTCAGGTTTGTGGGCCTCCTTGCTCGGACACACTTTTTCAGTTCAGTCCACAAATTTTCTATGGGATTCAGGTCAGGGCTTTGTGATGGCCACTCCAATACTTTCACTTTGTTGTCTTTACCATCTTGTCACAACTTTGGCGGTATGCTTAGGATCATGGTCCTGCTGGAAGACCCAGTTGCGACCAAGTTTGAACTTTCTAGCTGATGTCTTGAGGTGTTGCTTCAGTATTTCTAGATAATCCTCCTTCCTCATGATGCCATCTATTTTCTGAAGTGCACCAGACCCTTTTCCAGCAAAACACCCCCACAACATGATGCTGCCACCCCCATGCTTCACAGTTGGGATGGTGTTCTTCGGATTAAATGCCTGACCCTTTTTTCCTCCATACATAGCGCTGATCATTATGGCCAAACAGTTCAATTTCTGTTTCATCTGACCAGAGAACACTCCTCCAAAAGGCTAGGTCTTCATCCTGGTGATCACCTGCAAACTTCCTTCTGGCTTTTTCCATGCCAGTCTTGGAGTAGGGGCTTCTTCCTTGGGCGACAGCCTTTCAGGCCATGGCAATGTAGGATTCTCTTAATGGTGGATGTAGATACTTTAGTACCTGATGCCTCCAACTCCTTCACCAGTTCCTTTGTCTTGGGGTTCAGTTGAACCTTTCGGACCAAAGTTTGTTCAGCCCCGGGAGTTAATTTGTGCCTCCTTCCTGAACGATGCAGTGTCTGTGTGGTCCCAAGATTTTTATATTTGCATACAATTGTTTGTACAGATGCTTGCGGTACCTTCAGTTGTTTGTAAATTGCTGCTAAGGAGGAATTAGAATTGTGGAGGTCCACAATTATTTTTCTGAGGTCTTGGCTGAGTTGCTTGGATTTTCCCATGGTATCAAGGGCAAAAAGGCATGGCTCAAAAAGTAGGCCCTTAAATACAGCCACAGGTGCCAATTAACTTCCAATTAACTTCTAATTATGACAATTGGCCAATCAGAAATTTCTAAAAATTAATTACATCAATTTCTGGAATCTTGCAGACTGTTTAAAGCGACAGTCAACTTGGTGTATGTAAACGTTTGACCCACTGGAATTCTGATATAGTGAATTAAAGCTGAAATAAATATGTCTCTAATCGATTGTTTTAAAATGACCTCTGACGTGAACAAAGTACATGCCCTAATTGACTTGCCAAAAGAAATGTATGGCAACATGTGTGGAGTTTGAATATCTTTAGCCTAGGTATATGTAAATGTTTGGCCTCAACTGTATATACAGTATACGGATACACCAATCAGCCACAACAATAAAACCACTGACAGGTGAAGTGAATAACATTGATTATCTCGTTATTTTGGTTCTGTACTCTGGCACTATATATATTTCTTTATGTGGTACGATTTGGAGTTCTATAATATTAATAGACTATATGATAAAAATTGTCGATATACATTATACCTTATAACTAGATAAATATGCCAAACCACTTTCACATTAGTTCAACTATAAATTTCACATTAGTTCAACTATAAATGATAGATTCTTGTAAATAATTGTAATGAAATTATTCTACTTGTTCAGTTTACACGCACCCAAAAAGACAAAACATAAAATGTGTATTTAAGTAATCATAATGCCTACCAAATACAATGGCCTACAAAAGGAAACTGTAACTTAATAGAACATTTTTTACTATCCCCTTAGACTGTTCTACCTAATTTAATAACATAATTGAATTAATTTCGTATTTAATTGAACAAATATGTACTGTATGCATTTTCAATTTGTCCAGGAGGATTTTGTGCCACAAAACAAGCTAGGATTGGTGATAAACTTGTTAAAAATAAAAGCAAATTGCAATGCATTTTATTGACAGCAGAGGTCAGTACACTATCATAACAACTGTGAAAATTAGAAATAACTATGATAATTAAGCACTGCAGCGCAAAGCTTTACGAGTAAAGTATACGGACCCCAAACATTCTGAACTGACTCATTTAAACTCTGTTAGAGTTGAAATAACACTGAGAGTTCTATTGTGTAGTTCAGTCTGAACAAAATCTGTATGATTTTGTCAAGGTTATATTTTTCAAAGGTTTTCTATCAACTCAATTGTAACAGACAGCTATACAGACAAAATATTTCACCATTGTTTTAAAATAAACAGGCTGTAAAAGTGTGATGCAAGTCAATTATTTTATTGTTCAATCAGAGTTTCATTACCTGAAATTGTTTTGTCATTAAAACAACTTCTGAAAAATAATTTAAAATACATTAGGTACAAATCCAAGTAAAGATTTGTTGATCAAAGAGTGAAAAGATATTTTAACCACCAGATTGCACAAAAGCGTTTTATCTTGATTTGTCAAAATTAAGCATCAACAACATGTAACACCACAAATATTGAGCTTAAAAGATTTATTTTTTCATTGAATATTTATTGAGTGTATGATATTCTGAACGGGAAGTGTGTTATAATCCAGTGAGCAAAAGTCAGAATCTAGAAGTCTAGAGGAGTGGAAATCTAGGTTGAGAGACATTTTGACATAAACGGAATGGTAAACAACGATATGGCTCAGATTGTGCCCGGATTTAGCCTTGCTGCAACCTGATTGGCTAGAAAACGTTCACTTTTCAACCAAATGTAACCAGATGTTCACCTGAACGCCTAGACGCCGTTTCACCGACTTTTCATCGCAAAAATGCTCACAGGGAACAAACAGAATGCCAGAAACAGAGCCTTTATCTGTATGATTAAATATTAAATAAAGCGACAAAACAAATCTCATTAAGCATCAAATTGAATGAGCAATTTGAGGGGTTGGGAATCTGTTCAGAATCAATCAACCGCAGGATGTCTCATACCTTGAAGTGCAATAATTTCAATTATATTTTCCTGTTGGTGAATAAATGCTCTGAGTGATTGTATGCTGTAGGTGCTTCTGCCTCTATGTGGGTAAAAGTGATCCTGTATCAGGGAGAATATAATAGATAATAGCAAGGACTTGGAATCTCTCTCTCTCTCTCTATCTCCCTATCTCTCTCTCTCTCTCTCTCTCTCTCTCTCTCTCTCTCTCTCTCTCTCTTTCTCTCTCAACGAATGACGCAAAAGGGGGATGACTCATCTGGTCTCGCAGGACAAGACATTTTCACAGTGCTGGCCATTGTCAGTGGGGCTGCGTCACTGCCTCTCACACAGCGTGCAGTTATTATATCCATACAGCGGCTCCCTTTTAAAGATTCCATACTCAGGGTCACCCGTTGCCATCTCCCCTCTGTCCTCTATTAATCTGGCACTGCACCTGATCTCGGTCCCCAGCGGGGCTCCATCTCCCTCCCACAGATTGAAACAGGCTCTTACAGTAGAGAGGTGATCCCTTCATTCTTCACGCAAAGCAGGGGTCAGCGGGATGGAGTCTGCAGATCAGAGAGATTTCTCCTTAACTGAGGTCATCTCAAATAGGGGAATGGATTATGAATTCTGCAACTATAATAACCTCATGAATCCCGGCAGAAAACAGAAAATCTAAGCATTCAAATTTTTTTTTTAACATAATACAGGTGTCTTCATGACACTTGTATTTTGCGTCATGTTACACTGAATATATTTTTTACTTATTTTATTTTTAGTAGTATATGTTTCTTGAGATTAAGACCAGAGACTCATGTCCTCTGAGGGGACAAAAATTAATTGCTGGGTCTTAGGTTAATAATGCAAAAGATTTATTCCGCTGCCTGGAAGATGCGTTGTCCATCTGGAGGATAGTGTCACGTCCCGTGCCTCTGTCCCGATTTCCTGGTTTTCCGTTTCTATGTGCATTCTATGTCCGTGTTTTTCCTCTCTCCCTCCATTTTGTGTCTCCACTTCCCCGCACCTGAATTGTGTTTCCTCATGTGTTCTCGTCTCACCTGTTCCTCGTTGTCTCGTCAGTAATCTGGTATGTAGTCTCCCCAGTTTCTTTGTTCTGTGCCAGATCGTCTTGTGCCCTGTCTTGTGCTTGTATATATTCCCTCCAGTTTTTCTTATAAGCGCAATTATGTTGTTTGTTGAAGTAATTACATTTACAAGAGCACATCCCATTAGAGAGCAGTGACTCACTGAGAAAGGCAGCTGAATGAACACTGATGGCTGGCAGGGTCTGTTCCCTCACACGGTGAGAGGCCTTGGAACAGAGTGCTCTTCAGGTGCCACAAAAACATGAACAACGCAAAGCTGCTGGATTTGAAACTGGATTGAAAAGAACACGTATTTCAACGTGTAGCCGGAACATCCTGCAGAGGTAATTAGTAATGCGAACAAAAATTACCTTTCCAAAATGTATGAACGCAGTAAAACAATAACTACAGCCATTAACGGCCACATAATTAATCTTAGAATGAGACGTCTACGAGAATGAGACATGTCTGGTACTACTCTGTTGAAAAACACGATTACGCCCTCAGATTTTTACTTCAATAGACAGGAATGTCGATAGACTGAACCATGAATTAAGAATTCAAGTGAGGTTGTTCTCCCAATGAAGGTGAATACCTTTTCAAAGATAATCATTTCGCTGTCACTGGCACTGTATAGCATCCAGGCAGCGTTTCAGGTAAGCGGTGTGAGCTGTTTATGGCGCCCGTTACTCATTTTAGCTGTCTGGTGTACATAAGACAGCGGAGGGAATAGCCTACATATTTTTTGGTGGCAGTAGCTGGTGGAGTCTGAATGTACACAGAGATTATTTGAGTGTCAAGAGATGTTACACGGGACAGATGTACCACAGACGTCTCAACTTCTCTGTTATTGATCATGGTTGCTGATCCATGTGCCAAACCACATGCGCCGCAACACGCAATGTTATAAACAAACGATAAACTTGTAAGTGGAGCTTCATTGTTTAGTTTCACCTTTAATGAGTTGAGTTGAATCTGAGGTGATGTCCCCTATATTTGATGAATGAACTCCCAGAATACAGAAGCAATCCAGCTATCTCCTCATACACTATCACAAATAAAGGTACAGTGAAGGTACATTTTTCTTCTTTAAGGAACAGATTTCCCAAATGTACCTTAAAAGTACAATAATGTTCTATTTGGGTACTAATAAGTACTTTTTCAAGCAAAAAAGGTACAAATGAATGATGCATTGTTGGCTAGAGGTACAATGTCATCTACCTATAGGGTAGCACCCCTAGCGTAAGCGTTTGTACCTTTTTAGGTACTTTTTCGTACCTTTTTTCTGAAAGTGATCCGCAACTGATCATAAAGGCCCTCCAGATAAAGATATAAAAAGAAACTAATTATTACAAAAATCCTTATTCTACTTTCAAGCTGTTTGATTAAAAAAAAAAGATTTCTGTAGACTGCTCCATTTCTGAGTTAGTTTGCTTTGAGGTACTTTCTCAAAACAAACTGAAATGCATCACACGTGCTGGAAATAAAATTTTCTGTTATAAATTTGTAATGCCTGGCATGAAGATAACTGAGTTGGATTCTTTTCTCCTCACATGCAAGGACTTGTGTCATATTATGTGTCATTAATATTATTTTTTATTATTCTTCTAATTATTATTATTGTTATTATTTTAAAGTGGTTAAAGATTTTCTAAACATCAAATATAAAAATATTCACATTGTTCACAAACACATCAAATGGACAATATATATCCTTTGAAGGACCATAAACTTGAACTTGAAATGGTAAGGGGTTGGGTTCGGAGAACCAGACGCGACTGACAGGGGATATAAAAGTTATTCCACGAAGCGTGAGAAACAACCACTAAAGAAGGAAAAAAGAAATCTGAGAATGGAGTAGAGAAATCCAAACAAATATTTTTTTTAATTGAAACTACAGGTATATATGAACTTATTTGGTTGTACCATATGTGTCAGTCATTGCAACCAGATTATTTGTTATTAACTTGCAATATTGGTTTCTCTTATAGTGTGAATAGAATAGAATATGTGGTGACGTACATATTTCTCACCATGGCAACATTTTAAACAACACAACATCCCACAGCTATTGTACAGTGGTGCTACAATTGGTGCGTACAATTATTGAGAAACTATTTAATTTCCTGCGCGCCTAAAATGTAATGCATGTATGAATTCTCTGGTGTTTCCAACTTAACAGGGTTATCTTTTTTATTCTTTTTTCTTGTTGAGACCAACAGTATTCTTTGAGGTGATGTTTATGTAAACTATACTAAATGTACGTCAATATTTCCCTTCAAGGGAAAAGGAAAGCAGAACTGCATCAAAAGGCAAGAAAGAAACAAAAAATTATTCAATGGATTCCTTTGCTACCATGCTCCTGCTGTGAGGAGCCAGTGAAGCTTCTTAGGCATTCCTAGGCACAACTCTAATGGCCTACAGCATAGATAGGGCCTTCAGAGGGCCAGAGCATTGCACGTAAGGACCGCCTCCTACCTGTGTGTGTGAGAGATCAGTCTAATGAGGTCTGTCTGTCTGTCTGTCCTTTAGCGAGTTGGCCCTGGGCGAGTTGGAATCATGGTCAGGAGCTTGAGGAGTCATGCCCTGAAAAGGATGTGGCGCCCTCTTTCCTACTACCGGCTGACGGTGGTTGTAGCGGTGATTCTCTAGCGGTTGCTACATGGGTACAATTGGATACCAAAATGAAAAAAAGGAAAAACAAAAAAAGGAATAAAATATAAATCTTGAAAACATGATACGCATGTAATATATACTACATAATGCATTTAAAAACATAGACAGTATTCCTTATGCATTGTTTACCACAATTTGCACGTGTACCAACTTTATACAGTGCTTCGAAAGTGTTGTCAATTATATCTAATTATGGAATTACATGGAACAAAGGGAAAGAGTTAAATGGAGGGATAGAAAGAAAGATAATGAGAGAGGGAGAGAGGGAGAGAGGGAGAGAGGGAGAGAGGGAGAGAGGGAGAGAGGGAGAGAGGGAGAGAGGGAGAGAAATGTTGTGCGTATGTTTTGTTCATGGATAACAAGACAGAAAAATCTGTGTAAAATAAAACCCCCTCATTTACAGAGGGCTGGTGGAGCTTAAGGTTAGTGCTCAGCAGAGAAACCAATTATCTCATGTGTCTATTATGCTTGATAATTACAGCATGCATCCGCTAGGTTTCCTCATGGCCAGTGGCGTTTCTAGACTCTGGGGGGCCCCAGGCAAAGAAGACCATTGAGGCCCTCCCTCCCCACACACACGCCCCATCAGCCCCCATAAAAATGCATTCGGTCAATTGTGCCATTCAAAAATAATTTATTAAAAAATAATAAATAACAGTAGTACAAAAGAAGGAGCAACAATATCTACAGTATGTAAAATCAAACAGGAACATCAAATAAAACATTTCTCCCCTCTTGTCCTGTTTCTCATGTTTTCTTGAGGTTTATTTTTAGGGTCTTCTTTCATTTTTATCTAATTTTATTTTTTTTAAATTTAAGTTATATCATCAAGCTTGTAAGCCCCAAAGTGCCTGAGCGTTATCTCAAATGGGCTTTGGCATTTCACATTTATGGAAGTCAAAAAGTAGTCATAATTCAATTGAAATAGAAAATTCGAAAATGAAATTGCAATATCACATTTGCAATTTCATTTCCGATATATGTATGTTCGCATCATTCCGGTCAAAATGAAAATGAAAATTCAATAATCCAATTTTCATTTTCATTTTCGTGTCGAGAACGCATCATTACGGTCAAAATTAAAATTAAAATGAAAAGTCCATTTGACATTTCTTTTTCTATGTACTCCCAGGTGTAACCCAGTCATATTTAAAATTAAATTGAAAATGAAAAAAAGAAAAGTCAATGTTCACCTTTGTAATTTCATTTCCTTAACGTGGTCGCATTATTTAGGTCAGAAATAAAATGAAATCTCCATTCACAATTGCGTTTTCAATTCCTCGTCGTCCCAGGTCTAACTCGGTCATATTTCAAATTAAATTGAAAATGAGAAAAAGAAATGTCAATGTTCACCTTTGTAATTTAATTTCCTTAACGTGGTAGCATTATTTAGGTCAGATGGCTTGCTACTACACATTAGCTAGAAAACTTAGTCTAACCATCATGTCTATGCAGTTGCAAGCACAATTTTATATACATATATTATCATGCATCTTTCTTTTTCTTGTATTTTGTACCGAGATGTCAACTACATATTTAACAAATTGATTGCTAGTTAACTTTTACAAATGTTTTGTAAGCTAACGCTAGCTAAACTCAGTGAGCTAATCGCTGGATAGTTAGCTAGTGCTAGCCAGCTATCGATAACATATGTAATAGTTTGCTAGTAGGTTGCATATCACTCAGATGCTCATGGTGTATTTATTCAGCATAATTATATCCACTTACCACTGCCTTGATGTCGCTTTTCCTCCTCTCGCTTTTTCTTTCTTTTCTGGTTACCACTGAGGTATGCTCGTTTCATGCTGCCGACGGTTAGCTACGTTGTAAGTAGGCTACCCAGATAGCATACGGATGTGGGCCACTTCCGGCAATGATGCGGCACTGCTGGCCTTCTTCTGGCCCGGACAAAATTGATGTGAGCCTGAAGTGGCCCACATGTAAAATAGCAAATATGGCCCAAATATCCCAAATCAAATGTGGGCCACCTTTGGCAAAGATGCGGTACTCTTGGCAATGTGTAATCTGGATGTGGCCCATGAGGTAAATGGTGAATATGGCCCAAATATCACAAAACAAATGTGGGCCACCTTTGGCAAAGATGTGGCACAGTCGACAAAGACTAATCTGGGTGTAAACCGAGTGCCATCACTGGCCCAGATCTGGCAAACAGGAGCGGACCGCCCGAGTGCCATCACTGGCCCAGATCTGGCAAACAGGAGCGGACCGCCCAAGTGCCATCACGCGGTATGTGGACCGGATGAACATGTCGGTGTGGGCCGGATTTGGGCCGCAGCAATTTTGCTATCTGGGTATGACAGGTATGGGGTTTCCGTTTTCAGCGGCGGTGCACTAGTGGCTTTATGCTTCATGGGATGTTACTTTACATAATGACTTTGTAAATGTCACTGCAAAATGCGGCCTGCCGTTCTGAGACGTTTAAGGGGGTTTATAACTGTCATTGCAAAATGTTCCAATACATGTGTGGCCATCGGAGGCCCCCTTTTCCCACGTATATTTTGGGACCCCAAACATTTGCCTGGTTTGCCTGTCCTGACGAAACGCCTCTGTACATACACCACGCAACGGGTCTCTCTGGCCCCAGATCTCTTCATGTTTAGAGATGCTCAGCTGTTTACCTTTAACCTTTGATGCATTTTTCATCACCTCGGTCATCTCGGGGACCTCAAGAGGTGCCCGAGTTGAATGTCAGATTTCCGAGATTGTTGTCATTAACTCGTCACTATCATCACCCGGGTGTCAAGTTCAAATAAAAGATGTTTAATAGACGTTGATGTTAGATATCTAATAGACATCTATTTCAGACGTCTAATAGACGTCTATTTCAGACGTCTATTTCAGACGTCTAATAGAGGTCTATGTCAGACGTCTAATAGACGTCTATGGTAGACGTCTAATAGACGTCTATGGTAGACGCCTGTAGATGTCTTTGTTAGACGTATAATAGACTTCGTTGTTAGCGTGTAACATAAACTTCTATTAGACGTCTAACATAGACGTCTATTAAACGTCTTTAATACATCTAAATCAGTAGTCCCCAACCCTGTTCCTGGAGATCTACTATCCTGTGGGTTTTCATTTCAACTCTAATTTGGCACACCTGATTCTAATTATTAGCAGCTCAATGAGATCTCTAGCTGTTGAATGAGGTGTGTTTCATTAGGGTTGGAATGAAAACCTACAGGACAGTAGATCTCCAGGAACAGGGTTGGGGACCACTGATCTAAATGGTCACTGGAAAAATTTGTTGAAATTGGGTCTAAATGTGAACGTCTAATAGACATCTACAAATATACGTTGAAAAAACTTTCACTTTTGAACTATTTTCAGATGTCTACCATCTTTTAGAGTAGCAAATTCTCACTGGGTTGTTTGGCTGACCTCTGATCAGCATTTTCAGTTCCAAATGTTTTATTTAGCGTATGAAAAAACGATTGAAGATGAAAACATACACAGAAGGTGAAAGACTACATACACCACACAACGGGTCTCTCTAGCTCCAGATCTCTACATGTTTAGAGATGCTCACCTGTTTACCTTTGACCCTTGATGCATTTTTCATCACCTCTCATCTCGGGGACCTCAGAAGGTGCTGGAGTTGAATGTCAGATTTCCGAGATTGTTGTCATTAACTCGTCACTATCTCATCACCCGGGTGTCAAGTTCAAATAAAAGATGTTTAATAGACGTTGATGTTAGATGTCTAATAGACCTCTACGTTAGACGTCTAATAGATATCTATTTTAGACGTCTAATAGACGTCTATGCTAGATGTCTAAAAGACGTATATGTTAGACGTCTAATTGACGTCTATGGTAGACGTCTAATAGACGTCTATGCTAGACATCGAATAGACGTCTTTGTTAGACGTCTAATAGACGTCTATGCTAGACGTCTAATAGACGTATTTGTTAGACGTCTAATAGAGGTCTATGTTAGACGTCTAATATATGTCTATGGTAGACGTGTAATAGATTTCTATTTTAGACATCCAATAGACGTCTAAAAATAGTTAAAATCTGAAGGTTTTTTAAACGCATATTTGTAGATGTCTATTAGACGTTCACATTTAGACCCAATTTCAACCAACTTTTCCAGTGAACATTTAGATGTATAAAAGATTTTTATATGTTTATATATGTTAGACGTCTAATAGTTGTCTATGTTAGACGTCTAAAATTCATTGAAAAGTGAACGTTTTTGTAGTTGTCTATTAGACGTTCACATTAAGACCCAATTTCAACCAATTGTTCCAGTGACCATTTATTTTTAGATGTCTATTTAACATCTTTTAGACTAGCAAATGCTCACTGGGTTGTTTAGCTGACCACATGGCCTCCACCCATTAATTCTGCACAGCGAGCAAGCATAACCAGGGGGTCACAGGGCCCAGTGACCAGCGCTCTTACCAAATAAGCAGCTCAGAATGCGTCCTCCCAAAACAGAGATTTATCTGGAAACAAGTCTCTCTGTGACTGCTGTAATTGCCTGAAAAACATCCGGGACACTTAAGGAATAAGTAAAAATAGAGCCCTGAAGAATCACATCGTTTGAGAGAAGGCATTCATTTGGTCTGATACAACCGTTGTCTCATTCAAGCGTCGTTGTAATTCTTTTAAAAGAGCTTAATTTCAAAGTGGGAGCCTTGATCCACTGTAGAGCCACAGGGAAAGTAATCCCATCCTCCCTCCACTGACCTTGTGGTGTGTGTGTGTGTACACTTGTGCATGCGTGTGTGTGTGTGTGTACATGTGTGTGTGCTTTAAGCACATATTTCTCATCCCTTGGAATTGTGGCTATGTGTTCCTGTTTCTCATATCTGTTGTGTAATCAGATTCAGAAGCTACATGCGATTCTCAGCTGTCACTGCTGGTCCAATCACAGAGTTTTCTCCCAGGGTTTTCTGGGTGTGTCATTATAGTGTCTCATAATAATGATTTTACGATGACCATAGTGTTCAATATATTCATGAAATGAGATGAATCTGTAAAACATAAATGCATACTGTTATTTTGGCCAAGAGAAGGTATGTGTGTGTGTGTGTGTGTGTGTGTGTGTGTGTGTGTGTGTGTGTGTGTGTGTGTGTGTGTGTGTGTGTGTGTGTGTGTGTGTGTGTGTGTGCGTCAATCACTTTCTCTTTTAGTAATTATGTGTACTTGGGCCATTGAAAGGCTGGTGTGAAAGAAATTTCACCCTTGACTGGCTAAGGAATACGAAAAAGAAATCTGCAGAAAATGCAGCAATGCGATCTTATTCTTTCATTAGATAAATGTCAGATTGTGTTCAGCTGAATTCATCTGGCTCTGATATGTCTGAATTTAATTTATGTCATTGGGATTCATCTCATTTTAAGAACCTAATTACTTAATAACAATGAGCCATTCAGATATTATTATGCAAGTATGCTTCCACCAGCTCACTGTTTATAGATTTAGCAACCTCTTTTAATCAGACCATGCAAAGACCTGAATACAAGAAGTATATGTACTGATTTCAACATAATCTCAGATCTTTTTACAAGATGATATATACTTATATTTTGTAGTGATTTAGAGAAATAATCAAGTGTTAAAAGCCCTGTGAATTCAAGAGGCAAAATTCCCAATAAAAATGGTCCCTTGGAAAGATTAGCTTGTAATTCTGTTTTGAGCAGTCTGGATTTGTGTTCAGCGAGCCGTGAACAATGGCAAGCTATTGTCACACCGTGGATACAAACACACACTCCACATCTATGCAGGATGTAAGCGGAAATGTCTCTAATTGTCAATTAAAATGTCAATAGCATAACACACAGGCCCCACTTCATACTGGGAAACAGTAATTTCAGGATACATGTTAACTCACCGTGATCATGACATGTTGCTAGGGAACAGTAGCTGCAGGATGTGAGTGCATTTAATTATATACATGTTTTAAAGAGCTACTGAGCTCTCCTTCATTGGTGTATGTACTGAATGTAAGATGTTCTTCCCCTCAGTAAACATCTGTCAGTCATAATTTTCCTTGTCTGGGTTTGCTAATCCTTCAGATAATTTTTCCTTAGGTTATTTCAAAGACCAAAATTTGGTTGGTAATAGGTTAGACTTAATAGGCTACAAGAATCTGAAGAGGACATTCTAACTGGCTGTGCTCTGGTGATAAATATGGAAACTACAACAATTGACAAAAAAAGAGATGAATTGTAGAATGAATGGTAATTAAAGGTCTAATTATCTGCAGAGATTGCAATGTCATCTACATAATATATTACTCTTGGTGAAAAGTGGTGACAGTACATGCCCCATTGGAGTAGACACAGATACCATACTGTGGAGACATAAAATATCCTCAAGATATTTTAAAGTATGTAAACATCATAGGGTTACCTTTTTTAAAATAAAAAAATGGAAAAAGACAAATAAGTTACTAATATAATAGCATGGGCTCTAATGGAAAACAGACTGTCATTTCAAGTGTGTAACAATTGATCTCTCATTGTTTGTGTACTTCAGCAATTTGTTCAGTTTGTTCACCTGTTTCTTCACCTTTTCCCATCGGTGACAAGCTGTACTTTTTACAGCTTGTTTAATTTTTTGTGTGCCGTGTGATCATTCACCTAATTTAATTCAGCTGCTTAACAGCTCTCCTGGCTGAAGGCCTAGCCCAAATTAGGGATAGCTTTGAAGTGTTTTTGTTCTTGTTGTTGTTTGTTTGTTGCATAAAGTAAGACACATTTGTTGCTTAAAGTTAAGAACAAATTTCAGTTGGGATTAAGCCTGAAAGCCAGCATTAAGCTAAAAGCAAGAAACAAGTGACACTGGGAAGGCCTGCGGGCCTGAAGGGCCAGCTGTCACAGTGTGCTGGGCAGCGGCCGAGGCTGCAGCAGAACAGAGACGTGTACACGCAGGGAGTCGAGCCTTTCAGCGGGACCCAGGTATGAGTCATCCCTCTGCGCAGTGCAGGGGACTTCAATGGGAGACGCATAGGTTGGAGACACGTAAATGAACAGCTGCTCGCTCCCGGCTTTAACGTGCACAGTGCCGAACGCGGGTTTGTTGCCATGACAATTGCTCCCGTCGACTCGTCAGGATTCCAGGAGTCTCAGCAGACAAGGTCAAAACGTCCACCTGTCGTAGTGGGGGTTAAAGAAAATTTAAGAGGTGCTGCATACAAAGGCATCTGTCGAATTTGTGGATGGACGTCCGTCTTGCGTGTGCTCATTTCTGTCACTTACTGAAGACATACGGTACCCAATCTGGAGAGAGAAAAATATCTAATGACTATCCTACTCCACAGTAGCCTACTCAAAGCTCAGTCTTCTACATGAGGTGATATACAGCAAAACAATGCGCAAATTAACGCTAGATATTGATCTGAACTTAAGAAGTCCTCTCAAATAGAAGCCAAAAATCATTTATTCATCATGTGGTGGGGGCTCTTGAAAATTATTTCTTGAATACACTAATGGAATTCTGATCACTAGTTAGGTCACTGTAGTCAATCTTCTGAGATGTGCGGTTGTTAAGAACTCAGTCACGCTCGGGCACACTGATTGTCCAGTCCTCCCTGTGACTGTGATATCAAAGCTTGTAATCGAAGATGATAAGCGTCAGTTATCACTGCACGGTGTTTATTTGCAGACCCGGTGGGTCCCTGCACTCACGTCAGAAAAAGGCGATTTCTGCCGAGTTTGTTTGCACAATGACAAAAAGATAAGCACGGGACCACACTCAGTGCCGACAATTTCCTGCATTCTAATAACCTGATTATTCCCTTGGGTATGACTCATTGTTGTGAAAAATAAATAAATAAAAGCATAAACTCTTGCCATTTCTCCACATCTGAGCAGGTGGAGGTGACTTTTATAGAATGATGTAATTTTTTCCTTTGTCAATTGTACTATTCCGCACTCCTGACAGCTGCTACAAAACTTATATTAGGTCTTGTAATGTGTACAACATCTGAGCTGCAGGAGTCATTAGAACAGCTACAGCAAACAGTAAACTCCACACAGTGGGGTACATATTGTAGAGTCAGCTGAGGTCTGTGAGAAGCTGGCTGGTTCACCTAATTATCAGCACAGGACTGCATGAGACAGTGCTGGCACAGGGGTCTGGATTCCAAAGGCTGGCCTCCACAGCTGATTCCGCACTTTTAAAGCCTAGTTCTGTGGACGCGAATGTACAGTATTACCTTCTCCTTCCCAAATAAACAGCAACATGATCCCCTTCGTTAGATCCCTGTGGAAGCACAGTGTTCAGATAATCAGAATACCCACCAAATGTATCATTGTGTATACCCAGCACAAATGCCTCCTTCCCAATAACTGCCACCACCGGGAATGTAATGATAGTTATAATGTATTTTCTTAACTGTCAATATACATGGTTACTGTACTATTATAATTTTTCAATTTAAAATTGTGGAGACAGTCAGCTCGTTACCGTTCTTCACATATCAGCAGAGAACACAACAAAAACTACACTGACAAGCTGAAAAACAAAGGCCGATATTAATGCTCTCACTTGCACATGAACCTTCACACAGTGTAGTCGGTACACCATTACTTTAATAGGCATGCAGTCTGAAACAATAATTCTGAAGTATTTACCCGCAATATTCATCCTCATTCTCTTGTTTGCATTCTGGAAAAAAAGATGCTTAAAATACAGATCACACCAAAATTGTAAATTCCCCCATAACAATAGTAGTAGCACATCCTTTTTAAATACAAAAACACATTAGCATTTTTATCAGTCTGAGAGCAGTCTCTCTTGTTGAGATTTTATGTCGAAACCATAAAAACAAATATGCTCACATCCACATAAAATATGTCCTCTCAAAAGGCAATGGTACAATGTCACAGGACAGTTTGTGACAACGAAAAAGCCGGAAATCTGTCCTCCAAAGCCCAGGACAGGACAAAGCTGTAAATACAGACTCTCCTCGCTCTATCAGAGTGGGAAGGTGGGCAGGAGCCTGAGTCAGTAGGCAGACATGAATTGAAAGAAGACCATCAGCAAGTAACTCAATCTCATGGCACTTAAAGTCTGACCTGTGGGGTGAGACCGTTACCCAATCACTGACCTTCTTGAGGTTCTGGTTCACGGATAGATTCAAAATGCGCAAATGCACAGACGGAGCAGCATGCAACACCTCGCTGTAGAGGAGAAGGAAAATGGCGTTCAGGTTATCAACAGAGATAATCCTCTCAGGCTGCAACACAGGATGCAGTTTTTCTCTTAAGTGCGGAACATTTTCTGTTCACGCAATTATTCAGCTTCTCTACTGAAGTGGTTTACTCCCTCTTGCATTCCGTGTTCTCAATGGCGGTCTCTGTTTTCTCGTAAAAGATTTCAACCCATTTATTTTTGAAAGGACTCAAGCAATGATGACTAACCAGCTTTCTTACTCTAGCGCCAGCCATTCAGAGTGAGTAGACTACAGTAAAACCAAGAGTAGAGTCAGTGGTGAAACAAGGTGCTCTTCCTGCAACACTCAACATTGAGTTCAGCATACCATAGGCCTGTTAACTGCTTCATTAAGATTACATATGGCAATGTCTGATATAAAGTACATAGAAAAATGATAAATGAAAAAGGCTCTCGACACTGATAAAAAAAAAGAAAGTGATTGCATACTTTGAAAGAGAGCATGGTCATTGGTCATGTTGTTGGTTTTGCACACGCTAAAGGTCTTAGTAAATCAGGCCCTTAGAGTGTTAGGGTCTGGCTCTCACCCTCTGGGCCCACAGCTGTGGGAGCCCACTCAATTCCACAGTTGGTCTCATGGATAGGAAGACATTCAGCAGGACCCTGCACCGATCCTCCTGACACACGTGTGGAATGTATATTCCCTTGTTGCCATAGAGGCCACTCTGTTCATTGAAGGCCCCTTGAGCTCAATGAGGCCCAGCTAGATGGACTGGGGCTATTCATCAGACCCTGGGAAACTGGGGGGGGGGGGGGGGGGGCTTGCCAATATTTGGGTGGGTTTTCTTCAGACTCAAATAGGTTCTTCCCTATTTTTGACACTCTCCATGGTGCTTGAAAATAAAGCCAGATTTAAGTCTGTCCAGCTTAATATCACTGTCTATTTAAGACGGTCTGTGGATTGGCGAAAGACTACTGAATGCATTTACACATGAGTAAGGCAAAAACCATTAAGCGACTGCACCTGAAATCTAACCAGACAGATTGAAGAATAGGGGGTGTGGTGTGTACTATAATAGAATGCATCTCCCCCCCCCCCAAACCAAGCACACATCAATCCTTATTAAAGACGTAATTAAATTTAATACAACTGCTGGAGTAATGATTGATAATTGCCATGCACTGTAGAAATGGGTAAGTATAAACATGTCACAAACGACAGTTTTAAAAACATCGCCTTTGCTTAAAGTTCATTAAATACATCTGATTGCTGCTGCGGTTCATCGAATGCCTGGATACGCATTTACCTCACATTTTCTATTGTCTGACATTTCTATTTTGTCATCGAAGGTGTCATCATGCATCGCTCTTTGCAGTGTTTAGCGGCCCGATCTGATATCCAAGCATGGAGCTCCCATCCAATCACTAATCTATTCATCTGAGAAATAAAACACACTTCTCATTTTTATTAGACGGCACAGAACTACAGAGGACAGTAAACATACAGTGGGAACTGTGTCTAACAGGTAGAGGTTTTATATTTGATAGCGCACATGGCAGTATGTCTAAGTAACAGGAGAAGAATATATCGGAGATGACAGGTCTGCATTTTAAAGCATAATTTAGTGTTTCATATTGTGCATTATTATCATTTTCGAGATTGGTAATAACTTAACTAGAATGTATAAATATAGAACTTTGATACAAACAGTATATTAAGTAACTGCATGACCAATTAATAGACTGTACAATACAATCACAAACTCACTGTTGTCAAATATACACTGTACACGACAGAACTAAAGGAAAGCATCATAACAGTGCATCACCGCACATCCTGTTCAAAATAAGAGTCTGAATCTGCTCTTGTTAAGAGCAAATACGCACTTTTTCATTCCTTTCCATTTCATAGTTGTGCTGTGCCCTATTCACTTCTGCCCTTTTTTATTCCACGATGAAACACAAGACTAAAACCTCAAGTGAAGAAATAAATTACATTCTTTGTTAAGTTCAAAAATAAGTAGTGCCTCTCTGCCCATTTCTACCTGACCTAATCCTCCAATAGCATTTTCAGAAAGCCACATACAGAAAGAGAATCAGCATTACCTTTTTTCCACACAAAATGCACATGAGATCAGGCTATCCGATGGCAAAATTATTTGATTCCACAAAGATGAGCAAAATGTTGTCAATATTGTTGCATCGACAACTGTGGTTAACTTTAAATATTTAGTGCTTATGATCACTGAATCCCACAGATCCAAGTATAGGAAAACCTCAGCATTTACACTGATAACATCAAGTCACATGTTATGAGATTTTTCTCTTTTTGCTTTTGCAAATGCAAATGCATTTGGTTCATTTGCTAGAACACTACGAGCACAAATCTCAATCACCATTTTAACAAACCTGAATTATTCAACAGGTTAAAAAGGACAATAATTTTCCAACCTAATGGAGATGTGAGACAACAGCTGATAACGGCAGAACGAGCAGCACATATTACTGCCACATCACAGTAATGTAAGCTGGGAGTCATCAGTTCATTCATAAATGTGCATTAAGCTGGCATCTGATCAACGGCACTCCTCAGTTTACAGCTTTTAATAAAAGGTATTTAAGTCTAAGTTCACATCATTAAATCATACACCCACACCCAAGCCTGTCAAACACTTCAGCTCAGTGCCTACTTCACACTAACACAACGTGACACGAGAAAACAACCCTGCTCTGAAAAACGCTTTTCACCCAATTTAATGCCGTCAAGAATTAACATCAGATACAACTGTCACAATGAGTCCATCAGGGGTCCTGGCTCAGATGATAAAGCCCTAACCTTCTCAACGCTCCACAGTGGCTGCCCCAGTGCTGGGGTCAATGTGAACGCACACCCAGGGGGTATACTATGAAGCAGGATCACTGAGTTGGCTGGATAACCCGGAACCCTCCCAAATCTGGAACTTGGACTGAAGTAAAAAGAGCTGTTCCAGGTTTTACTCAGTGCAGTTATCCACCCAACTCAGTAATCTTGCTTCGTAGTATAACCCCCAGCTCCTTCATTAGCAGGCTCTAACGATGATGAACGAGGATAACTAACGATGAGATGATGTAATGACCAGCGTTGCCTCATGGGAAATGGAGTACCGTAACTCTCTCGCCGAGCCAACGATGGAGCCCAGCACGAGCACAGGACGGATGGCATTCCCCAAACAAAATAATGTGTTCTGAGACACGGACAAGGAAACCCACAGAACATTCTTCATTCTGACCCCTCTGTGCATTCCCCCCGGGATCGTCGCACGTTTCCTCCTGCCCCCAGAAAGCCATCACGCCTAACGCATTACACCACCCCGCCCCAAATCTGTCTCTCTGTCATCTCCATTTCCCGTGGCGACGCCCTACATGACGGAGCAGGTGAACCCGCAGCACTCCTTCAGGAGGGTGAGCCCCGTCTTGCTGACAAAAGAAGAGGAGGTCTGTTGGGCTCTGGAGGTCACCTTCTGAACAGGATCTGGAAGAAGAACGCCTCGGTCAAGCTCTTCTGGAGGACAACTGGCTAAAATTCAGAATAACTGACAGGATAGCACAGAAAGTGGCAGCAGGGGAGTTGAATTCATTCCCAAAGCAGATATCATTCAGATTCAATTAAATATCCAATTCAATGATTTGTGGCTCTTTTAAAAAAATCTCTTGGGGACTAGCAAAATCTTGGAGGAAGCCCATATGCGATTTATTTTCCTTTCAAATTAGGTTCCCTATCTACTGTAAGATTAATGAGAGAAGCACTGAATGGCAATAACGTAGGTAATCAGAGTGAAGTACTGCACTGTATTGCCCCCAAATGTACACTTTGAATAATTTCAAAATGAAGTTTACATGAAATTAAGTGGATCATTACCATAACCACCACAGGTCTGTGTGAATTAAGAGGTGAATTCACACAGACCGTGACATTAGAGATTGCAACGTGCCAACGAAAAGAAGATTTTTAAAGTACACCACCTACTTTTTTGCTTCAAGCTTTTAGGGAACTTGGACTGCAGGAATTCTGCCATTTCTTTGTCCTCCTCTTTCTCCCTGTTGGAGAGGGGGTTACAGAGGGCTGTGAGCATAGGGACAAGCGCCTCTCACATCTGCGATTGCCTCAGGCTCACCCAATATGAAATGTAAGCTAAAAAAAAATCTTAGGGTTTGCACACACGCACACGCCACCCACACGCACACACACACACGCACACACACACACGCCACACACACACACACACACGTGCATGCCACACGCCCCACACACACACACACACACACACACACACACACACACACACACACACACACACACACACACTTGCAAAACACGCGCACACACAAACAAACCCAGACACAGGCACACACAAATGCAAGCGCACATACATTGCTCATTAATTCGCCAGCAAATAAAATTAATATTTGGATTCACCAAATTTCACCAAAAGACTATGTGCTTTGCTTACCTCAGTCTTTCAAACTCCACGTCATCCACCAGGAAGTCTCTGGTCTCCACCAGCTTGTGGATCTGCTGGAGTAGCTCCTCCTCCTTCTGCTTGTCATCTTTTGACTTGTCTTTATCTGCAAATATGTAAGTATAATATACAATAGCCTCCCCAGTATTTAGTTACATTCACCTAGATTTGCTAATTAGTCAAAAAATCTTCAACGAGGAGGTAGAACTAATTAGTGAAGTCAGCTGGCAGAGTTAATGGGTGGAAGCAACACATGGACACTGCCGTAGTGCCCTTGAGCAAGGTACTTAACCTGAATCGCTTCAGTATATATCCAGCTGTATAAATGGATAATATGTAAAAAATGCTAAATAGTTGTGTAAGTCGCTCTGGATAAGAGCGTCTGCTAAATGCCTATAATGTAATGTAATCACATGGCAGGACTTTTACTTTCTGGCCCCTGGACTTTACACCTCTGCTTGTAGCACAACATTTGATTTTGAGGATTGTGTGTAATGGTTTCCAAAACTGGAATGGACCCAAATGCAGGACTCGGAGTCAGACTAAGGCAAAAACTCCAGCAGGAGTGAATTTATTAAAGGTAGGAGGTAACAGGACAAACGAACAGGCAGGGAACTGGTGATGGTCAGGATACGGGATTGGCGAAGCTAAGTAGGACAGGACTGGAGATGATGAGCTGCAGCAGTGGGTTGAACGCAGGATGGCAGGAACAGGGAAGCAGGCTGGATGGACAAACTGGAAACAAACTAGACAGGTTCAGAACAAACAAACAACGGCACAGTAACGTCTAACATAACAAACAGACGGAATGAACTGGCAACGAACATGACAAAGAAGGCGATATAAATAGGGAAGAAGCAGGTGAAGTGGGATATCAGTCATGAGTGCGGGTGTAAGGAATGTAAGCGAGTGTAATGAGATAATGAAATTGCGTGCGGAATGCGAGTGGAGAATGCGAGTGATTGGTTGAGGGATAATAGGGGAGACAAAGAGGAAACGAGCAGGGAAATCACGTCCAGCCTGCACGACACGAAAAGACAAACGAGGTAGAAAGAAAGACATGGAACGAGAGGAATGGGGAAAACAAGGAGGGAGGTGGAAAGGAAGGGAAACGGCGGACGTAACATTGTGGTGATTAATATAATGTACCAACAGTGACATTGCAAAGTGCAACAGCAACACTCAGATTTTCCATGTCATGTATTCGTATTTCAAGACACATATAAGCATTATAAACTACCACCATTTTTCAATAACACTGATATACTGCCACAGAAAATGTTATTTCCTGTAATAACAGTAGTGCTTTCTCAACCTGACCTGGATGACCTGCAAAAACATCAAATGAAAGAGAGGAGTTCACAGCTTTACCTGGAATAGACACTAGTTTCTGCAGCTCTTTCTTTAGCCTTGTTATCTCTTTACAAAGTTGAATGTCATCCATCCTGCAAGAAAAGAAAATAAATAATTCTGGATAAGCTCAAGGCTTTCTATGTCAACCAGATCGTCAAGTTGGACTGCATTCCTTCCAACCTTTGAATTGCCTTAGTCTAGGAAGTTCTGGTTGGTGACAAAAGGGCGGCAGTGTAGTATAATGGTTAAGGAACTGGACTTGTAACCGAAAGGTTGCAGGTTCGATTCCCAGGTGGGACACTGCCGTTGTACCCTTGAGCAAGGTACTTAACTTGAATAGCTTCAGTATATATCCAGCTGTATAAATGGATAATATGTAAAAAATGCTAAAATGTTGTGTAAGTTGCTCTGGATAAGAGCGTCTGCTAAATACCTGTAATGTAAAAAAGCTTCTGGTGGTATTTCAAATTTTATGAATACCAAAAAATTTTAAATACCAAAGGGCACCATGGCTGTGTCCGAATCAATGGCATTCCATACTATAGAATATGCTTGTGGAGTACAATAGATTAGAAACTTGTAAAGTAGGTGAAATTAACTCTAAATGCAGTGCATTTAAAATCCCCGGCAGATTCTGTGTTTTCACTGATAATAGTATGGAGGATATTTTTTGCATACTGTATGTTGCACACTAAACAGTATGCACTAATATTACACAGTATGCTAGTACACAGTACACAGGATGCAATAGAGAGGGCTCTAATTTGGACACAGCCCATGTCTCATACCTTTCTTGGTAAGGCCCCATCATAAATATTCCATATTAAAACTTTTCAGATTCAGAGTAGTAGAAAAATAACATTCAGTGTTAAGAATACACAGTCTACCATCTATTGCTATACCACAGATGTTATATATTATGACCAGATATTCAGCTTCACATGCTTTTCATTGAAAGTTTTGCCTCAGCCATTGCTGAAGCTAAACGTTTTCATAGTTTCTGGCTTACTATTAAAATTCCTGAAGGCGTGTGACCAATACACAATATCTTCAGAGAAATAGGATAAATAGTCAAAATTCTGTAACAACACAGACAATGCGAGAACCTCCTGTTACTAACCAGATATGAAAGAACAAAGGTTGAAAGGTTGAAACACCAGAGCTGAATATGAGGTCATTGTACTGAAGATCTGTGGCTATAGTGAAATATAAATTTCCGGAACAAAATACATATTGCATTAAAAAAAACTAACAGTGCATGACTCACATCAAAAAGATTAATCAGATCCCTCCAGTAAAAATCCAACTAATTACAGTTTACTTGCATGTGTCTTTCAATTCAATACCTTATTCACATCTGGCTGAAAAGACTTTCTACCAGAATACAATCTTCAGAACACTGCGGCCCTCCAGGACTGGAATGACTCACCCCTAAAAAGCAGTATCCCCTATGTGGGTGTGAAACATGTATTCAAATGTGATTGGAAAAATCTCTTCTTTTTTTTAGAATGCAGGAGGATGTCCACTATGTGACAGGACAGTGGCTCCACATGGTTATATCTTCAGGTATTGGCTCATCACACATGTACTGTATATTCCCAGACAAACCTTGAAAAAATAAAACCAAAGAAGTCGTGAAGATTGCCGTTCTTTTAACATTAGATTTTTGTCGATATCTTAAGAGCCAAATACCTTCCTGAAGGTCGATAAACAAGCCCTGGCAGCAATGCCAAAGCAGTCCCTTCAGACTTGCACTTCTGCAATTCCTCCTCGGGACGGAGGGATTCGGAGGGACAGAGCTGGCTGCCGGCACAGAAAAGGAGAGAGTCCTTGTCTACGGCGTGTTTGTGCACCCCCCCTGGGCACCAGGATATGGGTCACACAGGTAGACCGACAAGCTTGAGCTATCAATTACTGTCGCTGACCTGTCACCCCAGGTGCTGCGCTCGCCCTGTCTTCACCGGCCAATGGAAGCAACAGCTTCACTTTGGCAAAGACATCTGCTCTCAATCGAACACGACAGGCTGTCACTCGGAGCGGCATGATCAGATTGAACTGGTAAACACAGATATTCCTGAGAAAAAAAACAAAAGTTTTTAAGGGAAATCCATTATCTTACTGTGCACATAATCAATTAACTAGTATAAACAAACTCTCAATGGATGGGGATAGATAAAAAGTGGTGATGTATTTTCTCAAAATGCGTGCGTTATTTTGTGTTATCAGCTACTACACAGCATCTCAGAACTACTACAGTAGAACGTGGTATCATGGCAGTTTCTTTATGAACACAGACTTCTTAAATCTAGGCTACTGTTGGTAATGAGAATCCTGTGTAAAGGATGAAGGAGTCAGTTCCCATGGGTCAATAGCTCAGATGTTGGCACAGGCATTTCCGCTGTGTGCTATTGTTCACAGAGAGCTAATTTTCCCTCTGGGTCTGTTAACCTTTCATTTCCCTTCTTCTAATTTCCCCGCTCTCATCCTCCGCTACTGCATATTGAACAATCTGTCACTCAAACCGACACAGTAAGCACGGGCATCGTGAAGTATAGCTGCAGTCGTCAAGCAACGGCAAATAAGTACTAAAAAAGACATTCCATTCAGAAACACGGCACACAGCTCCCAGTCAGACTGCGGCGCCAGGAGAGTCGTTTTCCTTGGACATGTGGAGCGTGGCTTTCAGATGGAGCGGGCGAATGTTCTAAAGGCGGTAATCGAAATGGAAACTCCCTGGGTTCTGGGGGAACGATGACCACAAATGAACCCTTTCTCCCAGGTCGGTTGAGGTTGAGTCCCTGTCATGGACTGTGTAGCCTATATAGACGGTAGGAAAGTAATCAGGCCCATGCTTCTGGAGGACTCTTAAGCTTTCATGTGCACTGCTAAACCTTGTGTGGCCGATGTTCGTAGCTCCTACACTGCGAGCACACTGCACTTTCGTAAGCAATCTTAGCTGTCTTAGCATCTTGTTCAGTAAATGAGATGAATGGTAATATATTCAGTTCATTTACAAAATTCTGTCTTAACAGTAACTGGACCCCAGAATGATCAGTTTTCCCCCAGATACTGCACAAACAATTATATCATAATATTATCCTATAGGTCAGAAGTGGAAGCCAATATTCAAAAGCACCCAAGAAAAAACTGTTAACTTGAGAAAGATCTATATAACTGCACTGAAGAATTAGAAGCATTGAAAAAATACTGAACTGGTTGAAAAGTGTAAGAATGTTGTTTTAAAAACAACCATTACCTTGATATGAGATCTGAGGAATGCATTACATTACTTTTATCCAAAGCAATGTATAATAAGTGCATACTGAAGGTCATTGGAACAACTACAAAGAGGTCAGATAAGGTGCAGTTCAATCACAAAGTAGCAGCTATCCATAACCATGAACATGGCCACACAGTAAGGCTAAGGCTAAGTCAGTAAGCTATGGCTTGCTGTCTTAAGAGAAGTGAGGCCCGGAGCTGGAGTGTAGTACTTAATTATGTCCTGCTGGTAGGAAGAGCCTGTCCTGTTGGCTGTGTAGGCCAGAACTTTGAACCTGACCCTGGCAGCAACCGGTAGCCAGCTTTGGAAGGTTGAAGACAAGTCGGGGAGCCGCATTCTGGATGAGTTGTAGAGGCAGAATGGGGCAGGCCGGTAGGCTATATAATGCAGGCTGGTAGGCTATTTAATGCACTATATAATTAAAATTTAATTGATTTATAATATCTGAAGCTGGAATAGAACTGGACTGATACAATAGCCTTGTGAAGAGGTGATGAAGACATCAGTGACACAGCTGGTGTACCCTTGAACAAATTGACTTAAAATGAGCTGCCTCAGTAAATATCACACTGCACAAACTATCACACTGCACAAACTATCACACTGCACAGACTATCACACTGCACAAACTGTCACACTGCACAAACTATCACACTGCACAAACTATCACACTGCACAGACTATCACACTGCACAAACTGTCACACTGCACAAACTGTCACACTGCACAAACTATCACACTGCACAGACTATCACACTGCACAAACTATCACACTGCACAAACTGGGCAGTTACTGTTAATTCACCCTGGGCAAGGCTGTCTGCCATGCAATGAGCAAACTGAAATTAATATTATTTGTGCACATTTAACTTGCATGCCAATTATCTGACAACCAAAACTTCATATGGACAACAGATTTCTGTTTTCATTGTCCTAATACGTTATATGACTATAGGACTCCTTTAGCAGAAAATATTCTAAAAAAAACAAAAACGTCCAGATGGCGCTTTGAACAAAATCTTAAGATTAGCTGGAGCCACTGCCAGGATGAGTTTTAGTATAATCAAAGTGCATCAGGATTGCAGTATCACCTGCTAAACATGGCTTTGCTGCTGGAAATCAAATTGCAGAAATTCCTATATCCCAAACAGGGGTGGTGCATTTAATCGGAGTGCTGTTTTAGAATCTGTTCATCACTGCGTGTCAAAGCATCAGACTCTAAACAGCAATTTAAGCAAGGTTATTTAAAAGTGGGTATCTGCCTACTGCAGGCTGCACAACATTGTTGAAGATACTATATTGGTGCTGTAGGTGGCATTGAATTGTGCTCTTTTCCTTTAATGAGCATAGCAATATAAATCTTGGAATTTCCATTTACAATGAAGATTTTAATATTGTACATCAAGCTTTTGAAGCTTGAATGTTTTTTTATGAACAAGACAAATTTCTCTCAAAATGACTTTTCAAAAGTGCCATTCCTTTTTCCTCCCTGATTACATTTTTTTTAAATTATCATTTTGTTATCATTATTTGTTGGTGCTATTTTATTGTTGTTTTGCTGTTCTTGTTGCCTTGTGTCATCTTCACTAGTATCAGTATCAGTCTCCAGCACAATGGCTGAAAGTGCTGGTCCTGGTTTCTGTCTCTCTCAGTGTGGAAAATTCTCTGGTCATCCCCACAGTGGTATCATGCAGAGGAAAATTACCATAAAAGGTACAATATGAAGACAAATAAAAGGATGTCCTTGATTTCTCCTTCTGGCTCCTACTGTGTCTAATGGCAATGCGGGTCCCAAACCAAGTAAAAAAAACGCTGCAGTCAAGAATGATAAATTCTCCATCCTTTTTGAATATGTCATTTTCAGTTCAAATGGCAATATGAGTGACTAAGCAAGGCCTGCGTCAAGGCTGACGGTGGCAGGCAGCACACATTGAAATTTTAATGATGGACAGCTGGTTATTATACCTGCGGGTGATGAAGACAACAGCACCTCAAGTTGAGGCAGCAGATGGAGGAGCCAGTCCCAGCCCCTGTACTACTGGGGCACAAAGTACAAGCACCGCACAAGAAGACAGCAGAAGGCTCTGGGTGTCTGTGGTGTCATTGCATTGTTGGCTGCATGTATTCAATTATTCCAATTTTCCGATCAATACACGCTACTAATTTGCCCTTAAACGAACCTCATTGGTCCCCACATCTAAACATTTGAAATAAGTAAATAAAATGTTCGCTGAACAAGAGGCATCTGGAGGGAGTATAATAGCATTTGGAAAACTGGTTGGATTCACATCCGATTGAACAGTGTTTCAATCAGCAGGCTCGCTCGTATACTGGGAGTGCTGGCAATAGACCTGGATCAAATCATCATTTGAAGCACTTTAGATTCCATGATAATTCCTGCCGATTCTTCCTTCAGACACTTTTGAAATAAACATCTATTTTTGCCAATGTTCCAAATGAAAGTTTTTTGGTTCTGATTAATAACAGGGTTCGTTGAAAATTGACCTGCAGCAGTGCTTTGAAATGTTTCAGGCATCAACAGATTTAAAGCACAAATTAAATTTCAAATATGTATCTGACCGAGCTCTGGGTTGGCAAGCACGCACAAGACAGCTGAGATCTTGATCTGCTCTCAGTATAATTACGCCGTTCATTAATTTAGATCCTGCAAAGCTGCATGTGTGAAAGTCTGTGGCTAGAGACCTACAGAAAGAGCACCCACCCACAATCCCACAGAAAATCTCACAAAAGCCTACCGTGGGCTTGAGCTGCTGCAAAACCAGCCCTACCCTTCTTGAGTGACGTTTCGCATGGCATTTTAAAGCATATTTAAACGCAGGGGAAAATCAGGGAAAGTCCCTTTCTGATTGACAGATGCAAGCGTGTGGTTGGAAATTCAGCGCTGTCTCTATCTGGGTTACAGGAGCTGCTCTCTCAGCTCCCTCAGTAGGTAGAGGAAGGGCCTGCCGAGGAGAGAAGCCACTGCTCATGGGAAGCAGAGTGCAATTCTGCTCCTGTCCTCTGAGAACACAAAACCTGCCTTTGCAGGCAAACAACACTACACAGTACAGTTTTGTACACCTTCTTTACACCTAATTTTAACACGGTGATGAGGAGTCACAATCTGAACGACGGACGGCTTTACCGTTACCTCTCCCGCAAAGTGGCCCTAACACTGGTAAAATGTCCACAAAAACACACCTCTTCACTGGCCCCTAAGTGTCTGCGATTGAAATAAGAGCGAGAGAATATTTTTGGTGTTGATGTTTGAAGGCACAATGCCAGCAGAGACGCAGTACAGTTACGCTTCGGTCAGAGATACACCCGCCCCAATGGCTCCTCCTGTCAGTCAGGAGTCAGGATGATCTTCAAGCGCTCTGCCATTACAGAGTCAAATTCCGCCCCCCCCCCCACTCCATCACTCTGAGTCACCCATCTACTGTCCCCCTCCCGCCCAAAGAGACACACCCGCTGATCCACGCTCCCCCTCCTGTTGGTGTCCCCCCACACACTCCTGGGACGAGGCACCACGGCTCCCTGCAGCTGATTTGGGCTAACCAAAAACAAAAACAACAACCCAAGCACTAACCCTAGCTCCTCAAAATAACCCAACTCCTGCCTCAATCCTCACCCTCACCCTAGCCATCATAATACATGGCTTACCACCAAAAGGTGAAAGTCCCTCTAATCTTAATCCCAGTTGGGGGGACTGTAGTATATTTTTAACATATTTTTGAGCGAAACATTGAGAGGCTTACAGGAGAGGCAGACTAATCAAAACATTTCATGCACTTGGTGTAAGGCTCCAATACCCCTGGGGAAAGTTTACTGTCAGCGGACAGGAACACTTACATGTATCTCAGCTCCGACTCCCTCCTGACCAGGATGTCGCGTATCCTCTCAATTTTGAAAAGCTCCCCTTCGATGTCATCTACTGTGATGGTAGAGTCTGCCATTGAGACAACATCCTCTTCTGCTGTAAGATAAACAAAACCCGAAATTACCGTTACTTAACCCATACAATGCCAGGGGCATTCAGTCAATGTTCCAGATTTGGGAGGGTTCCAGGTTTTGTGAAGTTATCCAGCTGACTCCTGCTTTGTGATACAGGCCCGAGGTTTAAGAAATGGGCACATCGGGGACAGGCCATTGTGAATGTTCTCTTTGTCCAATAGAGAGAAGACTGCATGTTCAATCCTTATTTATTAGACTTTTTAAAGTTATGAATATTTCACAGTGATATACACATCCATAATTTTGTGCAGGTGCTTGGCAAGCAAGAATAAAGGAGGATAAGTTTTATGGCTAGGAGGAGGAGAGGATATCCACAAAATCCATACCAAACTGCTTGCTTTGAATGAACATAACTATATGTTTGTGGTAAATTCTTCATCTGAAACTTAACCAACTTAATTGAATTCACCAAGATGCCAAACAAAATGTGATATATTCATTGAGAATATCCTCAACATTGATTTTCTAGATTCATTAATAATTCCAAAGAGGCTATGGTGAAACTAGAACCATTAACCAAATTACCAATCCTTAAAGGTTGTATCAGCGATTTTGGGTGGAAACATAAATGATTTTTTTTTTCCTCACGATCCGCTAGCTGCCCGCCCCATAAGCAGGCCGTCAAAAAACCGCGTCTCTGTAGGCAGCCTATGCTCCGAGATCGTACACAAAAACAAATGGTACTACCAACCACTCAAAACCAAAATAAACAGTATTCCAACCAATCACAATGATCTGCACAAACGCTAATACTCTTATCTCGCTGAAATCTTGACGGATTTACAAACGGTTTGGTTTCTTACAAACGTTATTAACGTGGTTATAATTCTGGATGCTTGAACACTATTTTTTAAAACATAACATAATTATTCATAAGTATGTTTGTTTGGGATTTCGCTTCAGAAGTGACGTCACGTTTGTGCAGATCATTGTGATTGGTTGGAATACTGTTTATTTTGGTTTTGAGTAGTTGGTAGTACCATTGTTTTTGTGTACGATCTCGGAGCATAGGCTGCCTACAGAGACGCGGTTTTTTGACGGCCTGCTTATGGGGCGGGCAGCTAGCGGATCGTGAGGAAAAATCAGATGAATGTGATCATTTATGTTTCCACCCAAAATCGCTGATACAACCTTTAAGTGCTATGAGAATAAATAACAGTTTAAGAGACCAACTATATTATTTATTATGGCTACTTAGATACTCAACTACAGCTCAATATCTATTAGAAATAAAGTTACATTTCCAGGGGAAATTATGCATGCACACAGCATAATCTGCCATGGAAAACTCCTGGAAAAGACTTTGATCTGTTGTTGAATATTTCTGTATAGTAAGTAACATTTCTACCCTTCTACCCTTTCGTAGTAATGTAAGTACTTTGGAGGTTTCAAACAGATGTTAAATATCTCAGACAGTAGTAGTTTGACAGCTTCTTCTAATGTGATACCAAAATGCATCAAACAGAACTGTAGGGCACTGCAATGGATGAATGCCCACAGTGCCTAAAGAAGGAAAAAGGATTGTGAGCACAGACAAAAATAAAAATAAAATCCGACCATAGTGACACAGAGTATAGAGGGTGAAGTAGAGGAATGTCACAGCACGTTTATAGTGATGGGGGGAAAAAGAAACAACTGCCCATACGGCTGTTGGCTGGTCTCAGATGCCACAGCTATATGCTAGGACATACAGTATGAACAAGTTAAACAAGAAGCTCAGAAGCAAGTTTGTGAGCCTCCATTTTTTCCATCGTTAAGTTGGCCCCTGCACAGGATGACATGTAAGCCTGAAAGGGTAGGCTAATTGGTGCTCATCTTCCCCGGCCTGCGATGAATGCCCACTGATCCAGAACTGAGAGGCTGAATCCCAAATGAATGCAAGGAATCTGGCGTTAGATCTCACTGTGAACTACTCATTTTTCACTTCACAGGCTCCAGAGATAGGAGTGATTTTTTAACAAGAATTTCCACCATTAAAACCAAAGAAATATACATTTGCACCGTTTCTCACAGAGACTAGGGCTAATCCAGCTGCATTTAAAATTGCGCGGGTAAGCAGGTGTTTTATTTAGTTACTTTTACTCTAAATAACGCTATTAGCAGGCTATAAGCTACACCAAATTTAAAATGTCCTCTACATATGGGTGTGTGTCTATATGTGTGTGTGTGTGTGTGTGTGTGTGTGTGCGCATGTCATTTGGGGAACTAATCTGCCTCCAGCCTAGGCTCTAAACATAATGTCATACATTTAAGAGGGAAAATAATTAGACAGCCACAAATTATAGAAAGCGCAGAGAAAAAATGTGCCCGTGTTGATTTTGCGGAAATTTAGTACAAGTGAGAAAATAAAAGTAAAAGTAATTATGTAAATGATATGAGTTGAAAATTGGGATCGTGCAAGCAGTGTGCAGAGACTTTTAAGTGGTAAGAGAGGCACATTTTATTGATTCCAGGCCATCTTTTATATCCCATCCAATATTTATAGCATTGCCTAACTTGGGAGCACATAGATTTTGACAGTTTTCCCTGACATCTCAGGGATGGATTTATAAACAGAAAATATCGTCTCATTTCCAATGTGTAATCACAGATGCCCACGATATCTCAACAACTACAGCAGCCAGGTCAAAGCCCTTATGCTTGATTGGAGGAAAAGACTGGCTCTCCCAAGCTGCTCAAAAGCACACACAATTATCTTTGCTTATTAATTTTCCTGCAAATTGTCTCTCCTATTTCATATTGCATTTGAACTCCATAAAACAACACATATTCATCAGACCTGGCGAATCACTTTTTTGCATTTACAGTGCTCATTAAGCCACAAGATAAAGATGTACACCCCCCCCCCCCCCCCCCCAAAATTCATACAGGAAATCAAAAAATAGTTTTGATGTAAAGTATGTCATTTTGTAGACACAGCAGCTGGAGGACTGACACGGCGTGTCAGTTCTGTCTCTGCAAGTTCACTCCTGAATGGCAGCCTGCTAAACAAGATGCACCAAGCCATGTTATTTATGCAGGCATCAATGTCTCCACAAGATCAATAAAAAAAATCCTTCAGTAGTAGGCAGTAAATTAACTTTGCTTTCAGGATGAGAAAAATAATTGAAGCTCTCAACTGAATAAAACAGGCTTTACAGTACAGCATTTGCATTCCTTGGCTCTATATATATAGTGTATAGAAAAACAATGACTTTGATTGCATGGGTCCTGTCCTTTAATGCTAACCTGCAGCATTCAGTGCTCCCACTTTAATCACATTTATTGTATTCTATTACAGGTGCCACGGTTTAATTAAGGCCTATACAGTTCAAACTGTGTAGCAATCACAATACATGAGTGTTTTTTTTTTTACAATACAGTTTTTTTGGAGCTCTACGCCCATCAAACTCAATTACAACCAACTCTGAATTTAAGGACTTCAGAGAAGTTGAGCTGGATGACAGAGATTGCATTAGTTTTAAAAAGTGATGAATGGGCTTTGAAATTTAGACCTCTCCGGTTACTTTATTAGTTTTCTGCCTGCAGTTGTGCAAATGAATATATTGCTGGAGAAACTGTGTTCACACGGGATATTATCTGGAGATGCAAACCCACTGAATCTGAGATACATGGAACATTACACAAGCAACAACCCTCTGCTGTGATTCAGTCTACAGGGCTAACTACACCTCACCTCATTCCGCTGTACCTCTTGAAGGCCTTTTGTCACACTATCCCCAGAGTTGTAGGGTTTTGTGTTAGACTTATTTCAATGAAAAACATTTTAGCACTTTACTCTTTGAGCCCTCGGCTGTACTTAAGGAGTAAAAGCACAAAAATGTATTAAAAAATGACAAAGCCCTGTGGTGACCAGACTCCATCTTCTGTATAAATATGCACTGTTGGCTTGACAAGAGCCACACTGCCTCTGGCCTATAGACTCCCATCAGCTCCCTTCGTAAGAGAAAAGAGGAGAACTCAATCCATCAATGTGGCTACACAGTGCTAGCGTATCTGCTTCAGTTGCCAGCAAAACCCCATTTGCTACCCTAAAAACATCACTGATCTTTGATTGTAGCATAGTAATTAGATTTCCGAACATGGAAATACTTTGCGGGTCCTTCTTTACATGATATTTCTTGTCAAACCTGAAGCCTGGTGAGACTATCAATGAGTACAGTGATAAAAATTGAGCAAATAAAGGCTTGACACTGGGACAGCAGTTTGCGTGTTGCGTATTGGGGGGTTAGGGAACATTGAACACAAGGGTTGCCCACATTAATTCCTTCAGTAAACATACTGCTGTGGAAACTGCAGTATATCAAATTTAAATCTCTTGACAAAGGCTACCATGCAAATTAATACAAAAAAATAAGTTATCAGTAGACTATAGACTATACATATATCAGTAGACTATACATCTATAGTCATAATTTTGCCCAACTCGTCAGGAGAGCGTCGCCTGACACAGTCAGCTGTCTGACAAATCAACCCAAGGCCTAATCCAATATACACATCCAATGATGGCTTTAACTGTGTATAAGAATTTCCACCAAAAACCATTGTGCAGGAAATATTTGACATTATCCTTACAGCAGAGCTATGGAAACAAATTATTTCCATCAATATTAATATTTAACACACCAGCGCGTGGTTCCCTCATGATAGATCTCCCACTGTCATCTGACAGCATGAACTATTGACTTTTTCTAAGGGCACATTGAACAAAGAATAATCCTATACCCTCACAGGAATTGTTTACATGATTTACATGATTTGGTAATTATGCCAGGGAGGAAGCTTGCTGGTAGGAAAACAGTCTGCACTTTAAACACAGAACACCTTATTTATTACACACTCCAAAGCATAGGACCAGGCATTGACCCATCCAAATAAGAAAAAAGGATTACTAAGCGATTCTCATTTGACTGAAATGTCATAAAGCAACAGATCAGACATTGCATTGCACAGTGCGGTATTTTGTGATATTTTAAAGCAAAGACCTGCAAAAAGTTAATAACAAACACAATGGAAAGGTAATGATATCTTAGAGAGATGTTAAAGAGGAAGCATAGTGTCTCCTGAAAATTATTTTACAAAACGACTGAAAAAAAATCCTGCATATTACATGTACAACCTTCGCTTGTGTTCTATTGCTGCAGATAGCCCAAGCAGCAGAGCGGGAAAAAAAAACAGGTCAGCTCTTGTTTTGAAATTTGCTGGTGACAGGTTGATTTTAAAATGCCACAACGCTTTTCCCAGAACACATCTCACACCGCGGGGCTTTCTGTGTTCCCGGCGTTTGGCCTCGATCACCCAGGCGGCCGTCAGCACCGCTCCGGCAGCAGGTTCACAGTCCACACGGCCCGGATCGCTGTGCGATTCACACGCTGTGTCGTGGGTCACGCAACGCCGCAAGGCGTACGTGGGCAGGGGCAAGGCACGCCGAAGCTCTCTAGGTCAGGGGTACCTTGCACCAACGTCACCTGTACAAGACCCTTACGCACAAGCCAGCATCACTATATGGTCCACTAGAAAGGTCACAAACTGGAGAGCGAATTTGCCACTTATCATACGAATCCCAATGTAAATGAAATAACACCCTTGAGTAAGTCTGGAGTCAAAAGCCTTTACATGAAGATTTTACCTTCTAAAGTATCTAATAAAAGGTAATTATACGTGGAAATGCTTGTGCTTTTATGCTTTTATTTGAATTATTTTAGAAATGCAAACAAATAAATGTTCAAATAGTTAGGCCTATACATTTAACAGGGAAACACACATACCTGCTCAAGACTAGCAGAGTCTAACCGAGACACGTATATGGGGTGCCAAATGTAAAGTAAAACACAACACGTTTTTCCTGTGTTTTTTTCTCAGATTTAGCATAAATGTGGCATTTTCCTAAGATTTATGCTAAATGTGAGTTTTTTTTCCAAGATTTTACAGACATGCTAAATAAACCATTTAGTTGATATTTTCAGATTTAATTGATAAATCTCAAATAAGCATTTCCTAAATATATAACTTAAATGTTAAATCTGAGTTTTCAAAAATAAATATTTAAAAAAATAAATATTTATTTATATCTTAAATCTTGCGTTGTAAAATAAATATTTATTTATATCTTAAATCTTGCGTTGTAAAATAAATATTTATTTATATCTTAAATCTTGCGTTGTAAAATAAATATTTATTTATATCTTAAATCTTGCGTTGTAAAATAAATATTTATTTATATCTTAAATCTTGCGTTGTAAAATAAATATTTATTTATATCTTAAATCTTGCGTTATAAAATAAATATTTATTTATATCTTAAATCTTGCGTTTTTATAAAACCAAGATTTAACATTTAAATAAATATTTATTTATATCTTAAATCTTGCGTTGTAAAATAAATATTTATTTATATCTTAAATCTTGCGTTTTTATAAAAACCAAGATTTAACATTTAAATAAATATTTATTTATATCTTAAATCTTGCGTTCTAAAATAAATATTTATTTATATCTTAAATCTTGCGTTTTTATAAAAACCAAGATTTAACATTTAAATAAATATTTATTTATATCTTAAATCTTGCGTTCTAAAATAAATATTTAGAAAAAAATAAATATTTATTTATATCTTAAATCTTGCGTTTGTAAATTCAACATTTAGCTAAATCTAAATCTTTGGTTTAAATCTTTTGAAAGATATACTAATTAACCCCGCCCCTTGGTGACTGGTATCCAATGGAGGGAGGAGGGGAAATAGCTGGCTTTAGTGATGGGGGTAATTGAGGGTCTTCTAGCGAAGTGTGAAACTTGACGTTAATTTCTATATTAATTCCTGTTTGACACACATTATTTACATAACCTACACACAGATAGCATCTGTTATAATCATGTATGATGTCCAGAGAACTAACTAGATAGCATTTGGGCATATTGGTGTTTCCTTGACTGATTTCTTATGGTGAAGTTGAATATTGACAGCCAGCCAAGCCAAACAACAAACTCGCAGCTTGATTCAATAGATGGTTAGTGACCTAGCTCGCTAACCTGTCTGTCGGTAATGTCATAAAATAGCAGGATTCTTGAAACAAACTCGAAACATTAAAACTACCCTTTGCACTTAGGTCGCTAGCTAACGTTACTTGAGATAGGAAGCGAATTGACGTTGACAAACTGCATGGGGGCCAGCAGTCTGACACGACTGGTTAATATAGTCGCGAGTGTCTGGCTAGGAAGGGGTTCGCCTACTAATGTTATTACACATTGATATGGTTACAATTGCCTAGAAATACAGACAATACTTCTGCAAACCTTGCGTCTCCGTCAAGCTAATACGGGACTCGGTTTGTTCCGTATTTTATCTTCTACTGAAATTTCTCAACAGGGGCACCAGAGGGCACTGGTGGACTTTAAGAGATGCTCATGCTGGGAGTCAAAAAAGAAAGGTCGAGAGGTGGGCTATCGTGTTATAGAATTCATATAATTTTTATTTTGAAAAACTGTACAGTCCATGTGTGTCAAATGGTGTAGGCACCGTGTGCCTCAGTAGGTCACTATAGCAGAAATCGCAGAACTTTCATAAACATTCTATTGTCGCGCTACATATACACTGTGGTCGTTGTCGTTCGCAAAAAGTATAAAGGCATTCCAGCGACAGTTTACACTCAGGGGACAATGGAGGAAGAAGCAGCTTTAATAGGCTAGCCTACATCTCATTATGACTTCTGCTTTACCCCTTTTTTGTCGGAGGCCTCTGAAATAAAGTTTATAAATATCCATTTCGAGGGCACCGTATATTGTTTGGAATGTCATTCACTGCGTGTTTCATACACTTGTAGGATGTGGGTTTTGAACGAGGTAGCAAATAAAACGTTTGTAATTAAACCTCAACATTACATTACAGTCATTTAGCAGACGCTTTTATCCAAAGCGACATACAATAAGTGCATACAGAAACGTCACTACAGAACAGATAAGACAAAGCACGTCCTTCCCATAACGTAGCAGCTATCCCTAGCAATGAACGTTGAATGTAGTTCACGGTAAGCTGTGGGTAAATCAGCTATACTACACTTCTATTCTAAATACTATTATATAGGGATATAACATTGATGCAACTCATATTAAACGTTATTTAGTAGGAAAAGCACGCGGGCATAGCCTACGTTAGGGATGTAAATAGCTAGCTACAAGACGGGACTCATTGGGGGAGCAGCCTACAATTCTCTAGTTAGAGAATGAGGTTCAAGAATGTGGAGTAGCCTATTTCACTCGCTATCAGAATGCCACGGATCAGATGGGCTGTCACTGAGTCTAATCACTAAATTTAATCCGGCAAATCTAAGTTAGCCTACTGTGAAAGCAAATAACTTTGCAATGCATTCAAAATTAATGTTACTGAATGGTGTGAAGTGAGCCTATAGCTACTGTAAAAATCAACAGCGCTCTTTCGTCATGTCCACTTGTTTATTCTCTTCAGCTTAATGTATCATGATAATTTTTTTATATCAAACTCAACATTTTTCCAAATTTTCGGGAATTGAGTCAATGTCCATTCGATTTTTAGGCCTAAATTATCTGGTAAAGACAAAATATTTCAACGAATGACATAGGCTAGTAGGTGCGTTACTCTAAAAATTTGTAGTCTTTTCCCCCACTCCAAAAGTGACGTGGTTTATGTAAATTTATCTGAAACGCAAAGAAAATGTTGTTATTGTTACATTTTTTTGGAATACCCAATAAAAGATAATTTTTTCTCCACTCGAAGCACGACCTGTGGGAGGCGAGGAACATCAAAGTCTATCAAAAAAAACAACAATAGACCTGGTCACTCTTCGGAAGAGAATACAAAACCTCCGCAGGGACGGCGTTATGGTGGACCTCAATAAATATAAAAGACTGACAAAAGAGAAATGGGGACGGGGGACGTGGACGACTGGAAAAAAACTTGATCATGTAGTCCACCCTCTAAAGACACACACAACCACATTTTACCGTTTTCATGGAAATGGAATAAATGACAATGTATTACATTTCAATCGGAATTCAATAGTGTTTATTGTATTATTACACTTTATTATGATCATCATTATTATAGCTTGATGTAGGGACAGTGACCTTTTTTTTTTACTAAAGGAATAAACTATAAAAGCACAGTAAAACGAATAGCATGCACAATAAAATAAAAGGACAAATATAGGACATTGAATTATTATGTTTTATATTAATAACCACGTTCTGCACTTTGTATTTTATAGGCTACCGCGTAATTATTGTGGGAGCCGCTAGGCTAACTTAAATGTTATAATACTGACAAACATCCAAAAATGCGACGCAGACGATATAAAATCGGTAAACATTAAAACAAGCAAAATGACGGTGACATTGTTTTTCAACTCTATCCTTCACGTTGACAGATTATGATTTACTCTTGCAAACCACCGGTCCACAAAAGGGTCATAGCAACAAATTAAAGTAGACTAACCCTTGTCAAATTAAATATTTACTTGCAATTGTGATTCATGAATTCTGAAAAAGAGCATGCGGTGTGAGGAATGTCAGAAAGACAAAGAAAAACGAGAGAAATCGTTAATAACTGGTATTATCGCTAGCTGCTAGAAGCTGCCAGCTTGCGAGGTGGGAGCTGCCAGTGAGGTGCGAGGTCTGCGAGCTCACAGCTGGCGCAGAAGGATTGTAACCGCTCTCCAGTGTTCTGTCCATAGTCACCGACACATCCACGCCTGCCTCCTGAAGTGTTTCTGATCTTTCAGACAGGTGTTTGGAGGTAGCATAGCAATGCATCTCATCGGTGAAGCCCTCTTAATCATTCTGCATTGAAATTATGAAATAAGAATAATATTTGAGTTCCACAACTGTTCAATTCAATTCAATTGTATTTGTATAGCGCTTTTTACAGAGAACTGTCACAAAGTGACAGTCACAAAGACGCTGCACAGAGAAACAGAAGGAAAATTGAGCACAAAAAAAAACCCAGCAAGCAAAACGAGGTAAAAAAAAAACTCCCCGGTGGGAAGAAAAAGCACTCAACAGTGGCGAGAAAAAACTCCCCAATGGGAAGAAATCTCGGAAGGAACCTGGCTAGAGAGGGGGGACCCATCCTTCGCTGGCCGGCCCGGTTTAAACTAAGGGTGGGATGGATGGTAATATACTGCAATGAGCGATCTAATAGAACTAGCTGGTTATGGAAGCATATCCGCGCCAAAATTCAAATGAAAATGCAAATCGGCGATTGCATTTCGTTAACATACGATGCGCGCAAAAACCATGACATAATTCAAATGAAAATGCAAAAGGTGCACACTGCGTTTTCATTTGCAAGTTATTGTAGGCACTTTATGTGACAATTTGAAAATGTTAATGCAAATCCATTTCACATTTAATTTTTCTCGCCCTCTACGACACAACCCTGCCATAATTTTAATGAAAATGAAAAACCACATTTGCATTAGCAGTTTCTTGTTGCAATCGCATGATCCATGACAAAAAGGAAATGATAATTCAATTCGCCATTTAACATATCGTTTTCATGCTTTTGCGGCACAAGAGTGACATAATTCAAATGCAATGGCATTGTATCCGTTTGCATTATCATTTCCGTGTGGTCACGCAAAAACCCTTCCAAAAATCCGAACTGAAAATGCAATGCAAACTGCAATGCAAATGCAAACTGTCAAAGCTGTCCATCAAGGCGGGGCCTCGAAGAAAGGGGCGTTACAGGGGACTGTTCAAACCACTGAACATAATGGTTGTCTGTGATTTCGGTCGTCAGGCAGTTACCAGGCTAGATAGCGACATTTCCTTGTTCTCTGTTTGGGGATTATAGGCTAAATGCTATAAACTATGAACGAGGTATAACGTTACGATGATCCTAGCCAGCCCGTTGTTCCTACTAACTTAACCTTAATAGCAGGGAGGACTTGCCTAAGCAGTAAGGGCAATCGATTTCCGTTCACCGGGTTGCCTTAGACAGGGCTGTGTGATAAACCAACATTGGGCTATTGCTTAGCCTATAGGCTATTCCATGTCAGTCACTAAAATAAATCAATAATCAAGAGCCTATTTAAATTGAACAAATTAAAATGTTTTGTGTAAACTAGGCTACAACAGGAAAATCAGTGTCATAGAGGCTAACCGCCTCATCTTAAAGCATTGAGATCTGGAAAGCTCCAGAGACTGCGAATAGCCTACCTAGTAGCCTACCAAAGACGGTGAATTGTGTTGTAGGATAGCCTATGGTGTAACGTTATAATGCAATTAAAATATAATTTAAAACAAATATTTAATCATCTGTAGGCTATGTTGCTTCATGACTAGGCTAAATATAGATTATTAGCCTACAATAGCCGAGGCTACAGGTAAAATTCCCAAGGTTGATGCCGGGCTTTGTGAGTAGGGAGATCAAAATCGGTTGTGTCAAATATCTAAAATCTTTGGTTGTGCCCGCCGGGGTCGTTTCCCCAGTGTTTTCACCACAGAACTATATACGAACGTGGTTTTTTCACCAAATAAAAAAAGAAGCTGTCATTCAGTTTTTACAAGTCTTTTATTGCCATCTGCTGGGTAAAGACATGAATGACAGTCCATACTACACAACATAGCCTATGCGGAATAGGCCTAATTACACAGTTTTATATTTCTATTTAATTAGCCTAGATTCTATACGTTACACCATACAAAATCCACCGTTTTTGGTAGCTAGGCTGTAGCAGGCTCAAGCTGTGTCACATACAGATCGCTGTCTCAGGCTTTCTGTGGACTACGTTACCTTTGCTCTGCACATAGCCTAAGGGTAAGGCTATCTAAAAGAAAACAATAATTAATAGAAATCGTGATGGAAATGCCCACGGTGAAAAGGGTAACACATTTTTCAGGCATAGCCGGCTGGTTTTGGCCACGGAAACCCGTAACATTAGGCTATCGGCTAGTTTCCACACCACATTAACGAAAGCAGGCTAAATTGTGAAATTAATTTAGTTAACATTGGGCTGGCTATGGCTAGGCGTAACGTTTAGGCTACCTAGTTTCCTTTTTAATTCCGATCATTTCGCCTATAATCCCCAAACACAGAGGACTAGGAAATGTCGCTATCTAGCCTGGTAACTGCCTGACGACCGAAATCACAGACAACCATTATGTTCAGTGGTTTGAACCATTTTTATACAGTCTATGGTTTGAACAGTCCCCTGTAACGCCCGGGTTTTTGCGTGACCACACGGAAATGATAATGCAAACGGATACAATGCCATTGCATTTACCAGCTAGTTCTATTAGATCTCTCATTACAGTATATTACCATCCATCCCACCCTTAGTTTAAACCGGGCCGGCCAGCGAAGGATGGGTCCCCCCTCTCTAGCCAGGTTCCTTCCGAGATTTCTTCCCATTGGGGAGTTTTTTCTCGCCACTGTTGAGTGCTTTTTCTTCCCACCGGGGAGTTTTTTTTTTACCTCGTTTTGCTGGCTGGGTTTTTTTTTGTGCTCAATTTTCCTTCTGTTTCTCTGTGCAGCGTCTTTGTGACTGTCACTTTGTGACAGTTCTCTGTAAAAAGCGCTATACAAATACAATTGAATTGAATTGAACAGTTGTGGAACTCAAATATTATTCTTATTTCATAATTTCAATGCAGAATGATTAAGAGGGCTTCACCGATGAGATGTATTGCTATGCTACCTCCAAACACCTGTCTGAAAGATCAGAAACGAGGCAGGCGTGGATGTGTCGGTGACTATGGACAGAACACTGGAGAGCGGTTACAATCCTTCTGTGCGACCTGTGAGCTCGCAGACCTCGCAGCTCACTGGCAGCTCCCACCTCGCAAGCTGGCAGCTTCTAGCAGCTAGCGATAATACCAGTTATTAACGATTTCTCTCGTTTTTCTTTGTCTTTCTGACATTCCTCTCACCGCATGCTCTTTTTCAGAATTCATGAATCACAATTGCAAGTAAATATTTAATTTGACAAGGGTTAGTCTACTTTAATTTGTTGCTATGACCATTTTGTGGACCGGTGGTTTGCAAGAGTAAATCATAATCTGTCAACGTGAAGGATAGAGTTGAAAAACAATGTCACCGTCATTTTGCTTGTTTTAATGTTTACCGATTTTATATCGTCTGCGTCGCATTTTTGGATGTTTGTCAGTATTATAACATTTAAGTTAGCCTAGCGGCTCCCACAATAATTACGCGGTAGCCTATAAAATACAAAGTGCAGAACGTGGTTATTAATATAAAACATAATAATTCAATGTCCTATATTTGTCCTTTTATTTTATTGTGCATGCTATTCGTTTTACTGTGCTTTTATAGTTTATTCCTTTAGTTAAAAAAAAGGTCACTGTCCCTACATCAAGCTATAATAATGATGATCATAATAAAGTGTAATAATACAATAAACACTATTGAATTCCGATTGAAATGTAATACATTGTCATTTATTCCATTTCCATGAAAACGGTAAAATGTGGTTGTGTGTGTCTTTAGAGGGTGGACTACATGATCAAGTTTTTTTCCAGTCGTCCACGTCCCCCGTCCCCATTTCTCTTTTGTCAGTCTTTTATATTTATTGAGGTCCACCATAACGCCGTCCCTGCGGAGGTTTTGTATTCTCTTCCGAAGAGTGACCAGGTCTATTGTTGTTTTTTTTTGATAGACTTTGATGTTCCTCGCCTCCCACAGGTCGTGCTTCGAGTGGAGAAAAAATTATCTTTTATTGGGTATTCCAAAAAATTTTAACAATAACAACATTTTCTTTGCGTTTCAGATAAATTTACATAAACCACGTCACTTTTGGAGTGGGGGAAAAGACTACACATTTTTAGAGTAACGCACCTACTAGCCTATGTCATTCGTTGAAATATTTTGTCTTTACCAGATAATTTAGGCCTAAAAATCGAATGGACATTGACTCAATTCCCGAAAATTTGGAAAAATGTTGAGTTTGATATAAAAAAATTATCATGATACATTAAGCTGAAGAGAATAAACAAGTGGACATGACGAAAGAGCGCTGTTGATTTTTACAGTAGCTATAGGCTCACTTCACACCATTCAGTAACATTAATTTTGAATGCATTGCAAAGTTATTTGCTTTCACAGTAGGCTAACTTAGATTTGCCGGATTAAATTTAGTGATTAGACTCAGTGACAGCCCATCTGATCCGTGGCATTCTGATAGCGAGTGAAATAGGCTACTCCACATTCTTGAACCTCATTCTCTAACTAGAGAATTGTAGGCTGCTCCCCCAATGAGTCCCGTCTTGTAGCTAGCTATTTACATCCCTAACGTAGGCTATGCCCGCGTGCTTTTCCTACTAAATAACGTTTAATATGAGTTGCATCAATGTTATATCCCTATATAATAGTATTTAGAATAGAAGTGTAGTATAGCTGATTTACCCACAGCTTACCGTGAACTACATTCAACGTTCATTGCTAGGGATAGCTGCTACGTTATGGGAAGGACGTGCTTTGTCTTATCTGTTCTGTAGTGACGTTTCTGTATGCACTTATTGTATGTCGCTTTGGATAAAAGCGTCTGCTAAATGACTGTAATGTAATGTTGAGGTTTAATTACAAACGTTTTATTTGCTACCTCGTTCAAAACCCACATCCTACAAGTGTATGAAACACGCAGTGAATGACATTCCAAACAATATACGGTGCCCTCGAAATGGATATTTATAAACTTTATTTCAGAGGCCTCCGACAAAAAAGGGGTAAAGCAGAAGTCATAATGAGATGTAGGCTAGCCTATTAAAGCTGCTTCTTCCTCCATTGTCCCCTGAGTGTAAACTGTCGCTGGAATGCCTTTATACTTTTTGCGAACGACAACGACCACAGTGTATATGTAGCGCGACAATAGAATGTTTATGAAAGTTCTGCGATTTCTGCTATAGTGACCTACTGAGGCACACGGTGCCTACACCATTTGACACACATGGACTGTACAGTTTTTCAAAATAAAAATTATATGAATTCTATAACACGATAGCCCACCTCTCGACCTTTCTTTTTTGACTCCCAGCATGAGCATCTCTTAAAGTCCACCAGTGCCCTCTGGTGCCCCTGTTGAGAAATTTCAGTAGAAGATAAAATACGGAACAAACCGAGTCCCGTATTAGCTTGACGGAGACGCAAGGTTTGCAGAAGTATTGTCTGTATTTCTAGGCAATTGTAACCATATCAATGTGTAATAACATTAGTAGGCGAACCCCTTCCTAGCCAGACACTCGCGACTATATTAACCAGTCGTGTCAGACTGCTGGCCCCCATGCAGTTTGTCAACGTCAATTCGCTTCCTATCTCAAGTAACGTTAGCTAGCGACCTAAGTGCAAAGGGTAGTTTTAATGTTTCGAGTTTGTTTCAAGAATCCTGCTATTTTATGACATTACCGACAGACAGGTTAGCGAGCTAGGTCACTAACCATCTATTGAATCAAGCTGCGAGTTTGTTGTTTGGCTTGGCTGGCTGTCAATATTCAACTTCACCATAAGAAATCAGTCAAGGAAACACCAATATGCCCAAATGCTATCTAGTTAGTTCTCTGGACATCATACATGATTATAACAGATGCTATCTGTGTGTAGGTTATGTAAATAATGTGTGTCAAACAGGAATTAATATAGAAATTAACGTCAAGTTTCACACTTCGCTAGAAGACCCTCAATTACCCCCATCACTAAAGCCAGCTATTTCCCCTCCTCCCTCCATTGGATACCAGTCACCAAGGGGCGGGGTTAATTAGTATATCTTTCAAAAGATTTAAACCAAAGATTTAGATTTAGCTAAATGTTGAATTTACAAACGCAAGATTTAAGATATAAATAAATATTTATTTTTTTCTAAATATTTATTTTAGAACGCAAGATTTAAGATATAAATAAATATTTATTTAAATGTTAAATCTTGGTTTTTATAAAAACGCAAGATTTAAGATATAAATAAATATTTATTTTAGAACGCAAGATTTAAGATGTAAATAAATATTTATTTAAATGTTAAATCTTGGTTTTTATAAAAACGCAAGATTTAAGATATAAATAAATATTTATTTTACAACGCAAGATTTAAGATATAAATAAATATTTATTTAAATGTTAAATCTTGGTTTTATAAAAACGCAAGATTTAAGATATAAATAAATATTTATTTTATAACGCAAGATTTAAGATATAAATAAATATTTATTTTACAACGCAAGATTTAAGATATAAATAAATATTTATTTTACAACGCAAGATTTAAGATATAAATAAATATTTATTTTACAACGCAAGATTTAAGATATAAATAAATATTTATTTTACAACGCAAGATTTAAGATATAAATAAATATTTATTTTTTTAAATATTTATTTTTGAAAACTCAGATTTAACATTTAAGTTATATATTTAGGAAATGCTTATTTGAGATTTATCAATTAAATCTGAAAATATCAACTAAAAGGTTTATTTAGCATATCTGTAAAATCTTGGAAAAAAAACTCACATTTAGCATAAATCTTAGGAAAATGCTACATTTATGCTAAATCTGAGAAAAAAACACAGAAAAAACGTGTTGTGTTTTACTTTACATTTGGCACCCCATACACGTAGCCAAATTTATTTAACGCCATCATAATTTCTTTATTTACTTTATTTAGGCATTAAATTCAGATGCAATTATGTCTTCTGTTACTCAGTTGAGGACAAGCTTATTTTATCCACTGTCACCTTTACACATTTACACACTAATAAGCAACGGCACTGCTACTATTCACAAGCTATAATCTTCACCATATGATTTACCTTATCTATCCACAAAGAAACCCCCGAAACAATCATATATTGTTTGTTTTAACTGTTTTACTGTCGTTCAATGTGTGGATAAATTGTGATGCGTCATTGGATGAATTGTTGTCCCTGTATTTAATGCACTTTTTATCCTCCCTTCTGTTCTTTTACTGAGTTTTGAACATAAATCCCAACGTATGCATTTTAGCGAATGCATCCAAATGGCGAGGAAAGCTGAAGTGAACTGAACGGTATATTGCAATACTGATCAGCTACTACAATGCACTCTCTTCATTTAGACCTGCAGGAGAACCAGTTCCTTCATTTAGACCTGCAGGAGAACCAGTTCCTTCGCTGTTCAGAGCTCATATTTATCTGTTCTTTTTGGTTCTTTTTGGTTCCCTAATTGCGAGAAAAGGTGGATATATTTTTCCGCTGACTACCCGCCCCTGTCCTTCCTCTGTCATTTAAAAGTGTACCCAGTGCAGAGCAACCGTCAAGGTTTCTTGTGTCTGCACAAACAAAAAAAAATCAAAAGGAACCGCAGGGAATGTTAGGGTACGTGACTTCCTGTGTTCTTTGGTTATTTCAGAGCACTTTGAGCTGCCAGTCGTGATGGAAGCCCGAAGATCAGAGCTCAGCGGAATGAGTCCGATCAGCCACAGTCTCCAAGCGCACTGTACTGGCGCTCTTTTAATGAAGCCGATGTCCCACTGAGCAAACGGACGGACGGTTATGTCAGATAGGGGACTAATGAAAAAAGGTCTCCTGGGACGGAGCGGGCCCCTGCATGACTTGCACTAAACGATACACTGAAAACAAATGATTTTATGACCATTAATGGTCGTCAGGAGAGCGACGCCTGACACAGTCAGCTGTCTGACAAACCAACCCAAGGCTTAATCCAATACACACATCCAATGATGGCTTTAACTGTGTATAAAAATTTCCACCAAATAAATCTGAAAAACACGCTCTCCATTCCTGTCCCCATTGTGCTCCTGGTTTTACCCTTTTCCCTCACGTTTCTTGTTATGTTTTCATGTTTCCTGTTTGTTTCCCTCGTGCTGCAGGCTGGGCGTGGTTTTCCCTCTTTGTGTCACTCATTTCCCTTGCATTGTCTCCACCTATCTCATTCCTTTTCCCCGCTTGCATTCCTCACGCTCTCTGCTCAGTTAATCACTCTCGCATACATTCTCACGCTGCACACAATCATTAGCTCATTAACTCTCATATATATTCTCCCGGTTTCCGTTGTCTTGTGCCAGTTCGTTAAGTCTTGTTGTTGAAATAACTCGTCTTGTCTTGCCTAGTGTTTAGAATTCAAACCTTGTCTTGCCTTGCTTTTTGCTGCTTCTAAGTCTTGCCTAGCCTAGCGTATTACGCTACTTATTTTGTTCATGCCTTGCTGTGTTTAATGCCTTGTTCTGCTCTGCTTGTCTGCCAGCCTGCAGCTATCCTAGCACCACTCCACGCAGCCCCTGTCTCCCGCATCCCGCTCCTCCTCTGCTACACCAGCCCAGGATTCCGCCACCATTCAGCCCCTTGCCTACTCCCTCTCCCGTTCTGCCCCTGCTAACGCCATTCCAGGATCCAGTCCCTGCCTTTATTCTCTCCCTATACTTCTGGAGTTTGGACGAAGTAATAAATTATTGAATTATTGCAATTCCTGTCTGTGAGTCGTGCATTTGAGTCCAGTCCCTTCTCGGATCCATAACACCTATGCCGGAAAAAGCAAGGTCGTTTCTCAGGTCTTGGAAATCAAATTTCTAATGATACTGAGCTATGGCCACTGTGTACAACTAGAAACACTGTTTGAGGAATGTGGAAATCATTGAGTGGGTGAATGCTGTTAATACTGTCATGGATCCTGTTAGGAAAATGATTCACATCTAGAGACAACAATATTCTTAACCTGCAAATTGTTGTCAGAGACCACAATTACTGTTACTGACATGTCTATAATGTACTTGATGGACGTACAAAAAAAACATTCCAGAAAAGTTATGGCAAAACATGCTTTGTGTATTCTGCATGACCGAGTGTATGACTGGGTATGAAGAGCCGAGATTACTGAGAATAGAAGCTCACTTAGGCTCATCAACTTACTCTTAATGTCATCAATTTATCTGCGCTCTGTCTGTTTTTTTTTTGTTGAGAAACCAGGAATGTAAGGGTTAGCACAGTCAGTTATTAAAATCTTTGCATTAAGTGATATTGAGAATCTGACCTTTGGTGAAGAGCAATACCGTGAATATGGTGAGGCATCTGTGGGAGTCTTCCTGGTAAAACTTTGCCTAAAGCTCCCATGAAATTGAGAATTTTTGACATAATTCACTCTTTCTACATCATGCGCTCCTTGCTCCTTGCTCCTTGCTCGCAGAACATTTAAAAATATATATTGTTTCTTAAATATTGTTTCTTGTAAAACTGTCATCTGTTGACCCAATGTACGGGTCTGTCTTTTCTATCAAACTGTGGGCAAATATATATATACAGTGGAGGAAATAATTATTTGATCCCTTGCCGATTTTGTAAGTTTGCCCACTGTCAAAGAAATGAACGGTCTATAATTTTAATGGTAGGTTTATTTTAACAGGTTCATTCTGTGAGAGACAGAATATCAAAAAAAAAAATCCAGAAAATCACATTATATAAAAGATATAAATTGATTTGCATTTGATTGTGTGAAATAAGTATTTGATCCCCTAGCAAAACATGACTTAGTACTTGGTGGAGAAACCCTTGTTGGCAAGCACAGAGGTCAGACTCTTCTTGTAGTTGGTCACCAGGTTTGCGCACATCTCAGGAGGGATTTTGGTCCACTCCTCTTTGCAGATCCTCTCCAAATCCTTAAGATTTCGAGGCTGTCACTTGGCAACTCGAAGCTTCAGCTCCCTCCACAGATTTTCTATCGGATTAAGGTCCGGAGACTGGCTAGGCCACTCCATGACCTTAATGTGCTTCTTCTTGAGCCACTCCTTTGTTGCCTTGGCCGTATGTTTTTGGTCATTGTCGTGCTGGAAGACCCATCCACGACCCATTTTCAGTGTCCTAGCTGAGGGAAGGAGGTTGTCGCCCAAGATTTCACGGTACATGGCCCCGTCCATCGATGCGGTGAAGTCGTCCTGTCCCCTTAGCAGAGAAACACCCCCAAAGCATAATGTTTCCACCTCCATGCTTGACGGTGGGGATGGTGTTCTTGGGGTCATAGTCAGCATTTCTCTTCCTCCAAACACGGCAAGTCGAGTTGATGCCAAAGAGCTCGATTTTGGTCTCATCTGACCACATCACCTTCTCCCAAGCCTTCTCTGAATCATTCAGGTGTTCATTGGCAAACTTCAGACAGGCCTGTACATGTGCCTTCTTGAGCAGGGGGACCTTGCGGGCGCTGCAGGATTTTAATCCATTACGGCGTAGTGTGTTACCAATGGTTTTCTTGGTGACTGTGGTCCCAGCTGCCTTGAGATCATTAACAAGCTCCTCCCGTGTAGTTCTGGGCTGATCCCTCACCTTTCTCATGATCATCGATACCCCACGAGGCGAGATTACAGACCAGTTTAACCTATCACAACTAATAGAAAATCCAACCAGAATTACCAATCGTTCAAAAACCAGAATTGATCTAATATTCACAAATAGACCCGAAAGAATCACAAAGATCAATAACTTCCCGACTGGACTCTCAGACCATAACGCAATTTTCCTGTCCAGAAAGCTCACAAAACAACGATTTATAAATGTATCTAAAAATTAATCTAATAATACGCCAAATGTTAATATAATCCCTAATAATCAGCAGCAAAAGCTTGAACTAGCCATAAGAGAAATCGATTGGGATAATATAATTACCTGTGAGGATACAAATAATAGTACTGATTTATTTTTAGAAAAAATTAAAGAGACCATGGCAATTTTTTATAGGAAAGTGAACCAAAAGAAAAGGAAAACCAACACCATACCATGGCTCAATACAGATTGTCTGACATTAATGAAGGTGAGAGATCAACTTCTTAAAAGATCCTTGCGATCTGGACTAACTATAGACCGACAAAATTTTACCTCGGCAAGAAATAAAGTAATACAGACTATACGCAAGGCCAAAACAAATTTTTTTATTAATATTATTGAAAATGCAAACGGGAATGGAAAGAGGATCTGGCAGACTATTGATAAACTAACAGGTAAACATAACAAACAGGACAGCAAAGAATTAGAATTATATATTAATAATCAGCTGGTGAAAAACCCTATTACCCTGGCAACAGAATTAAATATCTCCTTTATAAACACAGTTAAAGAGATTTCCCAACTCTTCACTCCATCTGACTGTTTTTATCGCCCTGTTAACCATGCAGAGCCTGTTTTTAACATCAAGGAGATATCTGAAATAGATGTAGCCAACATTATCAATAAACTAAACAACTCAAAAGCCAGGGATGATTATGGAATTGATTCAAATTTCCTGAAAGCAAACAAGGATTCTTTAATTTATCCAATTACACATCTTATTAATTTATCTATTAAGCACTCAGTTGTCCCATCAGCTTGGAAGGTGGCCATGATAAATCCAATTTTTAAATCTGGAAGCAAGACCGATATGGACAACTATAGGCCTATTAACATCCTACCCATCACTTCTAAAATAATAGAAAAATGGGTAGTCAAACAACTAACTGAACATCTGAACAGTGGCAACACTCCCCTGCATCCCATGCAATTTGGATTTCGTGCTCACCATTCAACTGAGTCAGCTATCAGTTTGTTTATGGAAAAAACTAAACATTTTTTAGATAGGAATGGTTGTGTCGGGGCTGTATTTTTAGACTTAAAAAGAGCATTTGACACCGTTGACCACCGAGTTCTTTTAACTAAATTATCTCACTTTAATTTTTCTGAGCAAGCCCTACAGTGGGTAAAATCATATCTCTCTAAAGAAAACAGTGTGTCCTGGTCAACGGTGTCAAATCCCCTTATCTGGAGTGTCCAGTAGGTGTCCCTCAAGGCTCTATACTGGGACCAATTTTATTTTCCGTTTATATTAACGATTTACCAAATGCATGCAAAAACATTAACATACAAATGTACGCGGATGACGCGGTAATTTTTACACCAGCAAGAAACACTCAAGAAGCTGCCCACATTCTTACTTCAGCGTTGACCCACATCCAGGACTGGCTCATCAACTCATGTCTCCTATTAAACACAAAAAAAACAGTGTGTATGATGTTTTCTAAACATCAAGCTGAGATTACCCACTCCAATGTATACCTGAGAGGAGAGGAGCTTCAGATGGTAAATGAGTTCAAGTACCTTGGTGTCATTTTTGACTCATCTCTCACCTTCAAAAATCACATCAAAAAGATTTCTAATACAATTAAATTTAATCTGTATAACTTTAAACAAATCAGGCCATCGCTGACAGTAGTTGCAGCTAGAATGTTTTTGCATGCTATGATTTTATCCCATATTGGGTATTGTTTCACAAATTGGTCATTCGCTAGTGTAACTTTGCTCAAACCGATAGAATCATTATATAAAAAAGCCCTAAAAGTCTTTGACAGAAAACCATTCTCTTATCACCATTGCCGTATTCTCGAAAAATACAACCTCCTGAGCTTCGACAATTTTTGAAATTTTAAATATGCTTGTTCCGTATATAAAATTCTGTATGGACTTGCACCACCCCCATTAAGTGAATACATAAATCTGAAAAATAACAATGGCATGTCCACCAGGGCCACTACCAGAGGGGATTGTGAGGTGCCTTACAGACGCACCACATTCGGTCAATCTGTGCTGTCAGTTAAGGGCAGTAACATCTGGAACTGCATACCACCCGCAATACGGGAATGCCCAACATACACTACTTTCAAAACTCATCTAAAACAATGGCTTAAAACTAACCAAAAATGCAGTCATAGCTAGACAGATCTGCTGCATCGGATATATACATATATCCAGGCGGCAGGAGAGGATCAACACATTTGGTTTCCTCTAACTCATTGTATCTGATACTTAGTTTTTTATTTGCTATTTTAACTTGTGATGTATGATGCTTGTGCGCAACCATCCCGTGTTGAATTTTACAATGCACTCTACAATGCACTATATACATTGAACTTTATTTCGTCCAGTTTGTATTACTGTAGTTGTCTTATTGTATGAATTGTATTGTTTGTATTTTTTATATACTTTTATATGTTACCTGTCAAGGGACTACGGATGTAAATTAGCAGTTTTGCTAACTCCGGCATGTTTACATTGGTATCTACTAATGTCCATTAATATGCACTGTCCCTCTCAAATAAATAAATGTAAAAAAATAAAAAAATAAAAAAATATAAATAAATAAAGATCTTGCGTGGAGCCCCAGACCGAGGGCGATTGATGGTCATTTTGTGTTTCTTCCATTTTCGAATAATCGCACCAACAGTTGTCTCCTTCTCACCAAGCTGCTTGCCGATGGTCTTGTAGCCCATTCCAGCCTTGTGCAGGTCTACAATCTTGTTCCTGACGTCCTTAGACCTCTTTGGTCTTGCCCATGGTGGAGAGGTTGGAATCTGATTGATTGATTCTGTGGACAGGTGTCTTTTATACAGGTAATGAGTTGAGACAGGTGTCTTTTATACAGGTAAAAGTTGAGATTAGGAGTACTTTCTTAAAGCGAGAGGACTAACCGGTCTGTGGGAGCCAGAATTCTTGCTGGCTGGTAGGGAATCAAATACTTATTTCACTCAATCAAATGCAAATCAATTTATATCTTTTATATAATGTGATTTTCTGGATTTTTTTTTGATATTCTGTCTCTCACAGAATAAACCTGTTAAAATAAACCTACCATTAAAATTATAGACCATTCATTTCTTTGTCAGTGGGCAAACTTACAAAATCGGCAGGGGATTAAATAATTATTTCCTCCACTGTATATATGCGAAATGTGAGACACATTGAACACAATGAGAAGTAACTGATGTGTGAAAACAAATTTGGCAGCCACAATGGCCATTTCCTTCTAATCTAATCCTTCTAATGAAAGGAATTTGATGCATATCAAAGAGCTAACGAAAGGCGGGCAGGGTTTCATTGAAATTGTGTGATTGTGTCAAACATTACAAGGGAAAAAAAACAAAGATAAATATGAATTAATTAAGAGACGTTAAAGTGTTTCTATCATAAAAGGCTTGATCATAAATTGTTAATAATAATAATATTGGGTGGAACACCATATAACAAATGGGATTGATACATTTTTTTTCTAATGAAAACCACAATATGGAATATTTTAGTATGAAAATCAGAGGACCCAGTTGGAATTTTATCATTTACACCAGTCGTACAACATGCAGGAACAAGTCTGACATTTCAAAATACAAGAAACCTAGGCATAAGTTATGCAAATGACACCCAATATTCAGTCAGGTTTTTTTGTATTTATGTGCCACAAAACAACGAATATCAGTTGAAGCCATAAATCAGCAAATAAAAAACCAAGAGCATGATAAGCCAGCACATTAATCATTAACATGGCCACAAATCAAACATACTGTATATATAAACATATATAATCTTATGTATAAAATATCATTTGGAAATCTACAATTTAATATGCTGTTTCTCACCCTATTTGCTCTTAGTTTGTAGATACAGATGTTATAAAGCAAGGATTAAGAAAATAAGAAGAGCATGGGGAATTCTCCACTTCCTTTGAATGTCTGAATGTTCCTCTCTACTGAGTGATGAACAGCCAGTTTCTTTTAGAATTTCCTGCAACGAGTGCTTCTTTCCACATATCCATGTCCTCTATGAGTGCATATTACAATCCCATACTGTCAACATCAGTTCAACTGACAGTATCAGTAACATGACAATATCCCATTTACAGTTAAAATGTTAAAAGTAAGGCTGAGGGTAAACTGTAATATGACTACCCATTCATTAAGGTTGTCGTTGGACTCATATGTCGATTCATTAAGAATGTGAACCATACCTTTAAGCACAGCCTTACATTAGGGATATTTTCTGGTCTTTATGTCATCAGTATGTAATCTATCAGGGAGTAAAGTGACTTGGTGTAGGAGAAGCATATGTTCATCGTAGAACAAGGTTTGTGCACATCTGTCAGCTCAGGCTGTTGTTTCCTCGCAGTAAACAAAGAGTAGCCTACTATGGGTCAGATTTACTGAACCTTTGTGCAGAGGTGGAAAGTACAGGTTCAGAAAGTAAAAGTCCTCTCCAGCATTTTGTTCCAATCACCTGGATTTGCTAATGAGCACAATTCTTCAGCTCGGGCCGTGTCCGAATACGACCCGTCCCCTGTCCCCTGTCCACTCAGACCCCTGTCTACTATGTGCCCTGTCCCCTCACTTTGCAAGCAGTGTGCAAAAGAAATCCTGCAAAACTCTCTCCAAACTAGTAGTAGTTTGTAATATTTTTTAAATTTTTAAAATTTTTTTATTGAGAATATCAATCAGTTAACAGTTGTTACAAAGTGTAGACTATGAATGAAGATAGAATTAACAAAAATAAAAAAGAGTAGTTTGATCAGCAATATGAATAAGTGTAATATGAACCTATCTTGTACCATAGATATGCATATACGCTCTATGTCTTTTACGTTTTTACTTCCGGGTTACTCACTGAAATTGTCGGATGAGTGCACCGTTCTGCAGATGAGTGTGCTCCTGAATTCCCTCAACAAAACCCTGGAAATAAGGGTTTCATCCTGGTATTTTAAGTGCCCCCATTTGTGAGAAAAAGTCGTCCCCTCAAAAGCTTTTTGATGAAGTGTATGCGCAAATATGCACCCTCAAAAGGGTGTAGGGGTCGTATTCGGACAGAGCCCAGGCAGGAGGTAGAACTAATTAGTGAAATCAGCTGGCCGAGTTCATGGGTGGAAGAAAAACGTGGCAGGATTTTTACTTTCTGACTCCTGGACTGTCCACCTCTGCCTTTGTGGGGGGTTAATACAGAAAACAGGCTAAAGGTAAGCGGGTCTTAACTTTGGAGCAATATCATTGAAGGAAATCCTCGAAACAGCATCAAAACAATTTTGGATCAACTTTGGTGAGACCCGACATGGCTGCTAGAATCAGACATCATCAACATCGGCAATGACAAAATTGGGCAGAGAAAGCCAGGCACACAGTGTGGTAAAGTGAAAAAGTAATTGTATAAATGATTAAACTCCAGAGACTCTAGAATGTGAAATTTGAAAGCGTGGCATGAGAGCGAGTGCAGTGTCATTACGGGGAAGATGAGACACAATGAAAAGTGACAGTTTGTCAGTGACTTTATGATAAATGCCCTGCATGCGCATCACAGTGCGTGACTGAATCGAGATGGCTGTTGAGCTGGGAGGTTTCGTGCAGCTGATTTACAAATACATTTCACAGGCAGGAGGAACAGCCCTTCACCCGCAGTTTTGACTGCTGCCAGCCAAGAGCTTTGCTTGTGCACTGCAGGGAAATCTGGGGACGCAATTCATGGGAGGACTTTGGTAGGACTCTAAATTCTTCAATAGTAAAACTGAGCCAGTTCTGCTTAAGGCCGCTTATTATACTGCTTATTATTATACATATTATTATGCTGATTAGATGGTGAGTTAAGTTACGTTAAGTTATACTTTATTGACCCCGTGGGGTAATTTGTCCTCTGCATTTGACCCATCCTAACTACTTAGGAGCAGTGGACAGCCACAGTGCAGCGCCCGGGGACCAACTCCAGTTCTGAGGCCAGTGCCTTGGTCAAGGACAATGGCAGGAGTTTACCTAACCTGACATACATGTCTTTGGTGTGGGAGGAAACCGGAGTGCCCGGAGGAAACCCACGCGAACACGGGGAGAACATGCAAACTCCACGCAGAGAGGACCAGGACCGGGATTCGAACCCAGAACCGCGAGGCGACAGTGCTAACCACTGCACCACCGTGCCGCCCTAAGAGGAACCCTTAGCAGAACCCCCCTCCTCCCAAAACCAATTCAGGTTGGACCCCGTGCTCAAGGTCACAGGTGAAAAATTAAAAGCACACAAAATAAAACAACCATAGGCAGAGATTAAGAGGGTCTGGGTCTAGTTGAAAACTGAAATTAGCTGGCCTGCAATCTCAATTCCGCAATCTCAATTCCGCAATCTCAATTCCCCCACAAACCCCATCCCCCTGGTCCTGCATTAAAAACCGACATGCTTCTGTAATGAATATAACCACATGGGCTCGGGAATACTTCGGAAAACCGTTGGCAGTAAACACAGTTTGTCACTACATCTATAAATGCAAGTTAAGACTCTACTACGCAAAACGTAAGCCATATATCAACAACATACAGAAACGCTGCCGACTTCTCTGGGCTCAAGCTCATCTGAGATGGACTGACGCAAAGTGGAAACGTGTGCTGTGGTCTGACGAGTCCACCTTTCAAATTGTTTTTGGAAATAATGGACGTCATGTTCTCCGGGCCAAAGAGGAAAAGGACCATCCCGATTGTTACCAACGCGAGGTTCAAAAGCTATCATGTTGTGGGGGTGTGTTATGGGTAATTGCACATCTGTGAAGGCAGCATTAACGCTGAAGGGTACACATGCTTTTTGGAGCAACATATGCTGCCATCTAGACGACGTCTTTTTCAGGGACGTCGCTGCTTATTTCAGCAAGACAATGCCAAGCCACATTCTACACGTGTTACAACAGATTCTTCGCAGTCAGAGAGTGTGGGTGCTAGACTGGCTGCAGTCCAGACCTGTCTCCCATTGAAAACGTGGCGCAAAATACGACAATGGAGACCCCGGAATGTTGAGCAGCTGATGTCTTATATCAAGCAAGAATGGGAAAAATTTCCACTTTCAAAACTTCAACAATTAGTGTCCTCAGTTCCCAAAAGATTACTCAATGTTGTTAAAAGGAAAAGTGATGTAACATAGTGGTAAACATGCCCCTGTCCCTATTTTTTTGGGACGTGTTGCAGGCAACAGATTTAGAATGAGCGTATATTTACAAAACACAATAAAGTTGATTAGTTAAAACATTAAATATCTTGTCTTTGTATAATTTCAATTGAATACATGTCAAAAATGATTTGAAAATCATTGCTTTCTGTTTTTATTAACATTTTATACACTGTCCCAACTTTTTTGGAATTGGGGTTTGTACATCCGTTATCTTTAAATATTTACATAAGCATGTTCCTTTTAAATGAGCTTCAATCTATTCGTACCAAAAGGTTTACAAAACTGTAAATGGGAAGGTTGTTTATCCTTGCAAGAGTATAGAAAGAACATTTATAGATGCAGGGTACTAACCATCAGTATTCGCGCGGGCGCGCGCGAGCTCACTTGATATCCACCCTCCACCATTACTCCCCGCGCCCCACCGCCGTGCATTTTTCCCAATTGCATATCACACAAGAGGAGAAAAGTTTCTGTTTCTTGATTTTGCATTATATTATACCTGTCGTACTATTGCTGTCTAGATGACATACTGTAGGTATACAAATGCTCCACCGTGCGTAATTACCCAGTCCGAGCGCATGACCATGAAACAATCGTACGGAAATCGGACAAGACAACAACTCAGTCATAGCCGTAAGAGCTAAGTTAAAGTAGTTCTATATGAAAAATGGCGTCATATATAATCTGATGACAGAATAATTTATTTGGCATCGAAGCGCATCATCGCATAGACAGGTGACATACTGTATACTGCATGTGAAGTGTCTGAAATGTCTTATGTTCAAATATCAAAGATGGGCAGGTGATGGATAGATACCGGTATATGACTTGAAGTTATGAGAAGCTCTGAACATGTTATGTTCGGCTATATAGTAAGATACTTGGTGACATGCTCCACATCATGCAACTCCGCTTTATCAATAGGCTACTTGTGTAATGGTCCATTGCAAAAATAAATCTTAATCTATTTTAGAATTTTACCCATATACCTGTTTTAGCTGTCTCTGCGTTCCATTTTGTGCATTCCAGAGAACCATACTGCATGGAGGTCTGTTCCTTTTCCATTTCTTCTCAGTTTTTGCGAACAGCTGTTAATGATTTAGCTATTATGAACTGGGCACAACTGGAAAAGCTTGACTGTTTTTTTTTTTAGCACGTTATGCTGGTGTACAGAGAAATCCGTCGGTTATCATACAATCCATTGCTTGCTGCGGCGAGTAGACGACAAGCTGCTTACAACGTGCAGGTGTTATCCTCAGTTCGGCTGTTGATTTTGGTCTGTGGGATACGGGACTGCGAATACCTCTCCACCATGAGAAATGAACTTAAAGTTAAGTAATGGCGCCACCTTGTGACATACACCTGGTATAGTAAAGAAAGGAGAAAATAAATGTAACGTTAGTCATTTTGAATGGTCAAAGATAAATGGCATGAAATTTTATTAAATAGCCATTTTGTATTAGTCTACATTCCGATGTAATTGTCTGCGTGGTGGATCTTCAACTAGTGAAAATCGAAAGGAGCAGATCTTTGGGACTGCACATCATGGCGGAAAAATATCGCTGCATGTTCTCCACGAAAAACCAATGCGATGGAAAGAACCTGAAAATCGTTATTCCTAAAATAGTTTTACGGTTTTGAGCAGAGAGAGCATGCTATCCACATTAAACATCACACAATATTCTATGTGGAGTCCTTTGCAGCAAAGTTATTTACAAACGACAAACAAATTGCTGAATAATTACTGGAGGCCATGCCAAAACCTTTCCAATCACATGACCCTTTTTGCTTGTCGAAGGACACAGCAGAATGTACAGACGAATGTACAGACAGCACTGCTCAACTGAAGTCTTCAAGGGGCACCGACCTATGCCGTCCTGATTACACGTCTTCAGATCAAAGTTCATTTTCAGTTGATTTTCCTTGGATTGTTCTCTTTGAACAGCTGGCAGAGATAATAGTAGAAGTAAATATGACTGCATAATGCGTATTCTACAGATATGACATCACGTGTGTATGCAAATAAGCATGTTTTTATTTAACGACTACCTTTTGTGAATTGGACAAAGCCCTGATTAAGAATACTGGGGCCCACCAGTTTTTGAAAGAAATCAGGTGCATGCAGTATGCTATAAAATCTAGGCCAGATACTGCAATATGACTAGAGCTGTATAACTTTAGTTGACACTGATTTGTGCAGACTGTAATGACCTTTTCTATGCCAATTTTATTTTTATATTTCAATTAAATATTTTATTATTATTGTATTATTCTTATTTTTATTACTGTTTACCTTCATGATTTTTGTTTTTGAATCACTTTTGATGTTAAGCACCTTGTATTGCATGCTTGCATGAAGTTTTGCTATATAAAGTTTTTTGATTTGATTTATATGAAGTGAGATGCATTTTATATCAATGCATACATTTTCCATAATAGATTTCTTTTTGAGGGCATTTCTCAGAGAAAATCTGAAAATCATATATAGGCATTCACTTTTTCAAAGTACAGCAGCATCCTTTCAGAGCATACACCCAAATAAATGTTCTTCATTTAAATTCATTTAAGATGGATATAATCTGTCTCCAGATTATTCCAGGCACCGATTTATTTGAAAGTAATTTAGGCTTTGACATTGATCTTCATTTAAAAAACTGTGTGTGTGTTTAAGTTACTATTGCTGAGTCACTTAATTCTGAATATGAACTCGCAATGACATTAAAATAATCGCACGCAAAAGAGGACTGCAATTCTCCTGTGAGACTTGGAAAAATGACAAGAATAAATGTATGGAGGACCTGCCAGATGATGGTTTTTAAAAAAATTAAAAAAATCCCACCACCCTGTCCCCCTTAACTGATATACTGTGCTTATTTATTAAGCAGTCAATCTGTTTTTACTTTATTCAAGCAGAGAGAGCAGAGAGGGTAACAGATAGATAAGGGTTCACAGTACAGACATTGCCATGGCAAATGATGGAACCGCCAACCGCACGGGGTGATTTGAATATGGCTCCCTTATGGAAAAAGAATACACTGCAGTATATTGTAAATATATCACAATTATCGTCACAACATATTTAAAATATACTGCAGTGTATTACATTTCCATAAGGGATCAGCTGCCCTATGGACTGTGCCTCTACATCTCGTCAGTATACTACTTTCTCATCAGAATGTCTACAAATGCCACAGAGTCTGGTTAAATTCAGCACCTCCCTCTCCCACCCACCCAACCCCCAGTTCCTCTGGTCCAGGCGATGCCCTCCTCCACACCGCCATAACCCATGTGTGCAGGACAGAGGACACATCCTGACAAAAAGAGACATGATAATAGACCAAGACTGAGGCATTGCACTAGTTCCTGCACTATTATAGCACTGGTTTTTGGTGCATTGATACGCCTCCATGATGTGGAATTGGCTTTTGCTAGTGCTGACATTGGCAGGGAGTTCCTGTGTGATGCAGGGGGACGAAGTCGATTAAAAACAAAGGCACAGCATTGAAAAACGAAGCAGAAGTCGCGCGGTATATTCCTCCATTTATAAATATACAATATATACAACAATTAAAACAATTATACATTTCACAAAATCAAATCTAATAATTTACATTTACATTAAATACAGTACATCAATCATACACAGTATATCATGAAGGGAGAAGACAACATGAATACAATAGTGTGCAAATGGTTAAAGTGAATGAACTTAAATCCATCCCCCATCCCCCAGCAGTCAGGCCTGGATTCAGTGAACATGTGGGTTACAGGTAATGGCCAGTGTGATTATATTATTGACAAATTAAGTGACAAGTTAAAATAAGTTAATTCTGGTGATTGTTGAACTTTCTTAACCTTGTAAAATAGGGATAAAAATATTTTTTTAAATGGTAAAACAAAGCTACAGCACAAATGTGGATTGAGTTGTGAACATGTTTTAAGTTTAATGATTGTGAATCTGATTTCATATTAAGTATAAAAATATATATTTATTCAAACAATTACGTAGTGCAAAAAATAAAAGTGCACGTGAAAAAGAATAAGCTAGACTAGAGCAAACCTTTCAGCTACACGCTTTCTTCAGTACTTAGAAAGTTGCGAGACAGCTCACATCAAGTAGAATTCTACTAATGGGAATTCTACTCGATGTGAACTGTGCTGCAAGTTGCTAAGTACTGAAGAAAGCGTGTAACTGAAACGTTTGCTCTAGTCTAGCTTATTCTTTTTCACGTGCACTTTTATTTTTTTGCACTATGTAATTGTTTGAATAAATATATATTTTTGCTAGACGCCAGTGTCTGATTCCATGTGCTCCTGACACCTTTTTTTCTATATTGACATTTTCTGGAAGCACCTGTGATAACTCCTATGTACTACATTTACATTTTTACATTTTAGTCATTTGGCAGACGCTCTTATCCAGAGCGACGTACATTAGTGCATTTTCCAACTTGAAACAAGTGCGTTAAAACAACCCTAAAAGGTAAATACGATTTCAAACACCAGGCGCAGTCAGTATGATTATTTTTTCCTTTTTTTGGGGGGGGGGGGGGGGGGGGGGGCCACACTATCAATCATTGGCGTGCACAACAGTAAGCCAATAAGTAAGTACTAAGTGCATCAATTATTTTTTTCAATTTATTTTACATTTTTAAAAATGTCTTCATATTAAGTACAAAAAAACATTTTTTTTTACTCATGTAAAAACAAATGAGACACGATAGCTTTGAGAAAACAGGTGGAGAGTAGAGAGTAGGGAGGGTTATAGGAGAACATGCTTCAAATGAGAATGACTTGCATGGTCAGAGGTCAATGAGTTTTGGGGTTTGTCTCTAAAACATTTACAGCATCCATGCATGAAGGTCCCAGGCAACAGAGCAATCAAGGCACAGCCCATTCCAAGCAGCATTTAGCCTTTATACTGCTGTGTAGCCAAACTGGTAAAAATGTCAGCCATGTCTATAGTCCTTTTATAAATACCCAAACTGAACTCTGAACTATACCGTTAAACAATAACACTTCCTCAAGGTTTTACTGCTGAAGGCAAAATTAACCTACGTGATCCAAAAAATACGCAGTTAGATTTTACGACTGTTCTGACAGTACAGCACTCCAAGGACCGAACTTCTCATTAGCGTATAAAGTCAAGGGCAAAAGACATCAGCGAGAGTACAGGCTGCGCTCGGTGCATAGAAATTACCGTACCAGAGACGGCTCCCTTTTTCCGCTTCGCTTTTCTACACGCCGTTGTTTAGTCTCACGAAAAGCACTCTGCGCACAAAAAAAACATAAACCGGACTCGCTACTGCGTGTCACACTGACATGTAAAAACGTCAGCGCAACAAACTCACAGTTCAGCACCGACTCCTGTGGGCCCTGGAGAAGGAAGTGACTCACACAGCAACCTTGATCAGCCTCAGGAGACACATTCAGCCCTGCCTCTACGAATGAGAGATCTGTATCCTGGTGGACATCGATTTGAGATGGTGGAGTCACTGTCAGCAATGCCATTAGAAATCGTAAAAAAGTGCTCAACTTTGTCTAATAACCGTTTTGCCGGTGCTGAATCCTTAGTAGAGTATATAAGGTCAAAAGAGAGAAGGACAGCAACTCAGTGAGTTGCTGTCCTTCTCTCTTTTGACCAGCAATGCCATTACCCACAATGTCATTGTGACCAACAAAGTCCTGTCGTACCATCAACTGACAAAACCTACAGAAACGCCTCTGAATCAGTTCAAACCCATAAATCATAGTTGTAGTAGTGAAATCACATTTTCAACATTCTTAACTATTCCCAGTGTCGTGACTCAATAATTGGATGCAATGAAATATTCCCTTCTTACAAACAACACGCTGGTAAACTCACAAGGTGTTTTTATACATCAGTCTGAATGTACTGCAAGTGATAAGACGGCCATTGTTTCATTCAATAGGATTTTGCATTTCTCGGCACTAATGAAAAGCTCTGGCGGAGGTCAGTTTTGTCATTGATTGATCACTCAAGTTCTTCAAACTTATTATTTCTTCATATTAAGTGTACATAGAACTAGATTTTGCAGTCCAAATAAGACCACCCCAAACCAATGAATCTTGACTTTAAATGGGTACAGATTCTAGCTGTAAATTTGTATAAAACTAAAGAAATAGGCTCACTTTCCTGTTCCCTCCTGGCACCTGGAGGCTGTGGGCTTTGTCCCAATCTGAGTCACACCAGACACTTTATCAATGGAAAGCCCTGCCTCTCTACTTTCCATTACAGAGATGGCTTCAGGCAGTAGCGCTGCAACAGACCCACCTCCTATCTAGCAGCAGCTCCTCCACATAAAGGTCAACTCTGGCCCCGCGAGCCAGCTTCAAAATTTGTTCAGCATAATGAATTGCATTTAGATATATCTATATATTTATATATATACATATTCGATATTAAGACACTTGGTGTAATGTTAGGAATGGATCAGGTACCAAATACTTACAGCTTCCAGCCTGCTCTTCTTCCTATGTACCCACTGATCTACAAGCGACCAGTTCATTGGCAACTACAGCTAATCTAGTCGGTGCAGTAGGCCAGAGCCCCTGGGCTATATTTAGTGAGTGCATCACTAATGGTTAAGGGGAGTGGGTGCTTCACACATCTATAGCAACTGTAAAGCTGTGTGTCAGTTTCTCCAGATGAGTCATGCTCCTCCGCCTCCCTTCCCGTCAGTGGATGATGCCAGCGAAGGTGTTGATTGGTCAGTGGATTATGCCAGCGAAGGTGTTGATTGGCAGAGGTAGGCTCTTGCTGATGTACTTGCTCAGTCCCGTGTCTTCCTGGAGACTGAACTTGGACTTCGCCGTCTTCTGAATGCAGTACGCAGGATCCAGGCAAGGGGAGACTTCAATACTGCAGGAAGGGACATGTTATCACACCTTTCATTCAACTCTTAGATTGGTTTAGCCTTGGCCTGACTTCGGAAATGGCTTTCACCTACAGGAAGGTCATCACCAGTTGGACTACAGCACACAATGTCAGTCACATATATATCACTGCTGTTCGTTTGGAAAGAATTCTTCACCCACTTCTCACCTCTGAACATCTTTAAACATCCTGCGAGAGTCTTTGTCCAGATACACAGTGAAGGTCCGCTTTTCAAGGGTTCTGATTTTAACGTGGCAGGTTCTGATCGTTGGCGCCTGTCAATATAGCCAAATCCGCATACAGTTTTAGTGGGTCCATGTGCAGAACAGGCAGTATTAGGTGTTCATGAGGATCTGAAAGGACTTATGTAAAAAATATCAATATAAAAGGTTAAATCACACACTCACCGTGCCAAGTTTGGGTTTTTGTTCATTGAAAGTTACAGTAAGACAGTCGAAATCTGGGAAAATCAGAGAAAGACCAGGTTAGGTATTAGTGAGTAAATTAAACCCTATTACTGAGTATGGGGGCACATTATGCAGCTTTATAAGCCTTTCTATAACCTCACAGCAAGGTGCTACAAGTTACTTGTATCTTTTAGAAATATTAATATTCAGAGTAGTATCTAGACTACAGTAAATATACACAGAGGGGTACTATAAAAAATAATCCCGATAAACTACACTAATTTACAATTACAAAGAAGATCTCCATGGGTGGGGTTTGTGCTCTCATCACATCCATATATGGTTAATTGCTGTACTGTATAAAGCCTCAGTAATGACCCCCCATTGTAGATCTATCTAGTTTTATGTACTATTGCTACTACCTTCGGTTTCATTCGAGGGAATAGCGTTGATGCGTACTCCAGTTGTCCTTAGTGAAATTCCCTTATCAACTCCTCTATTGCTTAACGAGACCTTAAAGACACCAAGAAAATATGAAACGTCATTAATTGCATCTAGTTACACTTATGTTGTAATAAGTATGGAAACCGTTAACTTTACCAAGACCAATAATATCTCCTACTAACATTTATAGCAATTGTTTACCGTTCTGTAGTTCATTGAAACAACCGCCCCACATATTTCCGCAATGTTCTTCTTCTGCCGAACTGACTTATCTGAAAGAGCGAGGACGTGCTAATGAGCACACAGGCTAACATGCAGAGCTGTGTAAATGTACATGTTGTATCCCAACATGCCGAGCGTTCACACTGCCGGCGTTTCAGCCTGTCTTCTGTACCTTTCAGTGTAGCTGCGAGCAACTGAAACTCGGGGAAGTCTACCTCCAGGTGGGCCACAAACACATCCTCCACTGGCTCTCTAGTCAGGTTGGAAAATGACATCTGTGCACATACAGAAATCAAAGTAGCAACAGTTACGGAGAACAATTTTTATCCCACCCAACCAAACACAACCCAAGGGTTCAATTAACTCAAATGAGGAAACTTGCCTTGGAGCATTTCAGTAGAGTAGGGTCTTAAAGTCTTTAACTCTTAAGTTAAACTCTTTTATTGCTCTTTTTTAATTGAGTTATAATGACTTGTTGAGTCAGTTGAGACTGTACATTCACTTAGTAAAACTACATTTCCATTTACAGTGTGTGCACTGAATACAGTCAGTTAATTTAGGTACTAAATTACCTCAAGTATTGCATTGCAAATACCTTCTCCACACTTAGGGGTTCTTATATTGACATATAATCATACTTTGATTTTCAACTGACTACAGTAATGTATACCGTTCATGATATTGTGTAGTCACATTTATGATCATTCACAAAAGGCAAAATCAAAATGCATCTAACTTGATGACAACAAATGCCTATGAATTCTGTTTATCAGTAATAGTCTGCAGTCACGCGGTGTCAGTACAGGGATCATGCGTGTCTTTAGTGTAATTAGTGAGCAGCAGGGCACATTTGTGTAAATATATGCATCGGATTCAGTTTTGTCCATCAAAAGCAGTAACGCCTGTTCCCAGGTCAGGCTGAGGGCACTTAACCTGACAGAAGGAAAGACGGATGGCCTCTCACCTTGACAGAGTAGATGGTGAAGTAGACAGGCTGCACCCCAGTGCGAGTGTAGTAAGAGATGACATCGGCCAGGAAGGAGCTGGGCTCTGACGTCCTGCTGGAAGAGGACTGCTGAAATGGTAGAGAGGGAGGCCCACTGCATGACTACATTCACTGCAAACGCCTAGAAATTTGCAGCCAATGTACCCCAGGTTTCGCTCAATTTCACTGAACTAAATGACCATTATAGCCGTTTTACCAGAGTAGGGGCTCTGCTCTTGTGTCCATCCATTCTCCACGTCAGTTATTGACAGACCTGTCACCATGCTAGCTACTTATGCAGATTAACACAGCAGTTCCCAAACATTTTCATCTCAAGGCCCCCTAAAATCACCACCCTCCGTTGAGAACCCCCCGTCTGCCACCCTGAGTCTAATGTCTGACACCGTTATCCACCAATCACATGCTGCAATGCAGTAGCTTTTACTGCTAAAGGAGGAAAATTTGATTTTTAAGATTCTGCACGTTCCACTGATCTTAACAAATGGGGCAGATTTTACACTTCTGCAAAGCAAAGTTGCATGGTGCTGTCTGTATAACTATAGATTTGGTTTCTCTTCTATCTGTGCTAATTTCTGTAGAATGTGGTAACTTTTGGTTTCATCAGACACACACTAACTCACTGGGTTCTGTTAAAGAGAAACTGGGGCTGTATGAATGTATGTCTATGTCTGTATGTGAATGTTGTGCTGCAATTGTGCAACCCCAACTTCCTGGTTTCTGTTTTGCTTACCTAAGGGCTTCAAGAAGAAAGTTCTTGAAATACAACTGAAGCTTTATGTATATCACATTAAAAAGATAAAAAAATAAACTTACCATTTTTGCCAACTTAGGAATCATGCCTCCCAGGCTGTTTACGTTGCATTCGTACCATGGGTCTACCCTTCCTAAGTATGTGGCCAGGGCACAGGGATTGCTCTTTACTGGCGAGACGTTTTCCTGAATGAAAACAAGAGTGCGGTTCGTGTTATACAGTCTGGTATTGACTGCACTGCATGTGCTCAGCTAAATACTGGTGTGTGTAAAGGTTATCTGTGCACTGCACCAGAACCGAAGCTGCCTTACTTTGACGGGAGAGGTCACGGCGGGTTCATCAGACACGGGGACGTAGTACATCTGCAAGTTCACTTTCATGGTCAAAAAAAGACGTCTTGCCTCTCTCTTCCTGTTCGACGAAACCGCATGTGAGGCATCAACGCAAAAGAACATGTGTTGAAAATGTAAATTATGCATAAATACATTTAATCTCATTACAATTTATTGGCATCAGCAATTCAGCTCCCCTCAAGAACTGTCAACAAGCCCTCCTGGAGGACTGAGGTGAGTTTTTGTTAAATTAAATGAAACAAATATAACCCTAATTTTATTTCATATAATAAATATAGACTATTTCAACAGATTAGGTTTAGCAGATACAAACAAATACATGCACTTGGTCATTAGAGGTATTAGAACATGGTGAAAGTGTTGATGTAAGAGGCCCTACATTACCTGAGAGAGTAGTAGGCCTTGGCCAGCCTCCCCAGAACCCGGTCATCCCCCATAACCACAATGCGTGCGGTGAAGTGCCGCTGCTGTTTGGGGAACGGGGTGCTACTGCTCCCCGCTTTCCTCTGCAGCGTCCCGCCAGTTCCCAGCTCCTCCGGGGAGTCCTGTATGAGGGCCATGCTGTCCGAAACCGAGGGCTTCGTCTTGATGCAGCCCCGGCGGGTCAGCCGCACCTGGTCCTGCTCAACCCCGCCAGCAGGGGGCTCCAACCCCGCGCCGGCAAACTCGCTTGCAGGCAGGTCCCTCTCGATCCCGCTGTCCGTCGACATGATGGAGAGCCGTGGCATCTCGGGGCTGAGGTCGGCGGGGAAGTCGGCCATCTCAAAGTCATCCTGGCAGAGCGAGCAGCGCTCGCTGGAATTGGGGCGGACGAATTTCACCAGCTCCCGCCCTGAGTGACAGATGAGAAACACATGACACAAATGATTGGCGCCGCAAGGTAAATGTTCTGAATATGGCTGTGTTGTGTTGTGGTGTGGTGATGCCTCAACTCATATTGTTTAGTGCTGTTGGTTTATCTTTCGCTACAGCCACTGCACATACGCTTGGTTAGGCCTGACCACTATCCCAGCTGCAGCCTTCACTCCATTTCCTAGCCTCAGCTATGCAGCTTCATTTGCATTTTTGGGTTGAAGGGGCAGGGGATGACAAAAGCAAAACCCATTGAAAACTGGAAAGTTACAGTTTGTATCCGACTCATTTGAGAATATCACTTGCATATTGCATTAGAAACAAATAAATAAAAATCAAATCAAATCAAACTTTATTTACATAGAAAACGGCTGTATGAAGTACCCTCCCTTATATAAATATATTATTTCTTGGTGTGCTAACCAGTGTGTCCATTAATATGAGAAGAGCATTTCAGCAAGAAAGAAGGGGACTTGAGAATACACTTAATACATGAGACACTCACACAAGTCCTCCTCCTCTCTCCAAAGGTGGAAGCTGATCTCCGGATTGGGAAGCGGGGTGTCACACACGGAGCCACGGGACAACGGATCTAAAAAAACAAAACAGGAATGCTCAAAAATATTAGAAACATAATGAAAAATAAGGCGCGTTTCCTCATGCTTTCTGGCAGCCAGTAACACGAACCAACAGCAGCAACGAAAACACAACATTTGAGAGCTGATGATGTCACCACTACAAGGCCGTAGCAGACTGTTGACAAAGCCGAGGTCATTAAGGCTGAAAGCAGCGTCTGTATAGGCCAGCCCGCGCTTGCAATGAGCACCTTAACCAGCTTTCATACTGCATGTGCGGCACACAAGGACGTCCTCTGGTTATGCAGTGACAGGTCGACATTCCCGTCCGCCTGTACTCCACCCAAAGGGATTTAGGCGGTGTGTGTGAGACGCCCTGTCGGCCCACCTTGGTGGGCAGCAGTGAGGATCCTGCTGTAGAGCTCCCGTAGCGTGGATGTGTAGCGACCGGGCTCCGCCCCTGCTTCCTCAACATTCCGCTCCACAGTCGCCACCACTTCCTGGAAGTAAGGCTCAACATCTTGGCCTATGTCCTGCCACCAGACAAAACACACTATTAATAGAAGTGGGTGAAAGGCCGCATAAACGCCCAGGCGAACACATCTGTACGCCAGTGTCCTGTTGATGAATTCAGCACTGCTGACTGTCTGTTCAGGACAGCGCTGTCCTTGACATCTCTCCACAGAATAAGCAGAATAAGCAAAAAAAAAAAAATGCTTCAACCATTAATGGTCTTGTATGCTGTTTCAGCTGAAAAGGTTGTGTGAGATTACAGTGCAGTGACAATGAAAAGAAAGCCTGGATTCAACATTCAACGTGCTTGTACTTTTTGCAAAACTTTTTTCATTTTTTCATACTGTTTTAATTGATATATTATTTCATTATAATCATAACTGACCAAATACAATTTGCAAATACAAATACTCAAAGCCACCAGTTGACACCACTGTTCACACCTAGTGTTTAATCAGTTTTACCCACAACCACACCTTCCATTTAGACTATGACATACGCTGGTGCAGTAGTTCTCTAAGAGCAACCAACAATAACTGAAAGAAGCTTGACGCAGCTCAGGGAACTATGAGAAGAGAAGAGAACATACACACACACACACACACACACACACACAAAGACAGACACATGCACGCACGCACGCACGCACGCACGCACGCACGCACGCACGCACGCACGCACGCACGCACGCACACAGTAGGTATATTTGTCTCCTAGTCGCTCTGACCTTGAGAACGTCAGCCAGTGTGGGTCCGTGGCAGTCTTCTCCCAGGGCCGCCTGCAGGGTGTGCTGCACCACCCTGCACATGTGGGCCAGGGGGCTGTAGTAGGACCCTGCCAACTCCATGTCCTCCCTGAGGGAGGCCCCCAGGGGACCCGCGAGCACTGCGGGGTCTGCAAACACAAACAACCTGCAGAGAGAGAGCCCATCAGAGTTTTCCTTACATCATCATTTACTGCACTCAATGCAAGTCGCATGCAGAGACACGAGCTACAGATGAGTGTGCACACTGACAGTATGCATTCACCACCCATTACTTAAAGAACAGGGCTCAGGGCACACATGAGCGTGCACACTGACAGTATGCATTCACCAGCCATTACTTAAAGAACAGGGCTCAGGGCACACATGAGCATGCACACTGACAGTATGCATTCACCAGCCATTACTTAAAGAACAGGGCTCAGGGCACACATGAGCATGCACACTGACTGCATGCATTCACCACCCATTACTTAAAGAACAGGGCTCAGGGCACACATGAGCATGCACACTGACAGTATGCATTCACCACCCATTACTTAAAGAACAGGGCTCAGGACACACATGAGCGTGCACACTGACAGTATGCATTCACCACCCATTACTTAAAGAACAGGGCTCAGGACACACATGAGCGTGCACACTGACAGTATGCATTCACCACCCATTACTTAAAGAATAGGGCTCAGGACACACATGAGCATGCACACTGACAGTATGCATTCACCACCCATTACTTAAAGAATAGGGCTCAGGACACACATGAGCGTGCACACTGACTAGGGATAGGGTCGTTTAACCATTTAACCGTGTACACGAAAATTAATCACTATCCGTTTAGGACGGATTAACCGAAATCTTAAAATACATTTTTAAATTTTTTTTAAATCATATTAATTATTTAAATGTTGCGTATAATTGTTCCTCGTACAATATTATGTCTAATATCTAAAGCATTTAAATATATCTAGATCGGAAATCACGTCAACATAAGTAACGTTGATGGAAAAAATGCGGGAGTGAGTCAGTGAATTTGAGTGAAAGCATCAAAATGAGCGGCGGAAAAGCTAAAGCCTGGAATTATTTTACAAAACAAGTCGACGGCAACTCGGTAACATGTACAATCTGGTGTCGTTTTAAGTGTGAAAGGGGGGAGTACGGCTCAATGAACAATCATCTGTGATTAAAACACACAAACGTAGATTTTGAACAAGATGCCGCGGTGGGTAATGCTAGCACCCAACCCCGAATAGGCTCAGTCTTCTACAAGTGCACTCCACAGAGAGCTGCGAAAATCACCCAGCTGATCGCCAGGCTTTCGGTCTCTGATGGAGTATGTTGAGCCATCTTACTCAGTGCCAAGCCGGTGGACAATAACAAAAACACTCCGTGATTGGACTGTTTTATTTGAATTTCATGACACTAGTTTATTTTATGAAAACATTTTGAAACAGTAAAGTATATTCTATTATATTCTAACCTATATTTACCTCCTAACGATAATCTTTCATAACTGCTTGCTTACTTACTAGCAGCTACCCGAGTTCCCGACCAGTATGGTTGGCCTCTATGGATATGACGTCATCGCTTAAGCGATGACGTCATTTTACGGTTAACCGTGGATACACGCCAACATTCTAAATTCAAACGTGTACAAAAAAAAGCCAAAACCCCCATCCCTAACACTGACAGTATGCATTCACCACCCATTACTTAAAGAACAGGCTTAGGACACACGGCCCTCATTTCTTACTAATGTACGGATGAATGGTTGTATTATAAATGGTTGTGTACTTACTTCTCTTGGAGGGGATAATGCTCGCTCTTTAGACTCTGCTCGGCCAGAACCATCCTCTGGTACAAAGCACCTGCAAGGGAAATGGGTATATACTATAGCAAGGGAAACTGGGATATACTATAGCAAGGGAAACGGGTATATACTATAGCAAGAAAAATGGGTATATACAGTACTATAGCAAAGGAAACGGGTATATACTATAGCAAGGGAAACAGGTATATACAGTCATGGACGAAATTGTTGGCACCCCCTGTAAAGATGAGCAAAAAGGGTTATAAAAAATTCACCGTTTGGTGAATTAGCTTAATCTCACACTGAAAAAACAAGAAGAATCCAACCTTTAATTGACGTTAATTTATTATGAGAAAAAAAAATCCCACATCAAGAAATAATTATTTTTAACAAAACCACATTGGCCACAATTATTGGCACCCCTGCATTTATATATAGAATAAAGTAATAATTTTTAATATTTGGTCACATATCCTTTGCATGCCATGACTTCCTGATGTCTGTGACCCAACAACATCAAAAGACTCTTGATATCTTATTTTCTGGTACTCTTACAAGCGATACTATAACATCTCTGCATTTGAATGGATCTCTATGGGAATTGGGGGGTGGGACTAGATTTAGCTGTAAATTATGCTGGAACAGTATGGAATACATGGTTGGTAAAATGACTGTAAGTCAACAAGGGTCTGAGGTATCAAACAAGCCTTAAACAATCACTCTGCTGCCAGATATGCAGTAGATATGGATGGATCACTTTAAGGGTTGTTTCTCCTGACAAATTTTCCTATTGAACTCTATGGAAAAATAAGTCAGGAGAAGAAACCCTTCAAGTTATTCATCCATATCTACTGCATATCTGGCAACAGAGTGATGGATTAAAGCTTGTTTGATACGTCAGACCCTTGATACGTTGTACGACGATGGTACAATGATAATTGTCACTGGAATATTGAGTGACGTGATCGGTTAAACCCACACAGCAAAAATGCCGGTGTACATTTAACACATTTAACGCGGCCGCATATAAAGACCCTAGGGTGTTAAAAGTACACCAGCAGTGTTAGATTTTTGCTGTGCAGTATGAAATGCTGGGCACAGCACCTGGCGTGACGCGTTCCTTCTTCATGCTCCTGGCATAGCTGAGGCCCACGGTGCAGTACGGCTGAGGCAGAGTCAGGAGCCTCTTGCAGAAGTCATACACCCTCTTATACAGGTCATCTGGAATATAGGCCGCCTGCAACAACAGCACAATGACAGGCACCGTCAGCTCCGTCTCCCGGAAACAGCAGGCCTGTCACAGAGCCAGGGCCGCGTCACAGATAACCATCAGTGACAAGAATACAGTGTACAGGAACGAGACAAACAGGAAACCGGACCAGAAAAATCTAATATGAGGAAAAACAGCATCTAGCCCCCCCCCCCAAAAAAGATGCAGATATGGAGAGCTGCAGGAAATAATGTGGATCCGTCTAAATAAAGAGGATTGTTTTGTCTGTAGAAAATAGATCTCACCTGTACAACAGCATAGATGAGTGTATGCAACAGGGGAATGATGTACATTTTACAGTCCAGCCTCTCCGCCTGGGATGACAAGGGAAAAAAACCTTACTGAGCGCACATTTCTACAGCAACCAGTTAGATATCGTAATGTAACATGCCATAAAATACTTAAAACGAGTCTTAAAATGACATTCATATCATATGTAACAGCATTTTAGTAGTGCGTCTACTAGGTTTGTGAAACAAAAGTCACAAAAACAGCTTTAAAATAATAAAAGTCATAAAACACTTAAGTATTATGACACTCAGCCAATCTTATAATGTAAAAGCAATACATTGGGCCTAAATTCATGACCCACAGCATCGGTGACATACCCTCTCCAGTTCCTTCACTGCTACTTTCACCAAAGAGATGCAGTTTGAAGGGTTATTCTGGACCTTCTTGTGCAGAGTCCATCTTAACATCCCTTTATGAAAGACCCATTCATTAATCAGTAATCAATCAGCTCTCCAGACAATGTTCAAGCTGAGCAGTTTCTAGCCATGAACGCATAACACATTAAGCCCATTAACATTGCACTAATGCATTATTAGTTTATTAGAGGTTTGAGAAGCGCACGTCTGCTATATTATACATACAAGTATTAAAAATCATACTGCCTGATCCTTTGGCTTCAGGACCGTGCGACATGCATATATGAGTCATCCTGACTTGACTGTATGACTTACACCTTCAGGGTTTTCCTGACTGACTTTATCACATGGCCGTATGACATATGACATCTGCAAGGTTTTCCTGACTGACATACACCTGTGGGACAGGTTACCTCTGTTGGACATGGAGGCCGGATGTTGGCAGTCCAGCTCGCGGAGGATCGCCTGGAGGCTGCGGTAAATGTCAGACTCCGCCGCCGCAGATGCGTCGCCCCCTGCAGGACAGTTCAGAGGCTTACACCGCTTATAGTGCCAGTGCTGATATTATCAGTGGATTAGAGTAACAATCAGTGGATCAACGGAATGAAACAAAATGAAAAATTTGGCACTACCCCCAAACTATGCTTATGGTAAGTTTTTAAATTAGTACCATTCTTATTATCTGAGTGTAGAAACTAGAAACCTTACCCAAGATGATATTTATTGAAGGTATAGTAGAACCTCAGAGATGCATTTATGAACTATTTGAAAATTTTTAAAGCTATATCAAAGTACACCAACATTACAAATTCGTTATTTACTTATCGGAATTACTTAGATTACTGTAGGCTTATTTTGGAAGCGGACTACCCACATTTTGTAGCGAGAAACCTTTAATGGTTTAATATGGCCAATTGTAAAACCAGTGGTAATTAGGATCTTATTAGAACAGGGCTTTCCCACACTCCGGGGGAACCCCTGTGTATGCTGGCGTTTGTTCCAACTTTAATTACAGTTCCTCAAGTATAAAGAGCTGTTAATTATTTCTAACTGGATACTTTTCATGAATTTTCATGAATATTCTACATTCCCTTAAAGGGTAAGTTCGCTATTTTGGACCTTGGACCCTATTTGCGGTCCGTCTTCCATGAACCTGACCCATGAAGTCCATTTTTTCGCTGATCGGTCCAGTATTGAGTTCGCTACAGATTTCCTGTAGGCTCTCACTGGGCTACAATAGAAGTCAACGGGGCAATTAGAAATGTTCGATAAATGTGCTTTCATGTACAATAAATGAGACGGGAAGCTCAGGGTGTATTGTTACCGGTCTCAGTATGCTCTCCTGTGAAATGTATCTCAATCCGAACATTTTTACGTGCTTGGCATGGCTTGGAAGTAAGCATTTCTCTGTTGCTTGTTTTCGCTGCTCCCGCGGAGTACTATGTGTCGGGGGTAGGGGAACGGGAAGGTGTGCCGGCCGTTTATGAAACTATCTAGGTGAGCAGTCTGCGTTTGTTTACCTGCAGCAACGTAGGCTACAATTTCCACAAAAAAACTTGGATGATGGATGACTATAATGATTACGAAGACGAAGAATTCGATTTTGACTGACGTTACTGGCTACAGATTTGAGCCAGAATACACGGACACGGAACTACAAGAGATGGATGATAAGAGAGCAAGAGAAGAGAGAGAGGCTGAAGTTGCGCAGGTAATGTTATCCGAAGTCAGTGCGAGGTAGTGCGGTCGGAGAAATAGTTCTGTTTCAAATGGAACTGTTGTTTCAACGTTCGGTTTGCGTTTGCGATAGCCTACATTTCACAGGAGAGCATACTGAGACCGTAAGAATACACACTGAGCTATAAAAGCACATTTATCGTTGTTTTTCCATAACATTTCTAATTGCCCCGTTGACTTCTATTGTAGCCCAGTGAGAGCCTACAGGAAATCTGTAGCGAACTCAATACTGGACCGATCAGCGAAAAAATGGACTTCATGGGTCAGGTTCATGGAAGACGGTCCAAAATAGCAAACTTACCCTTTAAGAGCTTTTAATCAGGAGGATCAGTTCTCAGACAACTAAGGCTCTCGTTTTCTGTAATGCGCTGTGGCAAATGGTTCCTCTTGAAAGACATGTTACATTTTCAGTTGGTCAAATGGATGGACCTACAGCTGAAATTCGTGAAGTTGTAAATGCTGCAGGCGTGGTCACCCAATTACTGAAGCTTCTTGAATTTTTGCTTCTTGAATTGTGGAATCTGGGATTTGTTTCAGTTTTAATGATGGTCTTTTTGTATAAAGTCATAATAAGGAGCTGGATGAGGAGTAATTACATACATACCGCTGGTTTGTTATCCCATACAGCTGACCGGTCAGGCCTGAGCTCTGAAGTTCTACTGCACTATTTTATATAGTGGTGTAGGCAGTGGCATATTTACTATTTCAGATGAAATTACAGCAGAGGTCAAGTAAATACCTGTGGCCTCCATACGTTCCTTGTTCCTAGACAAACCCCAGGAGGCCATGGTGCTCATGCGTCGCACACATGATGGTGCCAGAGGGTCTCACATGTGGCCAGAAGCAGGTGTGTGTGCCTGCGGATAAAAAACACAAGCAAACGCACAACTTCACACAGGCCTGCCATTCAGCAGCACAAGAGAGAGAGAGATAGAAAGAAAGAGAGAGACAGTGAGAGACAGAGAGAGAGAGACAGTGAGAGACAGAGAGAGAGAGAGAGACAGTGAGAGACCATCATTCATTATCTATTCTAACTGGTGCGCCTTTGATGAGCCATGTCAAGCATTTAATCCATTAATTAAAACAACCTTCCCCTCGAGCCTTGCTAAACATGCAAAAAGGCCAAGTCCGTTCACTGTCTCCCAGTGCCAGATTCCCACTGTATACTCAGAAGGAGCTGAATGGTACACGAAAGCAGCTTGTTAGAGCCAGTAAGCATGGATACTTGATGGAATCAGTAGACAGCTTAGACTTGCTGCCGCTGTGTTACCCAGTAAGGACCAGGACAGAACAAGGCTTCAAACCCGCTGACACATAGGATGCTAATATGAACTGGCTAAGTGCCACGCACGATTTAATACTATACAATTATAGAAACGTGAAAGAGAAAGTAGAGTGAAACGTATCTCTGTCTTGGTGGCTTTTCACTGGGGCCGTCATGCTGAAGCCAGGCCTTCAGCAGTCAGATAAACTAATCGACAAGGATTCCACTTGCTAGGCCATCACACTGCTGCCCAGCGCCTGGTATATTTTGTATATTACAGTCAAATTGCACATATCCCAGTCACAGCATTGTATTTTACCCCCCACAGACCTAGGTAGCGCCAAATATGGTCCACTAATTCTCCAATAAAAACAACATGCAAACATTACAGTTCTAAAAACTCCATTAACTCTACAGAGCTGTTTTATGGTGCTGACGCTGAGTAAATGTTACAGAAATCGGGAATGCAGAGATACTCAACAACAAACAAGGCAATGTAGGAATCAGACCCCTGCTGTATGACAGACAGGTCAAGTTACCACAGCCAGTGAGCTAAAAAGCAAGAATCTGTTGCAAGAGAGACGGTTTTCTCTTGCATGTTTCTCCGCTGACAGCGAACACACGCGACCAGCGCTCCACTGTCTGTGCGGTGAAGTCACTTTCAGCTGGCAGGCTTGTCAGTGTGCCAGACTGAAACAGGAAGCTCACGAGTCCCCCCACCCACCCCAAAAATAACCTGTACCTCACCTTTCCCCCGGCCCAGCCCCGTTGTCCCCGAATCTCTTTGGCTGTCTGGACACTGAGCTCCTCCACGCCAATCCGAGGAGATAAAGAGTTAGAAAAGGAAAGCTGCTCACGGGGTGCACTTCCTCATCGCTCTGGTGACAGAGTGATGGGCGGGAGGCTGAACTCTGCATAAGGTTGCAGCGGAAGGCGGTGGGAGGGAGGGGGGCTGTGTGAGGAGGAGGGGGGTGGGGGCGAGGACAGAGGAGCAGACGGGGGAGGGGGAGGGGGCGGCGAGGAGGGGGGAGATGGTGGGGGGGGGGGGGGTTGTTTCACGCCGCCATGTTTAATCATTTCATTTCCCTTTTCTCCTGCTGTTCTCCCCAGCCTGAGTCTGCAGGCTGATTGTGAGAAGCTGTTTGTAGTGTGCGGATTTTAGACCGGATCCCCCTGCACTCGGGGAGCCGACAGCACCACCTCCGCCAGGGCCATTGTCCCGATGACCGCTTCCTGCAGCCTCAATAGACGCGCATCTGATTTTAGAAGATCAGCACGCTCAGCACGCTCAACACACTTCCTGTGCTCTAAATGAGTAGGCGTACAAAAGCGTGGCTAGCTATATTTAGACCACTGGAAGTTTTTTTTCTTCTTTCGCAAGCGATAAAGTGAGACGTGGTCTGTGAAGGGCTGAAGATTAACTTCAGAGGGGGGTGAACACCTGCACAAGCCATGTCTTCTGTCAATAAGAACTTCACATTCAGAGCTGAATAAGCACCACATGAAAGAGCAATTAACCGAAAATTGTATGCAAACAAATTATCTTGAAAATGCTTTCCAAATTATTTCCATTATTCATCTATGACCACCGCTGTAGTCGTAAAGCAGTTTGTGGTGGAATAATAGTCTTGACTCCAGGCCTTCAATTGCTGATAAGAGCAGCTGGAAAACGTATATCCGTGGCAGCAGATTACTTATAATGGATTTGGTTAGCTAGGGAAGGCTTTTAATTTCATGCATTCTCCCCAGAGACTACCCCTCAACCTGATGTGTACTTCTGTACTGATCTAGAATCAGGAGATAACAATAACCTTGGGCAGTAGCGTAGCTAGCCCCCTAACTGAAATTTCGAGTCAATCTGATGACGATTACCCTAGAAACTCTGACCAATCTGAGTTTTTGGCAAACTGTTTGATGGATCGATATACATTTTGTCATCTGAGCAGTGGTTGGCTTCCTTACAAGTCAATCAAGTAATAGGACAAATTAGACAGGCCATTTTAAACATGGTGATTTAAAGGTCCAGCAACACTCTGAGTACTGTAAAAAAGCAAAAAGTTGTATTTTTAAGTACAAGGGTGAGATAGGGTTAAACCTTTACGCACCGGTGCTGAGTAAACATTACTTTCCCCCCACCCTGAATTGCTTTTCGATGGAGATATACTTCATCATGTTACACAGATTACTCATCCCACAAGATCTTGCATGAGAGCTAATTTTTTTTTTTTTAAATATACACTATATCATAAGAGGCTAGCCAGCAAATTTAACATGACTTGGAAAGTGAAATTTTAATTTGAATTACTGACAAGTCAACTCACGATTATCTACATGCTTTTAATGCTCCACAAATGCCGCCATGACAGAAACAGCAGTCATAACGGTAGCATATACACAAGCTGTTTCAGTCATTTTCCCACAGCTCATTCATGAGAAATAAAAAGAGTATAGGGCCTGACGGTTGGGTCCCCTGGAGCTTTGGGCCTAGGTGCACCTGCTAGCCCTAGACCCTGACCTTGTACTCCACTAAATTATACAGGTTAGCAGTATCACATTCCTGCAGAAGCCACTGCAATATCGGTATTTGAGAACTGACTTTCTGAATTGAGACGTCTTGCCTGCCTGTGCTACAGTATGCAGTTTAAAAAAAATAAAACTATTATAAAACAATGCCAGAGAATGCAACCATTTTGACCAGTTTGAACAAGTTAAATTTTTTGAAGGGAAAGGGTGTATCGGCTGCATACACCAGTCAAAATCGGCAACATGGACTGAGACATTGCATGGACAGTTTTATATTGTGTTCAGAGATGTTTGTGTCTACAAATGTCTGCCGTTTCCCCAGCAATTGGTGGATGTGGGTGTAGACAAACTTCTGGCAGTGTTTCATTGGTAGATCTAATCTTACTACTCTGAACTCTTTGCCTGCTAATTAAATTAACGGGTATTAAAAGGTTTCTGGGACAAAACACACATTATGGCAGCCGGACAGCCGAAAAGTGTGGCTAGGGTCGGTTGTACATTATTTATCAGAGCACCAGCAGAGAATGTTCCAGCTCTGAATCACAGCCTACTGTTGGAATCCTGCCTGCACAACACTGTGATTCGGAAGATACGTTCGGCTAACTGACCACAGGTTTATCATCCCTGAGATGAGTGTTATCACACAAATCAGAGGGACAAGTCGTCATGCTCATAATTATGAGCCTGGACAGTGAGGCTAGTAGTGCAGTGGCTAGATGATTCAGTGAACATTTGTGACTCTGAGCAGGACTATCTCCTCCTTTCCCGCTCCATACCCTACTCCCCAACGGGAGTGGATAACGGTAACTGCACCTTATTTACAAAGCCAAGACAAACATTCAGCATGTGGCCTTTCCCGTCACAATCACACATCGGCACTCCGAGCCAGGTTTCTGCTCCGTTTTAACAGGACAGACCTGAGCGGTATTTCTGTGCCTTCAAATGCAGCACTTTGCTCCATTAAAGATACCATATTGACACAACACCGGCGTCACCGTGTGTTGTTTTCCATTTTTCGCCGGTAAGCGGCATGCATTTTGTTTCTGCAGTGAGCTAAATTGCCCCACACGAACGGCAGATGCACCAAGCGGTTATGGAGAAAGGTTCTACACTCAAAATGGCTAGCTATGGGCGATTTCCCTTTTAAGCAGAAATTGTTGAAAAAAAATCCTGCAAAAATACCATTCTGAAGGAAGCAATGGAAACCTGTTCCATAAGCAGCACTATTGCCAAGACTCTCTCTGTGAGCAGTCTGTTTAATCTTTAATATGGGAGTGATACAGCACTCTCTCTCTGTGAGCAGTCTGTTTAATCTTTAATATGGGAGTGATACAGCACTCTCTCTCTCTGTGAGCAGTCTGTTTAATCTTTAATATGGAAGTGATACAGCACTCTCTCTGTGAGCAGTCTGTTTAATCTTTAATATGGGAGTGATACAGCACTCTCTCTCTCTCTGTGAGCAGTCTGTTTAATCTTTAATATGGGAGTGATACAGCACTCTCTCTGTGAGCAGTCTGTTTAATCTTTAATATGGGAGTGATACAGCACTCTCTCTCTCTCTGTGAGCAGTCTGTTTAATCTTTAATATGGGAGTGATACAGCACTGTCTCTGTGAGCAGTCTGTTTAATCTTTAATATGGGAGTGATACAGCACTCTCTCTCTCTCTGTGAGCAGTCTGTTTAATCTTTAATATGGGAGTGATACAGCACTCTCTCTCTCTGTGAGCAGTCTGTTTAATCTTTAATATGGGAGTGATACAGCACTCTCTCTCTCTGTGAGCAGTCTGTTTAATCTTTAATATGGGAGTGATACAGCACTCTCTGTGAGAAGTCTGTTTAATCTTTAATATGGGAGTGATACAGCACTCTCTCTCTCTCTCTGAGCAGTCTTGTTTAATCTTTAATATGGGAGTGATACAGCACTCTCTCTCTGTGAGCAGTCTGTTTAATCTTTAATATGGGAGTGATACAGCACTCTCTCTGTGAGCAGTCTGTTTAATCTTTAATATGGGAGTGATACAGCTCTCTCTCTCTGTGAGCAGTCTGTTTAATCTTTAATATGGGAGTGATACAGCACTCTCTCTCTCTCTCTGTGAACAGTCTGTTTAATCTTTAATATGGGAGTGATACAGCACTCTCTCTCTCTGTGAGCAGTCTGTTTAATCTTTAATATGGGAGTGATACAGCACTCTCTCTCTCTCTGTGAGCAGTCTGTTTAATCTTTAATATGGGAGTGATACAGCACTCTCTCTCTCTCTGTGAGCAGTCTGTTTAATCTTTAATATGGGAGTGATACAGCTCTCTCTCTCTGTGAGCAGTCTGTTTAATCTTTAATATGTGAGTGATACAGCACTGTCTCTGTGAGCAGTCTGTTTAATCTTTAATATGGGAGTGATACAGCACTGTCTCTGTGAGCAGTCTGTTTAATTTTTAATATGGGAGTGATACAGCACTCTCTCTCTCTGTGAGCAGTCTGTTTAATCTTTAATATGGGAGTGATACAGCACTCTCTCTCTGTGAGCAGTCTGTTTAATCTTTAATATGGGAGTGATACAGCACTCTCTCTCTGTGAGCAGTCTGTTTAATCTTTAATATGGGAGTGATACAGCACTCTCTCTCTCTGTGAGCAGTCTGTTTAATCTTTAATATGGGAGTGATACAGCACTCTCTCTGTGAGCAGTCTGTTTAATCTTTAATATGGGAGTGATACAGCACTCTCTCTCTGTGAGCAGTCTGTTTAATCTTTAATATGGGAGTGATACAGCACTCTCTCTCTGTGAGCAGTCTGTTTAATCTTTAATATGGGAGTGATACAGCACTCTCTCTCTCTCTGAGCAGTCTTGTTTAATCTTTAATATGGGAGTGATACAGCACTCTCTCTCTCTCTGTGAACAGTCTGTTTAATCTTTAATATGGGAGTGATACAGCACTCTCTCTCTCTGTGAGCAGTCTGTTTAATCTTTAATATGGGAGTGATACAGCACTCTCTCTCTCTCTGTGAGCAGTCTGTTTAATCTTTAATATGGGAGTGATACAGCACTCTCTCTCTCTGTGAACAGTCTGTTTAATCTTTAATATGGGAGTGATACAGCACTCTCTCTCTCTCTGTGAACAGTCTGTTTAATCTTTAATATGGGAGTGATACAGCACTCTCTCTCTGTGAGCAGTCTGTTTAATCTTTAATATGGGAGTGATACAGCACTCTCTCTCTCTCTGTGAGCAGTCTGTTTAATCTTTAATATGGGAGTGATACAGCACTCTCTCTGTGAGCAGTCTGTTTAATCTTTAATATGGGAGTGATACAGCACTCTCTCTCTCTCTGTGAACAGTCTGTTTAATCTTTAATATGGGAGTGATACAGCACTCTCTCTCTGTGAGCAGTCTGTTTAATCTTTAATATGGGAGTGATACAGCACTCTCTCTCTCTCTGTGAGCAGTCTGTTTAATCTTTAATATGGGAGTGATACAGCACTCTCTCTGTGAGCAGTCTGTTTAATCTTTAATATGGGAGTGATACAGCACTCTCTCTCTCTGTGAGCAGTCTGTTTAATCTTTAATATGGGAGTGATACAGCACTCTCTCTCTCTCTGTGAGCAGTCTGTTTAATCTTTAATATGGGAGTGATACAGCACTCTCTCTCTGTGAGCAGTCTGTTTAATCTTTAATATGGGAGTGATACAGCACTCTCTCTCTCTCTGTACCATGCACACAGTACAGCACTGAGGACAGAGCGTGCCTCTGCCCGCTCCTGGGGCTCTGATGAAATGCAAGCAGCAGTATGGAACCATAAATTAAACCCACTTCCTCATACCCTGCTTATACTGATAACACTTTATTATACCGGTTCACCCAGGCTTGGTTTCAGGCACACAGAAGAGTCCACGGTGGTTTTATCTCTGCACAGTTTACGGTAAGGTAAAGATTTTTTTTTTTTTTTAAAAATTTAAAAAAGGGACTGTTCCCCCTTGCATGATTGAATCTTCTCACGCTTGCAGACCACTCTGAAAACAGGAAGGTTTGTTTTCTTGCGTCAGCAGGCCGGGCTGGGCCGGGATGGATACAGGAATTCCCCTTTCTACACACGGCATACGGACGGCTAACAGAGTAGAACTCACTGACCGAAAGGAACCTCCTGAGCTGGCTTTGTTTCCCATCAGTGCAACCATGATTACACACTGACTGGTATACCATAGGAAAACATTCCATTGAGTTGCCTAGAAACAGGCAATTCTTTCTAATGTTCCACAGCGCAGTTTTCATAACCGTAACCATAACAATAACAATTTTTAACAAGCAGTAGAGTGATGCACTTTAAAAGAGTTATTAAAAAAGGGTTGTGAAGGTAAGTAGGCATGGGTGCAGGGTGAAAAAGACATTAACCCTCACTAATATTGCCTTGAATACAATCTATCTTGTATTTGTGATACTGCAAATGTCCACCATTTTATTGGTCAAGGCCATTGTCTATGAAAATTAGGTGGCCAACAGAAAAGCGATAATTCGCTCACCTGGTCTCCAGGAAATTGTCACTTGGATTGTTTAATACTCAGCATATTTGTTTTGCTTTATTTTTTCAGAAGCAAGGCACTGAACACAGAAAATTTAACATTCTGCACTATTTAACAAAAGGATTCACCCCAAAGATATGACAGCACAGGTGCAGATGCAAACATCTGCCTCATAAACTTAGAAACTATGCAAGTGAAATATGGCATGTAGGCTATTTGCAAAAGTAACAAAGTTCATATCACATTTTTGAATAGGCTATATATTTTTTTCAATATATACGAAAATAGGAAAAGGAATATATTGGCCAAATACCACTTGACTGACATAAGCTTTCTTATGAAATGACAGGTCTTCCACACAGGGCCCCACAATAGACACGCCTGTGTGTGGAAAAACAATCCCTTCCAAGATGGTGGAATATTAACACGTTTCCCACATCGACAGCTGAACAATCTGAGGAAGTGCTTTAGGATCACCGCACACTGACAACTTCTCCTCTCTACCTGGCCAAGCCGGGGGATTGCTTCCCCCATCACCATCCTGTACAGTAACAATGGGGCTCCGATATGATTTACAGAAAAGAAAGGGCATGGGAATCTCATCAGAGCCCCGGACTGGGCCGAGCCGGTGCCGAGATGTGGGACCAGGCGGAACCAGACGCTGAATCCACCGTGCCGAGAAGTGGGTCAGTGCTGCATAAGGTCAGCTGAGGACATGCTACAGGGCCTGACATTCACACCAAAAATATGAATAAAAATATATTACAAAATACATAAAACAAACAGAGAATGCATTAGGGAACCATGATTAAGAATAAAAAATGTATGTAATTTAAGAAAAATCCAAAACAACTGGTACGTTTTCAAGATCCAAAAAAGGATAGGCTCTGTATGGAAATGCATGTAAAATGTATTGCAAATATACCGTGTTACAGGTTTATCACATTATGTCACTTTCAATAATAAAGATATGTTATGCAATATATTTTTTGAAGTTCATGTATTAAATGTACTTTTTGTAATGCACAGCTCCAAGGCACTGGCCTGGTGATTGCTTAACCAGGTCATTAACTAACTCCTACCCCGGGCCTACTCCATTCAAGTATTTCTGACTGGACATGAAGATAACAAAACTTCTCTCTCACACCTGTGGTCTGTTTATGCAGAGGTGCATTATGGGGTCACCGACCTCTCTGTGCTGCTGGGGGCTGCAGTTTTCTACTCTGTTACATGCTGTCCAGCAGGAAAAAAAAAATAATCCACAGCCCACCGGGAACCTATTTATTACACACGCTGTCATAGACACTACAACCCAAACAAAACAAAAAGTAAGGCACAAGTGTAGAGACCTATTTCAAGCGTATTTACTTTTTACACCATGGACCCAGACAGGAAGGGTCAGTGATTTTCAGTCCCCAGTGCACATCATGTGACCTTTCACAGAGCAGGCCTGAGCCATCCACACACTCTGTGGCTGTAAATATGGAACCATGACGAATGACAGATGACACTCCAGCCCAAACCACCACACCACACATCACCATAACCATGGAAACAATAACTGAACGCACACTGAAAGCTGACTCCACGTCAAAGTTTATTTATAGGGCAGAAATCCACATAATGTTGTAGCCTATCTTGAACAAGGGCACCTCTAAAAAAACATACTGGATATTTTTATGACCTTCTTACCAAGCTGTCTGCAGCGTTTCCCCTCTCTTAATTATTCAAACTGATTTGCATATTTCACAGGTTAAAAATAAATCTGTGGTAAAACAAAAAATAAATCAACGTATGTTTTAATTGAAACCCCTTCATCTCATTTGCATCAAAATAACAACAAATAAGGCTTGTTTGAATATGAAGGACTTTTGAAAGTGTAACTAAATGGGCTCAGACAAACTGCAATTTACTGCACCAACAGTTAAAGGCCTCAGTGAAGATGTACAGTAGGTACTCAGAAGATGCGGTGAGCAGAGATACAATGGCTTTTTCTACAGTGTGGACACATTAATATGATCTGTTGTAATACGAGCGTAAACTCAGAGGCACCGCGAGACGTAATGTGATCCGCTGGATTTGACTCCAGGAACAGAATGTACCCTGTGCGTGAACCGTGAACCATGCCTTCCAACTCTGTCAACTTGGCTGGAGAGATGCAGTATTTCTGAGGACCGAGTCTTCACAACTCTGACACACGACTGCAGAAATACACCTGCTAAAGTTAATCGGAGAAAACTACTGGCTGGTTTCCTGGCATGATTAATAGAGGTTACACCACATCATTTCTATCACCTTTTGCCCACATGCTTCAACCACACTAATAGATGGACAGGGGGGAAAGCAGGGGGCTTTTAATTTTTTTAGTTCCCGTCAGGGCAAACCAAAACTGTGCCTTAACGGACACTGACATCACTACTATGTCGCTTACTCACAGCCCCTCAGAAAATTAATGTTTTATACTGTGGGTTAGTTTCGTGGTTTATATTTATAAATAGTCAATTAGGTCTGAAATAATATTTTCCAATATTCTCAGAACAACGGTCAAAGGGTAGTACCAGACTAAATGATTGCAAACATAAATAGAAGTGGCTCTGAATTTCACTGACTGCTGGAGAAGTCTCCCTTTCAAAAAAATAAAGCATTAGACAAGTTATGAGTTAGCTAGGAGGTAAAAAAAAATTAGCTAGGAGGTAAAAAGACCGCTTTGTGATTTGGGTTTGTCTGCAAAGGAAGACTGTATTAGGAACTGCATTTAAAAATGCAATGGGTAAATTCTGAGGTGTTCCTTTATACAGGGATAGACATTGTGTTGTATAAAATTATGGATTAATATTAATAGAGCAAACCAGCCAGCAGCATCAGCAGTTTCATATGGTACATATTTTTATTGAAGAAATTAAGGACAAAACTGCAAAGAGTAAATTTAAAAGTCCACCACATGCAGTGACAGAAATACATTTCTCATAATACTTGAATTCATTTTTCATAACATGAATCACATTTTAAATATTGTCGCACTGGCTGAAGACACGGGGTGCTGGGAGGGGAAAGGAGCTCCTCCCGTTACCTTACATCGCGACTTGCACACACCTGCAAGTTGCAACGCTCGTCAAAACCTAGCTGCACCCAATACCAAGACCTGAGATGGTGATTAATCTGACCATGCTCACAACAACACTGCAAGAACAGCACACACACACAAACACACACACACAGTGTGGTAATCTAATGTATGACTTTGGCTGGCTGTGCTTCAGTACGTGTGGAGGGAGCAGTGCTGCTCAGCCTAGGGCCACATGTATAAAACTGAGTAAAAGAATGCGTAAACGAATGCTCAGGGAGAAAGTCGGAAATCTGCTTTTGCAAAGTTTTACATTTTCTCCCCCTGCCTTTCAGCCACGGTCTCGCCATATCACACTGACTCCAAACATCGCGTACGTATTGGTGTCCAGCGTGTGCAGAGGTACACAGATTCTCTTACTGAATTTCTGCGTGGAAACTCGCTTACGCAGTGTTCTGACGGCATTTTACTGCTCAGCACGGTTTATAGATGTGGCCCCCGGTCTTTACAATGTCCAGTGTGCTGTTTTTTTTCCTGACTCAGGAGAAACACACCCTTGCTCACGAAAGGCCTCCACTGTGCACTGAGCCTCCAGGAAGCACAAACTCTAAATAAGGAAACACAGTGCACCCTGGACGGCTGTATTTTCCCTTTAATGAGACAGTGGAAGTATTGCCTGAGATATAAGCCTTTGAGGCAGTGTTTTGTGCTATTGTTAACACTATCATTATTATTTCAACCTGTCAAAAAAAAACTTTAAGTCTTTTTGTGTCTTCCAGATTTAGAGCATGTTGTGCTTGGACTGACATGACACCATAACACTGTTTACAGAGAGAAGGATATGGGGAGAGAGAAAGAGAAAAAAGATAGAGGTTTCCTTCTTCCGTCAAATGTACACAATCTCATTCCACATCTAGATGTCCCACTGCATCACTGTATGGCAAATCCTGACTCTCTGCTTCCACCGTTTGCTGTCTAATTGTCACACTGTGTATACCTGCAATACAGATTATGCGAAGTTGCAAAGCTAGTTTGGGCAGACAACTCAAGAAGCGCCAAATTGCGTCAGCTCACAGTACGCTACGTCTCAAACAGATTTAAATCACCAACCTGACCACCAACCTTACCTGTTCATGCTTGTGCTGCTCCTGCTACCCGCTGCCCTGCAATGCCACCCTGCTACGCTACGCTGCTAACATGCTTGGCTTTCCCCGCATACTCCTGCACACATTCCTTTCAGGAACGTTTTTGCGCTCCCACCCCCCCCCCCCCCCCCCCCCCCCAGCATCCACCTGTGGGCTCTGCTTCTCATATCATCCCCGGGGGGGGGGGGGGGGGGGGGTTATCATCTTGGCTGGCTTATACAAAAAATGTTACGCAAACAGGGAGTGATAGGAGTCAGAGCATGACGCCAAAAGAAATTGCATTCACTTTAAATCTCAATAAAATACTGCTTAATTCAATTGTGAGTTGTCTGACTGAACTGCGTGAACCTGCATTTTCACCACAGAGCCTGCTGCACAGGCCTGCTACAGAAACTGTAAATCTGTGAGCGGGTCTGCTGTTTTTATTGGTCTAAATCTGTGAGCGGGTCTGCTGTTTTTATTGGTCTAAATAAGGGCTTTCTTGACTAGGTGTTGCACACTATGGAAACAGACAAAACTAGAGGACAACCGGGTGTATTTCATTCACCTGGCCCGGGTACACTCTTTAACTGTCCTCAATATTCCATCCTCAAAGTAACCGAACACATAGCACATAGCAATCACAAGCCATTCGCTCATACATTCGGCTTCAGTCTAGGTCTGGGTCTGAAAACACCAGTTGCGTGCAGTGTGACCATATAACGTATGTATAAAACATTGACTGAGAGAGTCAACATTCGATCTTCAATGAGAAATCTTGTTTAGTACACAATGTGTCCCACTGATTGCCAATCTCAGGCTTAATTAGGCTACTTGAAACGGTTTGTAGTGTGTATTTAATCGCATATAGAGCAACATATACAGGTCTAACAATGCATTTTCCATTAATTTAATTGGCTGGTTTGGGCAGGATGAAACGCTCCAGGAATACAATGCTTGGTGCATTTATACATGATTAAAACAAAACCACTGAAAACCAATCAGGTCAGGGAACATAAAGACTATATTGTGACAGGATGTTAAAATCTGCTGGAGGGTAGTGTCCTCTATTACTGGCATGTGCCAAAAGAGATGAAATCATGAAAAAATGAATAGGAAGTAAATAAGTTTCAAAAGAATGAGCCCACTGGAGCAACCAAATTCCACAGTTCGTAGCAAGATTGCTCAATCACGCATATATTCTGGATTATTAGAACTGAACTGTGTCAGGATCTCTGACTAAAGCGGTAGCAAATGTAACTTAAATTAAGGCTCTATTAAACTGTAATGCAGTCGGTGACATTATAGTAGTCTACCGGTTACTTTCACATTACACATTACAAATAGGCTCGTGAAATTGAAGGCGTGCATTCAGCAACAATGTTCGCAGAGGGGGAAATGAAGTGATTGTTCCGCTTCCACATACTTTTTATTCATTGCTTCAAGCGGTCTAAAAACGGGTCCTACGCTCAACAACCATGCTAATATGCACAAATGATGAGCTCAGCTACTGTAGGCTATGTATTAGACCAGACCCTATGAGTTACTCCTTAGACATTAAAGTTGAATTATGAACATAGACAGGCTCAAATGCAAAATTGAACTAAAGTGAATGTACACTATTGCATACGAGGCACGAGGAACGTTGAATATACCGAGCATATTTAAATAGCCAAATCGGCTTTTTACACAGTAAGGCATACCTCTTTTTGCATAAAAAAAGTTTTACTTAATAGGTAATTAACCTACATCACGTGTTGATACGCAATGATTATGTATGTCTATCTTTATGGCAAGACTTTATTTTGTACCATACTGAAAGGTAAACCTTAGCTGAACAGGCATAGCCTACTCCTAACACAGTTAGAAGTAATATAAAAGTTTGCTTAGTCAGGGCAAGATAGTCTAATGGACAAAGAAGTAGTAGGAATATCAGCTGAATTTACCTCTCGGCGAGCACCAAACTTAATTTTCTTCAACACCGGCAGCAGTACCGCACTTGAAACGTTCTCGCTCACCACTCCGGCAGCGTCCTGCACCTCAGTCTATCTCAGCAGAATAAGACATGCCCACTCGCTGCCTCTGTTCACAGCTGAGAAACTGTTATTCACAGTTAGTTCACGATAGACGCTGTGCATCAGAAAATAATGACAGCAGACTTTATTAAAGTTGATATTCGTAAAGATGAGTGGATCTGCTAATTGGTCGCCGTGAAAGTTCTGAGTTTCCCTCAGAGTTAGTCCCTTTTTTTGGTGGGTGGGGCCAATAGTCAATGAGGTCAGCCAATAGAATAAGTCATTCACATGATTTACAGGTCAACACTGTGGTGCGTCTGTTAAGTATTGATAAAAATAATTTAAAACCACGCCCATATTACCATCACGAACTCTGCTCATTGGCTTTAAACACACAGCGTAGGCAATTAGATTAATGAAAAATTTTCCCCATTGTTTTTTTACAATATGAATAGTAACTAACACAAATTAAATAATGTAATTATAACAATTGAAAAGAATATTTTTTAAAACACCTATTTCAACCGTATAATTCCAGAGGTGTGTTTGATATGACCTGTTATCAGACCAAAATTTCAAATTTCATTATACCCTCAACTTACGACATTAAGTCATTAAATGTGCTGTAGTTTTCTAACAAATCAGCCTGGGGCTGAATAAGGCTATTGCACACGTTATTTATCTGTCTCTAGTGGCAGTATGCAAGCTGATATACAATAAGATGAAGGAGCAACACAGTGAAGGGTCAAAAATTAAATGTGCCCCCCCCCCCCCAGTTCTCTGACATGTGTTCGCCTTGAGGCAGCAACTATTTTGTACTCTATTTCCCCCACAGTAGTACAGAGTGATCTAGCACCAATCAGGCGAGGCCCTGACGGGCATATCTTTCATTGGTGAAAATTTGTCAGCCTGTGTGCACCTTGCGTGTCATCAAGAGAAACTAATGTAGCAGCGAGCCTGCGACTGCAGAGACCTGCCTGTATGTTTGAGCCTTGAGGGTAACAGAGAAGATCTAAACAGATCACTAAACAGTTTTGCATACTTATGACACCAATGCTAGCAGTATTTTTCTTACTTATGCAATGGGTTTCTTGGCTATAATTCCTGTGGCTGCTTACTGCCAGTCCTCTGTGAACACAGGTTCACAGAAGAACTATCAGCTTTCATATTGCTGGTTGAGGAAGATGAGACAGTTACGTTCTGAGAACAAAACTAAATATTTTGAATAATCAGGCTGCTGTTCATCTATTTTTAAAATACCTGAACTCCAGAACTTGTATTCTCTTTCAAAATTATATTCAAGCAAATAATTCATTAATTATGCATTTTGTGTTCATTCTACATCAGTGTGTGGCATACTCAGCGGTTCTGGCCTCACTGAAGTTCAGGTCTAAATAATTTACTAATCTGCAGTGTAAAACTCAATATGAAGCGCATAACATTTGTTTCTCCAATGTAAACCTTAAAAGGGTATGCAAATCATAATAATTATAATAACAACAATAATAAAACAAAGTTAGAGAAAGGCCTGGTACAGTTGAGTTGGATTTTTCTACAGAATACACCAGCTCTAGTGTAGTAGTGTAGGCTATCATGAGCTGAGTGCATCTTGGACATTATAGAAAATAATCTTTCTATTATTTCTTGAGTCTCTTTTCTCTCAGCCCTACTGACCCCTCCATTCCATCACTATTCCTCTGATTTTAATTAAATAATCACACTGATTTGGTTTAATATATTTATTAGTACACATAGGTGGATACTCATTTAAAGAGTATCATATAAAAATGAAAAATACATACAGTATTTCATAACATGAAAAATTCATCATTCAAATAATTCATTATTAACATGTGAAACAGAATGGAAATCGTTGTAAACAAAAACATCTATAAAAAGAGACATGTTTAACTTTAATATATACATATATCAAACATTTTCCTCAGTACCATTTTAAATATAGAGTGCACGTAAAATAAGTGTCATTTAATTAGCAAAATGTACCTCATTTGTTATTCTTCCTCAGTTTAACCTGATCTGAAAGGAGCACATTTCACTGTTATTTCAATGTTATTCCTTTCATGTATGCACCCTTTTCTTTGTTTCTGTATAGTTTCAGCTACAGTGAGCACCATAATTCATTGGACAGTGACACATTATTTGTTATTTTGGTTCTGTACTCTAGCACTTTGAGTTTGAAAGGAGACAATGGCAATGAGGTTGACGTGCGTACTGTCAGCTTTAATTTGAGGGTATTTTCATCTATATCGGATTAACAATTTAGACATTATAGAACCTTTTGTACGTAGAACCTTTAGACATTATAGAACCTTTTGTACGTAGAACCTTTAGACATTATAGAACCTTTTGTACGTAGAACCTTTAGACATTATAGAACCTTTTGTACATAGAACCTTTAGACATTATAGAACCTTTTGCACTGTCCAATGAATTATGGTGTTCACTGTATAAATGAGCTTTTCATAAGATTACAGCAATGAACATACGTGTATGTTTGTATAGAGTATTGAAAGAAAATAAATTACATTCTGTACATGGACATACATAAAGATACTAACTGTTGTGCACTGCTGCATAAAACAATTTAGATTCAAAACATTATATCTAATATATAATATATCATTGCCGTTGACAATTTTTGTCATTTATACACAAATAATTCTATGTACAGTAAATGTGTCATAATTGTCGGAAGATTAAATAAGATAAACTGTGATACCTGAGAATGCCATTTTTTTTGTATAGGTTTTTCCACAACATCACTGATGTTCAATCTGTTTTCTAACAAATCAGCCTGGGGATGAATAAGGCTATTGCACATGTTCTTTATCTGTCTATAGTGACAGTATGCAAGCTGATATACAATAAGATGAAGGAGCAACACAGTGAAGGGTCAAATCTACATTGGCTGCTATTCCTGGTCAATACAATTTACAGATTTAAATTTGACAAATTAAAAATGTACAGAATAAAAAATGAAAAACTATTCCTGAACAATATTTTTTCATGGCAATGGCGGTGCAGCATTCTGGCCATTATTTTTTTTTAATACAAATTTACATATTTACTATGCACACATACTCTGGCCACAGTCTCATGGTTTGAGTTGATTTTGACGGATTATTTTTTAAATTTTGAGTCTCTTGGCTGTGCAGCCGGCTCATTCCCAGCTGTCAGGGCTGGGCTCCACTGAAGGTAGCGATGGGCAGACAGAGGAGAGAGCAGAACGTGGGGTGCAGTGGCTGGCTCTGCGCAGCCAAGGCCTTGCGCAGTCTCCAGTCGGCCGTGCTGTCCGGCTTGTAGCACACAGACACGTCACACCTGCAGGGAGATATTGGTTAGTGCTGTCTCATAAGCAAAATTATACACATTTGCACTCACATACATGTGCACTTGTATTTGTGCACGCACGCGCACGCGCGCGCACACACACACACACACACACACACACACACACACACACACACACACACAGATTATTACTGCGTTTACTACATATGTTACATCAGAAACATTAAATATTTACGCATCTCTTTGATAGGTAACTTTTTTTATTCTCTTCTTCTTTCTCTCCAATTTGGAGTTGCTAGTTGCCTCTCAATTCTGTTCTGTGCAACATGTGCAAGGTATATTGCAGATGAAGCACGTGCACAGTAAAATGTATTCAAATGCACTCCACACTACAGGCTAAATAAATATTGATATATTTCAGGGCAGAAACTTGAACTACTTCAGATTCTTAACTGCTTTGATTCTAACCTCTGCTGTAAGGTATCTTCCATATAAGGCAGCTTATATTTTTCTATATGGTAGCTTTATGAGTAATGACCACAGACTGCACACCATAATATGGGAGGACTTCAATATGATAATGTGGATCATTCAAGAAATGAAACAAATCATCACAAAATGGCATAGGGCCTGCTATGTCAGTGCAGTGCCCAGCTCTAGCTCCGATTGTAGAGCATGACCTTACTGCACCTGGTGACGCTCTGAAAGATCTTCTTCTCGTCCTGGTCCAGGCATACCGCAAAGGTGGTGCTCCCGGCACCACTCACCTGCACCTTGTCCACCTTCACCTCCGTGGTGGAAAGTTGCTGAGGAGACAAAAGGAAATGGGACACATTAGTATGCCACACGCTAAAGTTGCTCATCTGGTCTCCTTTGTGCATCATCATCACCACACGACTGTATAAATGGCATTAAAAGAGGGAACTGCTATAGTTAAAGCTGGAGTATGCAACTTTTTTTGTTGTTGAGAAATATCGGGGAACGGTCATGCTGAGTTGGCAGAAGCCATATAAAGAACCATCCTAAAACCAGCGATTCGGCCCACATTTTGTTTTTGAAGCAAAGTGGCTCGTGAGGCAAACCAATCGAAGAGATAGGCCGATTGCACACTCACAACGAGGTCTGTGGAAGCAGTGGGATGAGGGTGTGTCTCTTTCTCTCAGGGTAAGGGCCAAGGGATATTATGACTGAAATGTTTTGACAACAAATGCTACCATTAAGAAAGTTTTGTACTCCAGCTTTAAAGAAAAATCTTTAAAAAAAAAAAAAACATATCACTGTAACATGTCAGGTGTACCTTACAACTGTATTGGTTCTTTTAATGTTTCCACTTATGAGAACTCCATTTGCTTTCAGTTCAGCGTAAACCTAAAAGCTGTTTTTGCTGTTGGTTGTTGCAGCTCTAAACCACATGAAACACTTCCTGGGGCTCAGCTTCACACAGTTTGTACTGCATTGCCTTCTGCAGTGTAAATACCACCGACTGTTATTACGGGTGATCATTTCCTGCTCACCTGATTGTAGCCCTTTTTGGATTTAGAATTCTGCCTTTTCAGTACCTCGGTCATCACCAACTTAAGATACTCCATTTTCGAATCTAAACAAACACGTAAAGAACGATCTATAATTTTCACTGTATTTTCACACAGTATCAGTCAACATCTGTTTGCATGCAAATATTCAAGTTGAACACCATATCTTAAACAAATGAACTCATAAAATGTATCAATATATAAACAAACAAGGGCTTGAAGTGTCTATTTTAGTTCAACCCAGTATTTTCTTACATCAGATGATAATCATAGTAAGGTAATGAAGAACACAAACCATCTTCTGATATTCATCAGATTTAATAAGGCTTTCCAAGTGAAAACTTTAGGAAGCATGAAAATACATGACACAACTCCTATTAAATGTGAGATAAAGCTGGTGTTTCTCTGGATGATAATGAAGCTTTTGCTACATACCTAGCTCCTCAGGTTTCCTACAGGCTTTGGTCAGGGTGATGGAAGTGCAAACCTTGTCCGTTTTATTCCATTTGCTTCTCCCACTTACACCGACCTGAGAGGAGACATTAAAGGGTTTACACACACATGTGAGGAGGACCCACTTTTTTAGGCCAATGCCCAGGAATTTCACCCTTTAAAATGCCTGTATACTCTCGCACACCTTATTGTAAACCATTTCCAGGGATAAAGGCACGGCCTCCCGATCGCCATCGATCCCAAACCTCTTGCTTGCAGCACCTACAGAGAACAGAGAAGTGTCAATCAACGAATCAATCCATGAATCATTATGGAAGATAACCCATATAATAAAGAGAATACCAAACCCGGACTACTTCGCTAGGACTAACCCGAGATAAGGAGGACTGGAGCACACAGAGCTCAGAGCAAAACAAAATATTTTAATACGACTGACGTTTCGACGTATTAAAATATTTTGTTTTGCTCTGAGCTCTGTGTGCTCCAGTCCTCCTTATCTCGGGTTAGTCCTAGCGAAGTAGTCCGGGTTTGGTATTCTCTTTATTCACTGGTCCTTCTGTTGAGCACCTATAGTTCCTTGTCTATATAGCCGGCTTGTAGCGCGTTTGGGATCACCCCCTTTTTACTTTATAACCCATATAATACTGACACAAAAAAGCGGTACTCCAGTACAATGTCAATGGAAGTTCAGACTGATAAAACCAGAAGTATACAGTGATAACCTAGAGATGACCCCTCTGTAAATGTAGACTAAAGGCATGGGGTCATGGTGACAGAAATTATATTCAGTGAATTAATGGCTCACAGCTCCCATCCTACTACTACTACTACTACTACTACTGACAATGTCAGCCACATCCATCAGCCACATCCATCAGCCACATCCATCAGCTTCCGTTTTATTACCAGAAATGTGCACTTTGGGCTTTTAAATGGTCATAAGGTGTTTGGTATATGGTTTTTCTGGATGCCTCAGTAACAAAGTGACATTATTCTGACCTAGTTATGACCCAGAGAGAAAGACAGACATTGGCCACAAAGGCCGCTTTTGAGAACACACAGTGTGATCTGGGTGGAGCTGATGGATGAGTGACGGGCGACACTCACCCATGGCTTTGATGGCGCGGGTTCCAGCCGTGTGACCGAGTTCCAGGGAGTGGATGAACACCTCATTCCTCCTCTCCCCTCCAGCCAAGGTCAGCTGCACCAGGACACACCAATTTTACACAATGTCGACTCAGAGAGGGGCGATAAAAACAACACTTGCTGCCAAGAATAGGAAAACCACGCTGTTTCGACTTTTGTTATGTGCTCTTCCCAGAATAACAGTCAAAATAAAAACTCCCCGTTTTTATTTTCTCCCCAATCAGGCATGCCCATTGAATCAGTCGATCATTCCGTTCTTATTATGCAATAACATTTATTTCCTTTGCAAAAAAACACTCTTACTTATTTACGTATATATTAAAGTAAAGGACACATTTTGATTGAATCCAGCCCAGAGTTTGATGTGTGCTGAGCCGGGGGGTTGGGGGGCACGCTAGTGGGGGGACTCACCTCGGCCTGGTACAGCTGCACAAGCACCGGGCGGGAAGCATAGCGGCAGTAGTACAGGACCAGATCGGCCAGGATAGGCAGCCGATCGTTGGAGCTGTCGCACGAGTCAACTTCTATTTTTGAAGTTTGCTGGGAAAACACAACACTCACTATGGATACAACACTCATCAATGCAGCTGAGTTACGGCACAGTCACAGCCAGCGAGCACTCACTGGAACCAACAGCGAGATTCCTACGGTACTACCACTACAGTAGCTGAGATTCATCTTACGGACGGTAGGTGGCGTCTTACCTGGCACAGAACACTGACAGGCAGGGTGAGTAGGCTCAGCATGTTGCGCTCATACCAGGGGTCTAATATCCCGATGAAGCGTGCGATGTCATTGGTGCTGTCCTCTGAACATGGCTCCTGTGGGAACCGATACACAGTAAAGACAGCACACAAAAAAAACAAGATACATAAATAACAACAGATTTATGAAATAGATACAAACGCTAAAACATTAAGACATGTATGGTACAGGCAGGAAGCTTATGGGCTGCTCAAAAACATCCGCCATATGAATTGCAAAATAAATGCGGTGTACCTTTGTCTATGAAAAATAAATAAGCACACTATACAGTACTGTGCAAATGTCTTAGGTACCCTAGATTGTTTATGTAGATTTTTTCTTAGATGCTTATTTTTTGTCTTCCGCATTAGTGTGTCAGTAGAAAAGAGCAAATTGTAGATTTCCAAACATTGATTTTCCAAAAACTTAATTGAACTTTCATCAGAGAAAAGAAGAGCAAGGAGTTCTGCAACAGATGGTATGGTCTCCACAGAGGCCTGTTCTCAACATCACCGAGGCTGTCTGGGATTACCTGGACAGACAGAAGCAAGCGAGACAGCCAAAGTCTGCAGAAGAACAGTGGCAAGTTCTCCAAAATGCTTGGAACAATCTACCAGCTGATTTTCTTATAAAACTGAACAACAGTGTACCGAAGAGAGTTGATGCTGTTTTAAAGGGAAAGGGTGGTCACACCAAATATTGATTTGATTCCGTTTTTTATTGTTTACTGTTCTTTATAGTCAATTGTTTGATATTTAGAAACTTTTAATTTAATTATTTTTTAAAGGATTTCCGCCTTACGGATTTTCTTTACATGGGCCTAAGACTTTTGCACAGTACTGTATATTGGTGAATATGAAGGAGAAAGACACAGTTAGGAGAGAGGCAGATTTGTACCAGTCTTTGCCCTGAGCCATGGGCCAGGGCAGCCAAACCCACCGTGTTGGTAGTTCCTCTGAGCGGGCTTGTGGTGGGTGATGTCAGGTTGGGAACGGCCAGGGGGGTGGGGTTGCCGGACCCCCTCCGTACCGGGATGAAGAAGAACTGTAGTTTGAAGACCCTGGTGAGGCGAGGGCAGGCGCTCTCCTGCAGCCGGAGGTTGCTGTAGGCCCTGGCCACTTTCCCCGCGATGTGGTCGGCGCCGAACACCACCACCCTGAGCGTGGCGGCCTTGCCATCCTCGTCGGTGCTCAGGATGGGCCTCCTCCGGAAGCACACGTGCGTGAGGGGCCGCTGCTCTAGCTTGCGCATCAGCTGAACCTGCTGGGGGAGGGAGTTTGAGCGCTTGGACCGTGCCACCACCCGGTCCTTGGCATCGGGGCTTCCCAGGCTCTTGGCCCGGATCAGGGTGGACCGGGCCCAGAGCTGGGATAAGCGGTTGCTGAGCCGGGCCTTGGACTTAGAGGCCCGCTCCGGTGGGCTGTCCTCCATGTCCTCGAAAAAGTCACTGTCCACCCCCGAGGCCCCGGAGAGGACAGAGGGGATGGAGCAGTTGGAGGCAATTGAGAAGGTGGAGAACATGGAGTCCTTGGAGGCTGTGGAGAAGGTGGAGACGGTGGAGGCTCGGTGGTCTGCATAGCCGTTCGACATGAGCCCCGCTTCCTCCATGTTATCCTCCTCGTCTTCCTCCTTATCCTCCTCCTCCTCATCAAACTCATCCTCTTCCTCATAATCTTCCTCTTGTTGTCCAGGAGGAATCTGGCTGGTTCCCAGGCAGTGTTCATGCTCCAGGATGTTGTGTAAAATGTCTGAGGATGACAAGAGCATAAAATAACAACACCCTCAACGCACATGACGCAACACCTACCCAACACAGCAGAGACTGCAGGGCTCAGACAAGGCTACTACAAATACATCGCTAAGACAAAACAATCAAAGCTTAAGATTCTGTGTGCAAGAAATAAAACTCTTTCTTTACCAAAACTGTCCTTGTCCCACTCGTACATGTAGCATTTAGCTGTGGGCAGTGGCAGAGTCTGCAGCATTCCTGATGAGAAGAAAACAGTCACACAGTCTTAATCACATTTTACATTTATGAAAAGAACCAAAAAAAACAGACACCACCCTAATGGAGAGGACATCAGAGCAGAGGCCTCACCGTCAGATTTCTTGCCATTGGAGACAGGCACACCGATCCTGTGTCTCAGGCCTTCCAGCCCCTGTAGTAGGTGGTCTCTGGCTTTGTGTGGGTCCTCCATAGAAGCAGCAGTCTCCAGCACCTCAGTCACAGCGGAAAAGATCTGGCCCACCTCCTCCACACATTTTGACTGAGGGTGATTTTTACATGTCATCCGTCGATTACTGCTCCTTAGGTTTATCTTTATTTAAAAATGACTTGTAGAACATTTAGGGCCTGATTTATTAAGATCTTTAGCATGTGCAAAACCTTTCAGCACAGGCAAAACTAATAACACAACCAATGATTGGTGCAAAACAAATGTCATGACCAATCATTGGTCATGTTATTGGTTTTGCGGGCGCTAAAAGGTTTTGCACATGCTAAAGGTCTTAGTAAATTAGGCCCTTAATGTTAATAAATGTAAGCTTTCTTTCTAGGGAGTGTGATTGGGGTAGCCCACGAGGCCACGACACTGGCCCAAACACAAGCTGTGCATGCTTCAGATGGGGTAATAATGCACAATAACATCGGGGTTACGACAACATTTCATCTATTGAAGATAACATTCTAATTAGGGCTTGTTGTAACGTAAGTATGCATACATTAAAAGTACATCACTACTTTTGGTATGCTTGAATAGTTTCACAGCTGGTACACCTATTTGTAAGTATTAGATTAATAAACTAATGCCAAGCAATCAAAAAACCAAGTAATATGCATCCACGTGATAATCATACCAACAGGTGTTAGCTGATTGTTTCTTCTAAGACAAGTCTCCATCTTTTGGGATAAGTTTGGTTATGCATCATTCACAAATGCTACTATATAACAAAAAGTGACAGTTTGTTTGAGCCAAGATAAATATTATTTACATTAAATATATGAACAGATAAGATAACATTCTTAAAAGGAAGGAAAGGTATGTACCTGCAGGGCCTTGTGTATACTGAGGAGGGGGTACTTTGTGCCGAGGGTGGATTGGTAGGCGTGTTTGATGAGGGTGATGTAAGTCTCCTGCTGAGAATACCGGATGCGGCTCAGCTGCTCAGACACAGAGAGGAACTCTGGGGGGACGTCAATCTGGTTCATCAGTAGAACCGTCCTGAAAACACCCAAATATACCATTATGCACTCATAATCACACCCTCTTACACATACCATTACATACACACACACACACACACACACACACACACACACACACACACACACACACACACACACACACACACACACACACACACACACACACACACACACACACACACACACACACACACACACGTCACACACACACACCCTTCCTCCTTAAGTGTTAGCCAGTGATAGATCCTGGGGTGACGATTGTACTGAGCGGCAGTCTGCATTAAAATTATTATAAACCAGGACAGAGAAAGCTGCCTGAAACCCTTAATGTAAACTGCCCATGCAGAGTATGGAGCTCAATGAGACACACACCTGTATGTGCTTCCTGGGTTTTCTGTGGCCACGCGTAAAAAACACTTACATCTACACTGGACTGGTGGAAATTGGGATGAAGTGAGTGAGTTATAGTGCATGGAGAAATTAGCAGCGCCCATCCCTAACCCACAGCCCCCACAGCCCCCCCACCCCCAGTCTACAAGCCTCACCTCTCTACAGAGCCAACAAAAAATTTAAAAAGCAGAAGTAGGCTTGGGGCCTGGTTGTAGAGATGAGACATGGGAGGAAAGCAATATTTTTACACTATGTGTACACTGAACAAAATAAAACAAACTGGACTACCGGAACAGCAGAATGGCTGACACTTCCGTATGGTATACAGTAACTAGGCAACCAGTAGAAATATGTGGATCCACATCTCAGCTAATCTGGCCTGACTTACATGGTCTTTGTGCGGTGGTTAGCGGTGGTCAAGCCTTGTTCTCCTCTCACCAGCCTGTGGTAGGAGATGCCTGAGGGAAACATATGCAGGTGTAAAATACACACTGATACTGTGCTGAGAGAGGTTGGTGAGGGAGTTAAACCTGTATTTAGAGCATACTGGACAAGAGGAATACACCTCTATTTCTCTCTCTCTCTCTCTCTCCCACACACACACACACACACACAAACAACAAATTACTAGATTACTCTTGGTATTATCTGTCCATTTATACAGGAAAACAATAGCGTATGTGAGTCATATTTGAATAACATCCTATTTTCAGCACATTTTCCGTAAATCATTAATGCGTAGAATGAGGAACTATACTTTCACAGCTTCAGATTCTTCTTTTATGGTAAAAGTCTATTGTGTGTCCTTCACAGTTCCTCATCAGTCCTTTTGAACTGTGTTCACTTTTAATGAATGACTTCACTGTCTGTAGGTGTAGCCTCTGGGCTGAATAGTGCTGGGAAGGTAAGTATCAACTTAAAACTAACATGAAAACCCTTATAACTCATTAAACCATCATATATCAATTTTACAATAAGGTTTAAAAATGAAAGATTATAAATGAAAATAAATGTGGTTATATCAGGATTCATATATGTTACTCACTGTTAATATATGTGCACTGCTTACAATTCACAATCCTACAATTTATCCTCACAAAATTACATGGGCAGTCAGTTCATTTTCTACATTTTTCTTCAGCACTAACTCTTAAAGCTATAATTTTTGGGTTAGATTTTTGGGTAGGACAGAGCTGAACCAAAGTGCCTTCCGTCTTGATCAGTATATCTTGGTCAGTATTTACTCAGTAAGTTTAATCACTGTATTCAATCACAATTGGATTGTTTATTAAACATCAAATATCCATGTTCGTCATTCTTTTTGGTCATTCTAAAGCCACACACTGGCTGAAATATCAACATTTTAAATATGATAAAATAAATAAATAAATATTCAATACTAACCAATTTCCTTTTATACTTACAGTATATTTATCAGCCCTATGCCATAACTGATTTTGTTCACTAGATGGCGGCAGAACACGCATTACAGTTGTTCCGCTTCATTCTAAGGCAAGCTGTAATCTGTCTTGTGGGGGCAGCTTTGACATGGCGGTTAGAGGGGCCCCCGGTTGGAGCAAGCTGGCCCCCCGAATGGGACAGGAAGTTACCTGGGGCTCTGAGCTCCTGGTCGAGGGTGGAGAGCAGGTCTTGGCACAGGCTGCAGTACGGCTCGGGCCAGGTGAGGAAGCGACGGAACACCTCACAGGCTTCTGGCAGGATGGCACAGTCAGGGGGGAAGTAGGGCGTCTGAAAGCAAGCATACGGCGTTCAGAGCTCTGCGGTGGGAGCTGGGAGGACAGGGATTGGCTGCCGGAGGAGGAAAGACGAGCAACACTCGCACTGACACTCATATACTTTACAGAGTCAATCACACAAACACACAAGGACGTATATACCACACAGACCTACCACACACTCTCTTATGTGTCATTAAGTCACTCACACAAACACACACGGACGTATATACCACACAGACTTACCACACACTCTCTTATGTGTCATTAAGTCAATCACACAAACACACACGGACGTATATACCCCACAGACCTACCACACACTGTCTTATGTGTCATTAAGTCACTCACACGTGTATTTTTACTCAGTCAGCCAGATGCATGTTATTATATATTTACGCTCATGCTCATTACACACACACACACACACACACACACACACACACACACACACACACACACACACACACACACACACACACACACACACACACACACACACACACACACACACACACACACACACACACTACAGAATTATGCATCTTCCACAGATTCCACAATCTGTTTGGCCCAGTGGTGCACCAGACCTTTTCATTCAGATGGGGCAGCTCAGTGTGTTGCCCTTACCTGCAGTAGGGTGGAGGAGAACATGAGAGTCAATGGGGCCACCCGCTCATACTGACACTGCTCCTGTGCCTGAGGACAAAGCACACAGCAGAACAGCAGAACAGTCAGCTGGGCATCTGCTGTGACCCAAGCACCCTGTAGCCTGCTCACTACACCCTAAATCCTGCACCCTGTACCCTGCTCACTACACCCTAAATCCTGCTCCCTGTACCCTGCTCACTACACCCTAAATCCTGCACCCTGTAGCCTGCTCACTACACCCTAAATCCAGTACCCTGCTCACTACACCCTAAATCCTGCACCCTGTACCCTGCTCAATACACCCTAAATCCTGCACCCTGTACCCTGCTCACTACACCCTGAATCCTGCACCCTGTACCATGCTCACTACACCCTGAATCCTGCACCCTGTTCACTACACCCTAAATCCGGTACCCTGCACACTACACCCTAAATCCTGCACCCTGTAGCCTGCTCACTACACCCTAAATCCTGCACACTGTACCCTGCTCACTACACCCTAAATCCGGTACCCTGCTCACTACACCCTAAATCCTGCACCCTGTACCCTGCTCACTACACCCTAAATCCTGCACCCTGTACCCTGCTCACTACACCCTGAATCATGTTCCCTGCACCCTGCTCACTACACTCTGAATCCGGACCCCCTTGGGTACAGTACACAGATCCTGCCAGCAGAGGGCTCAATGTTGCATACAACAAATCTCTTTAGTTAGTCAAAGCCATACAGGTTAATGTGATGTCTGACATGGTCTGAGGGGATATTTGAGCAGCTCACTGGTGAAGGGGATGTGGTTTCTTACTTCTTTGGTCTTCCTGAGAATTTCCTGGAGGAGGATAAGGAAGTTTTCGGGGTCCCTCTTTACCAGTTCCTCCAGACTCCATCGATTCATGCACAGTCCCACTGGGTACACATATACAGACATACACACAAGTGTACACACACACACACACACACACACACACACACATATACACACACACACACACACACACACAAGTGTACACACACACACACACACACACACACACACACACCACACATATGAGAGAAACAGCATGTTCAGGTTAAGACTTATGGACATACAAATATGAAAATATAATCCTATGCACAAAAGTGAGAGTTACAGTGAACACCATCCATATTACACTAATGCTCAGATTAAGTGGTTTATACGTATTTGTGAATAAAACTCTACGTCTGCGACAGGATTGGAGAAACTTAGGTCGTCAGAGCATGAGAAGCTAACATCATAGCTTTTTTCTCATGGACCACCTTTTTTTTCAGGATTCTGTATAAAAATACCACTGTCGATAATGAGTTGCTAAATAAAATTTGCATACCAAGAAGTCAGTATTAACGGACCGATGACCCTGATCTCACTCAGGACAGGAGTTGGACTAGCGGTCATAGTGTGACCTCCTTAGAATTGCACTGAAAATGTACTTTAAATTTGGCTGCATTCCTGTAATATTGTGCAACCCCTACTAGCTCATTTATACAAAATAAAAGTACTATATAATTATAGGCCTCACAGAAATGTGAATTTGACAGAAACACACTCTTCTAACACTTTGACAAAAATGCATCAGCTGAAATGTTAAATTTTGACTGTTTAACCAAATATATGCCAATAGAATTTTCCCAGAAAATTATGTACTATGTAGATGCACATGTAGTACCACCAATGTTTTAATCAAAAAAGGTTTTCCAAAAGGTTTTGAGAAAAACATACCATCAACGTTTTGCCCAAAACATTTTGACAGAAACATATACCATCAATGTTTTGCCCAAAATATTTTTTATGAAGCTATTGGTTCTCTGGTTCTCCACAACCTAACTTCCTTTGACCTTATGAACTTTGAGTGACTTCCATTAATCTTGTATCTCATGAAACTTCTGCGTTCTATTACTCTGTTGTTGTGTAACAAAACATTGCTAACATATGGTGTTCAAATTTCATCCTGTTCCTTGGCATTGGATAGAATCAAGAGTTGAATTGAAGGTTTCTTAGAAAATTGAAGATTAAAAGGCATTCCATTTTTAACAGTTAAGGCTAAACCTTCTGAAAATTCCAAGGCATGATCTAGTTCGTACAATGATAAGGATGATGTTGACTTGACAACGCTGTTCGCCCTTGTCAAAAATCAAAAAAATTTGTTGAATTTATGGTGACCTTTCATTTTTTGTTTGCTTATTTGTAAATACTGTATTCACAAGTTGTATTATGGTTCGAGGTTAGCCTATTTAACCTATATTTAGTGCTTTAGTGATGTTAGCCTATAGACTTGCTAGTCTGGTAATGCCGATAGCCAGGTCTGGTGTTGTTTTTAGCTTTTGTCATACAGGTGGATGCACTTCTGCTCTCTGGCATTGTTTGGATAAGAGCAGCTGTCGAATGAATGCAATGTAATGTGACACCACTCATCTTAAAAAGATTTTGTGGTGAAAATACAAACATGGTAATCTTTTGACTGGTGTCGTACATAGAGTACAACAGTTGCCCTGACATACAAACAAGTGTTTAAAAAAAAAACAGTTAAAACCAAAAATGGAGCACATAAGAAAGCTCCCTGCATTCTATCAGGGACCCACAAGCCTACATGCTTCCCCTTGCTCATTTTGCTTTACTCCAAAGAAATTTAAATAAATTGGATAACTTCAGTTATCACTACGGTAAATTTGATCGGGGTCGCATCACTGTTGCGTTACCGTGTCATCGCACACCACAAGCACGTCAGAGCCGACACAGTTTGTAAGTGGGCGGCGACGCCCACTGTGCCCCACCCATGCACTCATCATCATGTGGTGCTGTGTGGTCTGCTCTACCACTTCCCCCTGCGCCAGCCTGTCAACTTTCAGATTTCCTTTAACACAGATACCAAGAAAGCTCGCGCAGTTACATTCAACTAAAACAAATGCTGCCATGGGTGGCTGTGCTACAGACCACTTCTGCTAGCTGAATTTGCAGGAGGTGAATTTAATTGACAAATGGGAACGTAAACAAATTATTCTTTTAACGTCTTGGCACATTTTCTGAATCTGGACATATTTTCAAGACATTTACAATCATAAATATTATGAAAGCATGATTCTGAAATATTGTTTGTATAAGTATACTCTCATTTAGCATCACATACATGGCGAAGAATTGAGTGGAGGACTAGTCTGACCTGAATGCACCTGAGTGCTGAATACTCATTTTTAGATCTGAGAGCTTATGCTGTTCTTCCACCCGTTCGTAACATCCTATCCCTGCAGATCTCTGGTGAGATTCTCTGCAGCTGTGAGTGGGTTTGTTAGTCTTTATCCAGAACACAGCTCCTGTAATGGACCGACGTAGGACGAGGTCCACCCCCCTTCCCCTGCCCCTGCCCCCACCCCTCCATTCCTGTCCCAGTCCCATGAGATGAGAAGAGCGGGCTTACCACGCCAGGATGCCGTCGGGGTGGGACCGAGAGTGAGCCCGTCCAAGCACCTCTCCAGGGCGTGGTGGATGCGGTCCTCTGTACAGGAGGTGTGTTGCATCTTAATTCATCCCCTGAGGAAGAGACAACAAGCGTTCAGCGCCTTATCACCTATACCCTCCCTGGGCTCATCAGAACGAGGGACTCGTCTTTCTCCGCAGGGAGGGTCTACCTCTGAGCGATACGCGGAAAAGCATTCTGAGAGCGTCCGTCGCACTCTCCCGGACAAATACAACAACATCCCGACGTCACACAAGGAAAAAAAACAAATAACAGGGCTGAAGTTTTGCATGGCAGTGAATCAGTTATATGTCTTATGAAAATGTCACGATCCGTTTCTGAGAAAATACAAAGCAGAATGCTGGGACCGTTTCTGTGGCCCTCACAGAGACCGACTGTTTCTGTGGCTCTCACAGAGACCGACTGTTTCTGTGGCACTCACAGAGACCGTCTGTTTCTGTGGCATTCACAGAGACCGTCTGTTTCTGTGGCATTCACAGAGACCGTCTGTTTCTGTGGCATTCACAGAGACCGTCTGTTTCTGTGGCACTCACAGAGACCGTCTGTTTCTGTGGCACTCACAGAGACCGTCTGTTTCTGTGGCACTCACAGAGACCGTCTGTTTCTGTGGCATTCACAGAGACCGTCTGTTTCTGTGGCACTCGCAGAGACCGTCTGTTTCTGTGGCATTCGCAGAGACCGTCTGTTTCTGTGGCATTCGCAGAGACCGTCTGTTTCTGTGGCATTCGCAGAGACCGTCTGTTTCTGTGGCATTCACAGAGACCGTCTGTTTCTGTGGCATTCACAGAGACTGTCTGTTTCTTTTCCTGGTGCCGCTTAAAGTAGCCAGCCTTTCAAAACAACATCCTCACCCGAGGTTCTGCTGTCTTCGAGTGACCTTGGGCAGGAGAGTAAATATGACCTCTGAGAGGTAAGGGAAATTGCTCCACTGTCTTAGGATGGGAAACGTACGTCACTGTCCAACTTTAAACACATCCTCAGGCTTTTATTTATGACGAACAAAAGTGCACGGTTTGATGGAAGCATTCTCTCACTCGGCTCCCCGCTGACATTGTTGTCAAAGATTATATCACTGACACAGCAAGCCAGCTGATATCTGCAATAGATCGACTCTACAGACGGCCACAAGTGACAAACTAATGGGAGCCAGGGGGGGAATTTATGTGATGCTGGCCAGTGTTGCTTTAGTGATTTCCTACTTTTGACACAGTGTGGAAATTTACAATGAGCCAGAGCATGTCCCCTTGGGGGGGGGGTAAAAAATCTGATGCAGCAGAACTTCCCATGATCATTCTTAGATTCTTCATGACACAATCGGCTTTCAAAACCCCAAAGTGCGTTCCACCTGAAGTGAAATAGGGACAAGGGGAAGGGTGACTTCCACAATGAAGTTGCATCATGTGACATGATGTCACTTCATTGTGACTGTTTCCTTTCTCTGCCACACATTCTGGGGACAAAATGTACAAAATTTAGGATGTCAAATTTGTCTGAGGTACAGGAATTGATATGGTGTAACTTGTGAGAGCCTTAGTGTGGATGACAAAAAATTTGCGCTGGCAGTCCCCATCAATGAAAAATCCCCCAAGAAGCACCATATTGGTAACTACAAACAGACAAATGTCCTTCTTCACATGACTCACCGAGGTCTGGCTTGATCACAGGTTTGCTTGTCATTATGATAAAAAAGACCAACAACATTGGTTTTAAAATGAGTCAAAACAGTTAAACTGGCTCCATGTTCAGTTATTTTGCAGATAGTTTAGACCTTATGATGCTACGCGGAAGAAATGTTTCATATAAAATGTGTGGCTAACAAGCTAAATGATAAGAACGTGAGACATTTCATTAATTTGTTGCTCACATGTTTGACTAGTTAGCCATGTTCCACTGAAGCCCCTGTATGAGGTATAAATGTATTATTCATCAATAGATTACTATAGTACGGAATGTCATTATTTCCTGAACACTGTCTGCCAAACTTAATCTACAATGTGAGCAAAAGGCACCCTGTATTTTTTATTTTGATACACTCTTGTACTTGACACAATGTTTTGTTTAAATGTTAAATAAAAAGTAATTTTCAAAAAACAAAACAAAGATTTAAGCCCCTGAAGCAGAGCCAGCCCTAGGGTTTTGGTGGCCCTAAACAAAAATGTGTTCCTGTGTCATAGCTGATCCTATAATGTGTCCAAAACAAACTGAATTGTGTGGCTCAGGGACGGTTGTGGCCTTAAACGACTCCATAGTGTTTATGATAGCAGCTTAAGCTCTGCCCTGAAGCTGGCGAGGGGCACATTGTTCCTGGCCAAGGTGAACCTGACACACGTGTCAGAAAAGTGAAATCACCATAGCAGTGTTTCTATGGCAACTCGCCCCCACATAGCAACAAGAATGATGTTAAAATTAGCAATAGCTTTTTATTTTAAGACTGTGTACGCCGTCTTTCAAATGAAACTGAGCCAATAGACAGACATGACAAAGGTTCTGTCATACAGGAGAAGTGATAATGAACAGGGAAAGTCCAAAGAGGAGAGAAGGTGCCAAAGGGTAGAGACGGTGCAATGGAAAAAAACAAAAGAAATTTGAATATTATACTGGAGTAACAGGAACAGGCACAGGTGTTTCATGTTTTGTTAAAGAATGGCTGTTACTTGCAAGTGTATGTTTGCTTTTTTATTTTTCTGAACAAAACACGATTAATGTTAACAACACCTTTTCACAGTTAACATATTTCACAATTTCTTTCTTGAAAAAAAGGATTTTTAAGACCTCATAAAGGAAGACAACTTCCACTGAACAGCATTCAGTTACCCTGTACCGAGTCTGCAGGTACAGCATTGTACACTGCATTGGATTATATCATTATATTACAGGGAGAGTCATTCCTTGGTATAGCCACCACCAGACACAGAGTCTTTGCTTTCGTCACAGGGCCTTTCTAGAATCACAGGAGCTGTGCAAACGTTGATCCCTTTGGCACTGACTGACTGCCCCTGCCACACACTGACCTGCTCCTGTGAGAGCGTGGCACTAACCCCCCCCCCCCCCCCACACACACACACAGACCTGCTCCTGTGAGAGCGTGGCACTAACCCCCCCCCCCCCCACACACACACACACACACACACAGACCTGCTCCTGTGAGAGCGTGGCACTAACACCCCCCCCCCCCCCCCCCCGCTGCTGTGACAGCCTCCTCAGAGGATAAAGCCCTCCCTATTTTGACAAGAGGTGCTTTTCTTGTGGATATGGGGCAGGAAGCTATCTTTGTGTGCAGCTGCGGCCAATAGACCCTGCGCTGAGTGGCGGATGGGGAAGTGAGGGGGGAAGCGAGGGGGGGAGGAGGGGTATTGGGCACCTGACCCCTGCATTGGGGGCCATCAGGGAGATCCTTCATTAACACATTCCTGTAGGAAGTGCACAAAGCTCAAAGCCCAAGAAAATACCTACAGCACTGCAATGTACTTTGCAAACAGGTGCAAATAAACACTCACTAACGAATGGCAAATGATAGCATCAGTAACATATCATGGCCTTTCAAGTACACAGTAGAGTTTGTTTGCGACAGTCCATCGCTAAATAATATTATCAATGGTCGTGTAAAACAAAATAAATAAAATTATGAAGTGGACGTAAAGAGGATTAAGTGAGAATTACAGCAGCTCATTCCAGATCAAATTACAGAATTGATTGTCACATAAACGTTGCAATTATTTATTGTTCATCTGTATAACATGAGGTGTAAAATCCAGGCTCATAAAGTAAAAGTCCACCCCAGTATTTTGTTCCAATCACCTGGAACTATAACTAATCTTGTGAAATTAGCTGGCTGAGTGCATGGGTGGAAGAAAAACATGACAGGACTCTACTTTCTGACCCCTGGACTTTTCACCTCTGTACAACTTAGAGAACACCATGGATGAAGGTAATGAATATGTGCAACTAACTTGTTGAAGGTCAAGCATTAATGAATAATTCACACTGGAAAATAAATAAAGACATTATACACAATTCCGTTGAAATGGTAAATGTGGTAATCATGAAATCATATCCTTTTCATAAGGGGATGTGTGCATGTCCTTTTTAATGTCAACAAGTTCACTTCCACATTTTCACATTTTGCAACAAGGAATGAAAACCACTAGCCAGTTGACAAATAGCTTTCATATACATTCCACATACATGTAGATCTACTCGGTGTAAACAGGCTGGCCTCAGCGTTATTACATTACATTACAGCATTTAGCAGACGCTCTTATCAGACGCACTTACACAACTTTTTAGCATTTATTATTTTATTTTTTATACATATTATCCATTCATACAGCTGGATATATACTGAAGCGATCCAGGTTAAGTACCTTGCTCAAGGGTACATCGGCAGTGTCCTACCTGGGAATCGAACCTGCAACCTTTCGGTTACAAGGCCAGTTCCTTACAAGGGCTGGTTGGCACAGTGGCAGATATACCAACAGTTATACCAATGAATCTCTGCATGTTGTCCCCTTGTTTCCCTCAAAGATTTTCAAAATGCTGCTAATAGCAGGGGGACACAGACAACTAATTTCCCCTTGTGAATAGTTTGGACATACAAAATCGTCCGTGGGCTTGATATAGCCTCATGTAAAAAACAAATGGACATGACACCAAAACCAGTATTATCAGAACAATTGACCAGTTTAAGTAGAGTACGTGTAAAGGTAAACTCATATAGATTATAAAGAATAATGACCTGTGTGACAATAAAAGGTAACTGTGGGTGGGATTCGTAGAGGGAAATCTTTGGGAAGAAATCTTTCAAGAAGATGACAGTAGTGATAATCTCTGAAGAGTGGTTATCCCCTGAAGAGTGGTTATCCCCTGAAGACAGAGTGGTTATCCCCTTGAGCATATTAAAGGCTAACAGCAGTGGGAGAGCAGACAGAGGGAGCTAGGCTAGCACCAATGACAATCAATGACCAGAGGTATTGTTCCAGTTCCTGATTCAATCAGAAATGCTTCTAAATTTCTGTGTCTGGTTTGGCCTCTCGATGTTTACACACGAGCACCACTGCAGACACAAGCAGGATAATACGGGTAAAAGGGCAGGGCGGAGGCCAAGCTTCAGCATCTCCTCTGCAAGCTGTAGTGAAAGGTGTTACACGTCCGCAGGGTGAAAAATCAAAGACTGACTGCAGCTCTACGCGGCTCATTTTTCATTAGTGCCGTGAGTGTCACACGGACATGATTTTTCAACGGGATTATGAACCCGGCCTTGCAGTACATTAGCGCCAACACCGACATGAGGACCTCTCTCTGATTTTTCACAGGGTCTCGTTTCCATCGGCACCAAACAGGAAGATCATTCCCCTTGGTCTGCCGAGGAAACAGGTGCTGCGCTATTGTTTGTGATCCACGATGCCGATGGACTCCCACAGAACAGCAGAAGCACTACATTGTGCTGGAGCCCCTGTTTGATATGGTTAGATATTCCAAATGACTTTCCTCTGGCCCTGTAAACAAGCTGTGATTCCCCCTATTGAGAATCGGCTCCTGATGGTTTCAGGAAATAACAGTCGAACAATAACGTGCTACTGTAAGCGCTTCCCTTTTTGAGAAAAAAACTGTCAACAAAGAGGTCTCCTCACGGCGTACTACCTGTTAGGATACTGAGCATCCATCAGTAATATTCCACTGAAACATTAAAAGAGGTATTTTCCCAGCCACTGTGCTGTCACCTCCCTGCTGAGGTCACTCCAGGATCAGGTTCAAAGTTCTGACCCTGGCCTACACTGCAGCCAATAGGACAGGCCCCACCTACCTGCAGGACTTAATCCAGAACTATGTTCCTGCTCGACCACTTCGCTCCTCTACAGCAGGGCGACTCGTACTTCCCCCCCTCCATGTCAACGGCTCTCGCTCGTCCCAACTGCGGAGCTTTTCCACCCTAGTTCCTCAGTGGTGGAACGAACTCCCCATTCCCCTACGTTCTACTCCAACCCTGCCTGCGTTCTGTCGTGGCCTGAAGACACACCTCTTCAGACTCCACCTTGACTGATATACTAATCTAGGACCTCTCATGATACTTGTTCCCTGTGTTTTCTTGTCTAACTGTTTGTAATAGTTTGTAATAGTTTATAATAGTATTTAGAATAGAATTATAATATAGCAGATTTACCCACAGCTTACTGTGAACTACATTCAATGTTCATTAGGGATAGCTGCTACGTTATGGGAAGGACATGCTTTGTCTTATCTGTTCTGTAGTCACGTTTCTGTATGCACTTATTGTATGTCGCTTTGGATAAAAGAATTGTTTGATTCCCAACAATTCCATTTCTGAATATAAAATAGGTGCCATTTTACACTTGTCAAATGTCAATTATGACACCATCCACATGCATATGTGTTGTTTATATGCTCCCATTCCTGGGGAAGTAAAGAAGAAGTGCACCAGTCACCAGAGCACTGATTTCCTGGGCTTGGAATCAGAAACATTCAATAAAGGCTCTCAGTATTAAAATGATGTTCTGCGGGAGGTCTCATCCCTCATGTATGTCTGTATGATAACACCTTTTAGGAAAATAAATTCTGCGCTAGATTTCTCTCACGAGGCCTAAGCCGTATGAGGTTAGCATTTATTTGAATACTGCAGCTAACTGTCACCTATTGTTCATCATTTATGCGACACGCGCTTGAAATGAATTTGTTGCAATTTAAAGACAGACCTCAAAATTAGACTATGAATAGCTCACCAATTCTCAGAAAACACTCAAAGGTGCAACATTTGATCAGGGAAGATACCAGTTTCAATATTCAGCTGTCATCAAGATAAACCTAGAAATGTTTTCTTTTTATTTTTTTTTAAAGAACCCCCTGATCTGAAATGGCTGCCACGGGGCAGAATTGTGAAAGGTGAGAGTGAAGGTGTTAGCACTGATTCTGCAGATAACACTCACACAAGGCGGTAAACAGGAAGGGTACACGGGCTGTGCAAACTGCAGAGAGGAGTTTCAGAGGCAAAATTTTACATCCCCAAGACAGGTGAGTTGCATCAGCGAAGGACACACTCAAACTGTGCAGAAGATCAGGAAAACAAACCACAGAAAAAGCTGTTTCACAGTGCACTACTTATTAAAGTTCCTCTCTACATAAACAGAGTTTATACCTCATGGCAGCCAGTGGTTCATAGCTTTCTTTTGGTTCTGGGTAATTAAATTCACTGTATGCCATGTTAATAATAATTGTTGAAGGCCATTAGCATAGCATAAATAAGCCTTTTCATCTATCTATAGAACAGACTAGAGATATGCAAAGTGACAGATATTACAGCTCTAATGCAGAGATTGTGCCAGGACATTTACTACAGTGTGTAAATGTACAAATAGGCATGATGAAGATGACTGGATTGCTACACTTAGTGATATAGAATAACTTATATAACTTATATAGAAAAGATTAGGAGAAAAATATTATGTTGACATTCTATAATGCCTTTTATGTTTTATGTTTGGGGTCAAATTGACCCCAGAAACTTTAAACGGCCACAAAACTATTGCAATTGTAAAGCATTGAGTGAGCCAGTGGGCCTACAGAGCTGTTAGAGCATTTCTCACTTTCATTTTCTTGGAAAATACACAATCAATTTCTCTCTGACTCAGAAAGTTACCATGTAACTTAGCATGCATCCTCCTGCATCACAGTCTCCCCATATATCATTGGCTTCTCCAGTAGCCGCATAAATGAGTTATTGTTATGTTTCTGTGGTAAATGTCGTATGTTGTCCGGGATAAGCTCAATGATTCATAGACAATGTTATTGCCTTTTCAAGCCATGAGGAATCGCACAATACGGGGGTTAGTGCACACATGAACACAGCCGGAGTGATAGAATAGCCTCATGACAAGCATGGCAAGCTTTACCTGTACTGTAATATAAATGATGTATGTTCAGTATCGTTCAATACAGTGCTACTGCACACTCATCCGAGCAGCTTTGTAGAGCAGTATTCTTCTTCCCTATTGTGTATTATTAGAATGAACATCATATCATATCATATGGGCATTTCTAAAGGAGAAGTTAAGCAAGCCTAGGGGGAAACTGCATCGGAAGCGGCTTAATTTTCAGTCATGACATCATCTGGCCCCTCCTCCTAACCCTCATCCATCGCTAGCACATCCTCCTGCTGATGTGTGCCCCATATGTTGCAAGTGTCGCCTATTCAAAGTTAAAGTAATATGGGGAATGCTTCCTAAACCCTGAAAAGATTATTAATTTGAACTCAAATGTTAGGACCCTGAGCACTGCAAAAAGGTTGTAGCTGTTTACAGTTTGTAAGTTGTACAATATGCAATCATATATGCAGCTGCAACATGGAATCATATTAATTATTCAATAACCTTTGTTCAAATGCAGTGTCCTGCATCCATTGTTTGTCGCTAGACCTGATGCATCTTTGGTTTATTGGACTCTGAACTACACTTGAAATTTCTATTTTACTACAAAGATGAAAACTTGAGAACTTATAATGATACTAGTTTTATCACCAGCTATAGGATAGGTTAATGTCTCTTGAGTATTGTAATTATACTCAACATTGATCAGAGCTATTCCAGAACCTCTTTTACTTTTACATGGAACCGTGTATATAGGCCACTTTATGAAAAAGTACTGCTTTGACACATGCATTCCACTTTTTCCTCTTTTCTTAATACCACCAGGGTCATTCAGCCAACTGAATTGACTTAGTCTGTGAAAATGACTTGAGACTGATGGATAATATGATAATATTTATCATCCTTATTGTACGAAAATGAATACAAATATATGAAAGGGGGGTGCAGTCAGAATCACACTGTTCTCTGACTGAAAAAATTATTAATTTGTTTGGGTGGACGACCCAGAAGTGCTGTGCTCAACACACTACACTAGGGTGTCTCCATGGGAGCCTGGGAGCTTTTTCACCGTGGCCATCATGGCGACAAGCCAAAGAGCCATTTTTTTTTCTGAGAGTGTACAACCTCGCCCACTGAAGTCATTCATTTCCTTCTCAGGACATAATTTGTTTTGCTGACATTTATTTCAATTCTCGCTGCGGGTATGATCAGGCAGATCACGAGATAAGGCTTGTTTTCACTCTAGGCGCAACCCGGGGACATCAAGGTAGAATAATCCAAACTGTCTTTAATGAAACACCTATGCCAATAACTGTTTTCGTAGATGCCCCGCTCTTTGTAGAGGAACCCCTGCATTTGTCGTTACCAACACAAACTCAGGTGGTGCAGTCTGCTTTTTAATGGTGGGCTACTGGCTAAATGACTACTAAATATGAGCACTGAAGAAACATCATCTTCTTTCCAGGTTACTCTGAGTGTGATGTCAGCATGCATTACCGAATGATAATGGAGTATAAATGTAACTATTCACTGAGTATGCGGCTGTAGAAGTGAGAGGTGCCCTCTAGACTCTTAGAAGGTCTTTTCCAGCCTTCACACCATACCTCATGGGCTTAATACGTTTATTTAATGATACTTTTTCCTTATGGCATTAGGTAAGTTAAACGCTACTAAATGAAGTACACTCATGATTCCACTACATGAACTTATTAATTACACATACCCATGAGACTGGATTACACCTGTAGAACCATTGTCCAATCACACACCATTTATCCATCACTGCGATGACAGGAAGACGTGGTCTCTGGCCTGACTGCCGCCCCCCCCCCCCCCCCCTCGGCTAATACGCAAGATCGTCAGTACAACCCAGTAGCTTACCGGCGGTTATCCCCGATGCTCCATGCCATTCACAGTAGCGCCGTTTCAGAGAGAAGCTTCTAGGCTTAATCCAATAGATGTTCAGTTGTGGGGGAAAAGTCAGCACGGCCACCACATCCTACGCTGAGGCGTCTTGTGAGGCACCAGCAAAACAAGCCTCCTCCACACGCACGCGTCTTGTGAGATTCTGAGCCGCAAAAACAGGAACTGAATGAGAGGTGCATGAAAACACAATGAGGAAGGGAGGCAGTGTGGTAATTGGGGGTGGAGTTTAGCTGTTACACTTTGAAGGGAGGAAGATATACTTTTCATTGGCTTTTTAAAATTTTTCTGTGTGACATTCTGTGTGACATTTCATAGACAGTTCATAATCATAGTGTTTTCATTTTAGCTGATTGTGACTTAGTGGATCAATTACTTTGTTCAATCATTTTCTGGAAATAACTTTGATTATTATACCTCTGACAAAGCACACAGCTCTACTAACTGTGCTAGGCATAAAAGAACCAGTCTGTGGAGAAGCAGTTATAGGTATATGATGTGTGCATGTGCTGTGTGTGTGTTACGACCCTCAGTTGCCTAGGGGTGGGGGGGGGGGGGGGGTATAAGGGTTATAAGGGTTTGAGCGTGATGGGAGCAAATGATAGAGAACAGACAAGATTGAGGTGCAAAGTGTATATTATAACAAGTGCCAGTGAAAGTACTATTTACATATTTACAAGAACACAATAAAACAAACAAAGACACAAATAGTTCACATGGCCCAAGGACCCAGATGTTGCCAAAGAAAAGAAATAAACAAAACCCAAACAGAGCTAGAAATCAAAAGATAAGCTGACTAACTAACTATTCAATAAAACAAAAGCCTGCCTATCTAACTACTCTGTCCAAGACCAACTACTAGTGATGTTACGGATGACACCGAAGCTCCGAGCTGTGTGTCGAGTACGTAGGGCAGTTTCTGGAGAAGCCTCGCACCGAAGCTTGTATCACTTTCAGAGAAGCACGTGATCGATGACAAACGAGGCCTCGGGTGCTGTAGAACCACGTGATCGGTTTGTTTTGCGTGTTGGGCGGGATTGGGGGTTTTGAATTGTAGATATAAAGGAGTGATACATTACCCACCCCTATTTCGAGGGTTGTTGTCGTTGGTTGGTTGTTGCGGAGATTTAGTTATTATTGGTATTATTGCTATTGAAAGTTTTTGGAGGATTTTTTTGAGTTTTTTGTGGAGTTTTTGAGTTTTATTTTTTTTTGTACAGCTTTTGTACAGTTCCGTTGGCTAATGGAACCTGCACGGAAGCGAAAATCTTCTCCTTCGTGGGAATATTTTGACCTGATATCTCCCAATAAGGTAAGCCTAAGTGGCGTAGATATAAAAACACACTGAAACGCTATTCGAACATTGGGCTAGCAATCGACTGTGCATGTAGTTCGTTGGTTGTTATTTTAACGTAACTACAGCAGATTATTACGATTTGTGTAATATTATTATAATTTGATTGTTATTTCTTATTCATTCTTATTATCATTATCATCTGCATTCCTTCTCAAATGGCATATTTTTTCATTTTGAAGGTAAAGTGCTTGCTGTGCCTGAAGGAGCTGGCTTACAGCAATAATACCTCGTCCATGCTGAGGCACGCCAGCCTCGTCTGTTCCTTGTGAAACGGTCTTTCCCAAGGCAGGGGAAATTGTTTCCAAAAAGAGGAACCGTCTCAGCCCCAACACTGTGAAACAGCTATTATTTCTGAATAAAAATCTATAAAAACTTCTCAGTCACAAAAGCACCTTCCCTTTCACTGCCTGGTTACAGAAGCACTCCCAGTCCCCAGTTCCAGAAACACTCCCAGTCCCCAGTTCTGAAACACTCCCAGTCCCAGACCAGAAACACTTTTACTGCTCAATAGAACCCCACGCAAATGTTGTCCCCCTTTATATCAATCTTCCTGTTTTTTGCATTTTCAAAGTTAATATAATATTATTACATATATTATTTTATAATATATCTTAGTAGAAAACAAATCTAGCCTAATGACAGTTACAAATAATGTTATAAATATTAAGTACGCTAGAATGTGTATTGCTTGAGCGGGGTTTCGAACTTGTACCTTCCTTTACACCAATGGCTCTGAAGTCCGACGCGTTATCAGTGAGCTAAAGGGCTGTTTGTTGTTAGCTCACGGCAACTTCGTTATTTTGAACCTGAGGTGGAATTTGTAATGATTTCGTTGCTCTACATTATTTTTACCAGCAGGTGTCACTAGTGTACACTGTGTCGAATGAGGCTTCGAGTAATGAATCTATTTGGCTGCAAGGCCTCAGTGCTTCAGGAAGCCTCATTTCGCCATCACTACCAACTACCAAAAATACACAATTGGCAACCACCCCTTTCCTAGTGTGTCTATACATAAACTTACCTACATGTAACACAAGTGTATAGAGGCCTCTGTCTTACCTGCCCCAGGGCCTGGACTACACACATAACAACCATACACACAGGTAGGTAACACAAAATGAGACAGAGCAAGGGAGAGCTGCAGTAGACAGAGCTTTTATCTTCCAGAGGAGGGATGTGATTGGTGGACGGGACCAGGACAACGATGATTGACAGCGGGGACAGCGAATGGAATGGTGAATGGCCTCCTGCAGACTTAGAGGGAAAACCGGGCAGGACAACACAGAACACAGTAACGTGGAATGTAACAGTGTGATACTGGAGACACTGCAGGGAGAACAGTCAAATTTTACAGACATCCATGAATCCTCACAGAGATCCATAAGAGCATAAAATGAACCCAAGACAAGTGTATACTTGGTATTCACAAATAGGTGTTGTCATTATTGTCACCTAACCAACAGTTGATTGACTACACACATTCCCTTGCACCCATGTTCAGGTTGGTCCTTGCTATATAATTCATACATAATAGTTATGCCACATACAGTTATGTCACACCATGTTTGTTATCAGAGGCTGAAGGATATGTAGACTAATTAATGCACCTAAACAAACCCTAAATGAATGGTCTTTGTATGGAAAACTAATAGATGCTTTCTATAGTCTACAGAGAGAGTAGAACAATTTTTCTGGGTGCTACAAATTTTACTCACCAGGATGTTTGGTACATGATTTAGAAACAATGATGTTGAAATTGAACTACCAGTTGTGGAGATTTCCAGAATGTATTCAATGTTTTAAAAGTAAGCATCAGCCAATTAGGTGCATGATGCTGAATGCAATCAACACTATGAGAAAAACCAATCGTGTAGGGTACTCTTCTGACTATACTACCATGCCGTGATTTATTTCTGTTTTGGGTCAGTCTGGGGTAACTTCAACAAGGAAATTGATTGTTATAAAATTCCCCTGTTAAGTTGGATGAGTGAAAACAAGCTACTGAAGTCCTGCAATGTATATAATCCATAAATATGACTTCCACATCAAAAGGCTGAATCCACTCTCGAAAGCAGGCTGAAAATACAAACTTAGTGTGCATGTGTGCGTAGTCAGCCTTTCTCACTAAGCGCAACACCACGCTCTGACTTCCTGCGCGGGGCTTTGCCTGCTGGGTGATTTGCATTCCATTTCCAGTCACACTCTCCTCTTCTGTCCAATAGCAAATAGGCTACTAGCAATTCCTCATTTGCATCAAGGGCAGATTGGGGGAATGGGTAAACAGAGATCATTTCCATAATGCACAGTGGACAATATGTGTCCTCTTCCTCAAATGGCCTTAGGGGCTACTGGGAATTAATGATAAAAATAACAAGTCTGTAGTCAGCGTCCAGAATTATTGGCACCCTTATTTATTTATTTGTTTTTAGTTTTAAAAAAGATGAGAAAAAATGAAACCATTATTTATATATATTCCAATTTATCTACATGTGGAAATTATTCAATTTATTAATGAGTCAACCAAAATAACACCTTTTTCAAAAATATTTCCCCCCAAAAGTTTTCCGAATTATTGGCACCCCTGTAATTAGTGTCAAATATAACAGCACTGAGCTTTTTCCTAGAATGTTTGATAAGGTTGGAGAGCACATCTGGATGGATTTTTAACCATTTCTCCATGCAGAAACTTTGAGGATCCCTGATATCCTTAGGTTTATGCTTATGGACTGCCCTCTTCAATTCAGACCACAGGTTTTTCCATAGTGTTCAATGTTTATGTTGAAATGGCCACTGCGAAACATAGATTTTCTTTTCACAGAACCAGTTCTGTGTTGATTTTGAGGTATGTTTGCGGTCATTTCCTTTTTGGAAGGTCCGCCTATGGCCACATCAGCCACCTGACAGAGGCAACCAGTAGAATTTATTATACCAGCAGTTAACTTAACGCTCCTCCACTGGCAGCAAGACAGCACCAAAGCCTAAATGATGCACCACCATATTTTACTGTGGGTATGAGGTGCTTTTCCGTGTATATATCCTTCTTGCTGACAGTGTACTTGACGAAAACGTTGCTCTCATCTGACTATAGCACCTTGGTGACCCCAAGATTCAACTAATCCTTGGGATCTTCTCTGCCTCCTTCATCATCTTCCTCACTGTATGTGGGGACAACATTCACTTGTGTCCTCTTCTTGACAGGTTTGCAACTGTTCCAGATGTTTGAAACCTTTTGATTATTTCCCTAAAAGTCCTTATTGGTATACTCAAGAATTTTTGTATCTGTGTGTACTATTACCTGATTTGAGTAGTTCAAAAATCATCTGTCTCTTGATTTGACTTCTTTTTTCACATGGTGAAGGGATTTTATATGTGTGATACCTCATTTTCATAAACGAGTGAAACAAGTCTTCCTTAAGACTTACATTAACTTCAAGAAGTAGAATTTTTTTATTGCACATTTAACTTTAATTTAATTGAATCCTTAGAGCTGGTCATAATTTTGACATCTACGTTTTTTGAGAAACATATTTTTTAAAAGAATAACTGTATTATACTAAAGGTATAAAGTTTCCACATATGCTTTAGCATAAAACATAGCTCATTATCAGTGTTGTTTATTAATACAGCATTTCCCTCTTTTTCATCAAGGGTGCCAATAATTCTGGACCTACTGTATCTGAAAAGAACCGCCATTTAACAAGTGCTGCCACCTGCTGGCAGCAAAGATATGAAAACATAACAACCTTGGCAACAGGCCCACCTGGGGATGGTGGTCATTATTTCCAAAAACTTCAACCTTCACTATTTTTGTATTATTACCTATGATCATTACATATGATCAATAACTGCAACAAATAAATAAACATGATTTTTTTCTGTTTAGATGATTCCTTACCCTGCACCATGCCATGCTTTGGGCTTACATTCTAAGGCAAAGCTCCATCAGTAATAAATGAAACATGAATAAATAAATGAATAATAATAATAATAATAATGTGTTTTAGTAAAAGTAAATATTATAATGAAAGTTCTCCTTTTCATTATTGATAAGTTATGTACCCCTACATAATGAGCGGGGTAACCAAGTGAAAAAAATGTATACAAAAATTAAAACAATAATCAATTTATATACTGTGACATTTATATACTTTCACTTATATAAAAAAATTACTGTTCATATTTCTTAATTAGACGCTTTTCATGTTTTCAGGGATTATTTACCCTCTTAAGCCAAATATATATTCATGCCATGAAGAATAAAAGTGCCATATTCAAATTTGTGCATGCGTATTGGGCTATATTGCTAATTATTACATAAAAATATTTTTTTTAAATAACTGATCAAATTAAAGACTGAGGTGAATAAATCGGCTCCTAACTGCTGAAAGTGTGGTCACCTGGGCACTAAAACTAACCATTCGGTAGATAAAGAAAAATTCAAACACAAAGAAAATGATAAGAGCCAAACCTGCATTGTGTTCATAGGTTTAAGGGGAAGAAATATGAAAGAACTTAAACACTGTTCAACGACCTTAATTGAGCAAACGATTGGCTGTAACAAAAACCAGCATACACAATGGTCATCACGGCCGAAGGAGCCAGGAGTCCCCACACTAAATTATTTCTATAGGCCTATCATAAATGTAATACATGTGGGTATTTACCCGTCATATGCTGTTAAAATAAAACAGGACTTATAAAACATATCAAGATTAGCAAGGTTAACACGTTATTACAAAAATACTTAAATTTGAACTTTACGTGACAAATTACGTTTTTTGAACAATTGCAAACGGCTTCACTTTCTCTGAGGTGTATCCACGCCATACATTATTGAGATCTGGATCCTACATAGTAATATTAGAAAGTATCCTTTTGTGCATGCAACAGGCATAGTATTAAGCACAATTAATTTAACAAACACAAATTTACAGCAGGTTTATGTGTAATCAAGTGTATGTATGAAAATATCTGTGATTGCTATGAATATACAGTGTCCTCCATAATTATTGGCACCCCTGGTAAAGATGAGTGAAAAGGGTTATAAAAAAATTCACCTTTTGGTGAATGAGCTTAATCTCACACTGAAAAAATGAGAAAAATCCAACCTTTAATTGAAGTACGTAACTTTATTCGGAGAAAAAAAAATCATTATTTTTAACAAAACCATGTGTTAACATTTTTTCCATTTGTATTTTACTTTTTAAAGTTGATTAGAGTGTTTAGGAACTTTCAAGCAGTAATCCATGACTTCCTGTTTCACTGGGGTATAAATATGAGGTGACACAGAGGCCATATTCCCTTATTCATACATCAACATGGGAAAGATAAGAGAACGCACAAATCAAATGAGGGAAAAGTGTGTTGAGCTTCATAAGTCAGGGAATGACTATAAAAAAATAGCTACTCACTTGAAAATGCCCATACCTACCTTTAGGGCAATATAAAAAAGTTCAAAGCAACTGTGTTACAAACTTGCCTGAAAGAAGATACAAGTTTATTTTGCCCCCACGCACAGTGAGGAGGATGGTAAGAGGCAAGAAAATCCCCAAAGATCACTGTTGGAGAATTACAGAGGAAAGTAGCATCTTGGGGTCATCAAGTCTCCAAAAACTACCATGCCAACAAATTATTTGGAAGGCCTTTGAAATAGCCTTTCCTATCATTTCACCACAAACGTAAGCGCCTGGTGTTTGCTAAACACTACTGGAACTTTGACTGGAACCGTGTTCTATGGTCACATGAAACGAAAATTGAGCTTTTCGGCAACCAACACTCAAGGTGGGTTTAGCGTAAAAAGAAGGATGGTTAAATCGAAAATAACCTGATCCCCACTGTTAAGTATGATGGAGGTTCCGTGATGTTGTGGGGCTGTTTTTCCTCCAAAGGCCCTGGGAACCTTGTTAGGGTACATGGCATCATGAACTCCATAAAATACCAGAAAATTTTAAATCTGAATTTGGCTGCTTCTGCCTGAAAACTAAAACTGGGTCCTCGCTGGATCTTTCAGCAGGACAACGATCCAATTATGTCCAAATCAACAGAAAAATGGTTAACTGAACACAAAATCAAGCTTCTGCCATGGCCATCTCAGTCCCCTGACCTAAACCCCATTGAAAATCTGTGGGCTGAGCTGAAGAGGAGAGTGCACAAGAGATGACCTAGGACTCTGTGTAATGGGGCGTGACGTGTGAGGAAGGAGGAGCCAAACGCAGCAAGGGGAATCATTAAGCCCTTAGGCCACTAAGGCGGGATACCCGCAGATAAGGGAGGAGACAAGACAAGGAACACAAACACCACTACAACCGCTACTAACTGGCTCACTGTCAAACGCCAAGTAGAGCGCAAGGACAGGGATCTGAACAGCCAGAAATAAATACGCGCCCTGTCTCTGTAAGGAGACGAATCAGAACGGGCGAGTAGCGTAAAGACAAACATAAAACAAAAACAAACACTGCAAAACAATATGATAGTATGAGGAGGCGAATGGAAAAGATCCAACGTTTCCAGGCTACTCTCAAACTCGCGGTCACAAACAAACGTGTCCACAACATCGCCCAATCTTCCATATAGGAAGACATGTACCCAAAAGACGAAAAGAACAGCAGTTCCAAACAAAATCGTCAAACTCCATACAAGGAGAAAGGCACCGAAAGGAACGAGCAGGACAGGCAGCACCGGACATTTACCGGCTAGACCAAAGCGAGATTCATTGAAAATACACGCCCTGCCTCTATATGATGAGGAAAATAACGAGGCGCACAGGAACAGATTTAACGTTCCATGGCGAGAATAGGCTCGCAGTCAAACGCAAACATGTCCAAAACATCGCCCGGTCTCCCTGAGAGACGAATTGCACCGAAGGGCGAACAGAAACACAGTTCCGAACAAAATCGCCCAAACCTCCATACACGGAGAAATAACAGCGGTCAGGCCAGCCTCCACTTCGGAAAAGACGGTCAAGCCAGCCGCCGCAAATTTATTTGGTTCGCAATATATAGGCATTCTACGGTAAGCGTGTAAGAATTGATTTCAAAATAAAAGTAAAGTTCTTCTAAATTCAGATTGATATTAAAAGGAAACCGCCTGTTTTCACGGAACCATTTCTCTTCACAATGATAGATGAACACCTCAGAGTGTGACTCAGGCAACCTTAGGACATTCTGATGTGGAATTTCAAAATTAAAGCCCTCTAAAATGTCATATAAATGCTGTTGTTCTTCTAAATTCAGATTGATATTAAAAGGAAACCGCCTGTTTTCACAAAACCATTTCACTATACCATGATAGATGAACACCTCAGAGTGTCACTCAGGCAATTTCAGGACATTCTGATGTGGAATTTCAAAATTAAAGCCCTCTAAAATGTCATATAAATGCTGTGTTTCTTCCAAATTCAGATTGATATTAAAAGGAAACCGCCTGTTTTCACAAAACCATTTCACTTCAGAATGATAGAAGAACACCTCAGAGTGTCACTCAGGTAACCTCAGGACATTCTGATGTGAAATTTCAAAATTAAAGCCCTCTAAAATGTCATATAAGAGCTGTTGTTCTTCTAAATTCAGATTGATATTAAAAGGAAACCGCCTGTTTTCACAAAACCATTTCACTTCAGAATGATAGAAGAACACCTCAGAGTGTCATTCAGGTAACTTCAGGACATTCTGATGTGGAATATCAAAATTAAAGCCCTCTAAAATGTCATATAAATGCTGTGTTTCTTCTATATTCAGATTGATATTAAAAGGAAACCGCCTGTTTTCACAAAACCATTTCACTTCAGAATGATAGATGAACACCTCAGAGTGTCACTCAGGCAATTTCAGGACATTCTGATGTGGAATTTCAAAATTAAAGCCCTCTAAAATGTCATATAAATGCTGTGTTTCTTCTATATTCAGATTGATATTAAAAGGAAACCGCCTGTTTTCACAAAACCACTTCACTTCAGAATGATAGAAGAACACCTCAGAGTGTCACTCAGGTAACCTCAGGACATTCTGGTGTGGAATTTCAAAATTAAAGCCCTCTAAAATGTCATATAAGAGCTGTTGTTCTTCTAAATTCAGATTGATATTAAAAGGAAACCGCCTGTTTTCACAAAACCATTTCACTTCAGAATGATAGAAGAACACCTCGGAGTGTCACTCAGGTAACCTCAGGACATTCTGATGTGGAATTTCAAAATTAAAGCCCTCTAAAATGTTTATATAAATGCTGTGTTTCTTCTATATTCAGATTGATATTAAAAGGAAACCGCCTGTTTTCACAAAACTATTTCACTTCAGATTGATAGATGAACACCTCAGAGTGTCACTCAGGCAATCTCAGGACATTCTGATGTGGAATTTCAAAAGTAAAGCCCTCTAAAATTTAATATAAGAGCTGTGTTTCTTCTAAATTCAGATTGATATCAAAAGGAAACCTCCTGTTTTCACAAAATAATAAAAATTTATTGTTATCAACGATTTATTTATAAGATTCTCTCGTTAGACACAAACATAATAATAAGAATTTTTTATATTTTTACATCTGTACATCTTTTTTATATGTAATGTACAGTACCAGTCAAAGGTTTGGACACACCTACTCATAGAAGGTTTTTTTCTGTTATTTTTACTGTTTTCCACATTTTGGAATAGTAAAGACATCAAAACTATGAGATAACACAAATTTAATTATGCAAAGACTAAAAAAGTGTTAAACAAATTAAAAAAAGGCATATATTTTAGATTCCTCAAAGTAGCCACCCTTTGCCTTGATAACGGCCTTGCACATTCTTGCCATTCTGTGGTAAACAGGTATTCCACAGGTAAACAGGTGATGCCATCATGACTCTATATAAAAGGATATCAAAAGACTCCTGATATCTTATTTCCAGGTACTCTTAGAAGCGATACTAAACTCCTCAAAAAATTTTTGGAAACGTTATTTCGGTCGATTATTCCTCCCCTTTAATAATACCAATTGGTATTGTATTTTATATCGTTGGAAAGCCTGATCGTTATATCGTCACCTTTACAATGAGGTACAACTTGTAAGGATCATGCATTCGTGGAATGAGCAACACAGCTAACCGTGTGGGTAGCGGCCCAAAAAAATGTGCCAAAATCCCCTGCAATATTCTTCTGTTGGTATTCACTCTCGTTTTGAGCTTCAAGTGCTGGCAGGTGTATGCCAGTCACAGGTGTGTGACTGGCACCTGATTGGCACCTAATTGACAGCACTTGTGCGCATGGGTCCTGCAACTTTGTTGAGTTTGTGTGTGCTCCAAGCATAAACATACCATGTTTGTCTCTTCAGGATAAGGCCCGTGCAATAGGGCAAGTGGAAGCTGGTGTTCCGGTACGCAGAGTGGCAGCATTATTTGGTGTCAGCCCTGGTACCATTTCCAAACTTAGGACCAAGTTCCGTGAGACTGGTAAAGTCAAAGACAGACCACGAAGTGGCCGTCCCAGGAAGACAACACCCCAAGAAGACCGGTTCCTCACCCTTGCTTCACTGAGGAACCGTAGGCTTTCTTCCAGAGATTTACAGGCAAGATTTGCACAACGATACCACAGACAGATCTCTGATCAGACGGTGAGGAACAGACTGCACATGGCCGGTCTTCGTGCTTATAAGGCTGCCAGAAAGCCTGCAATGACTGCCCTTCACCGTCAGGCCCGTTTGCGCTGGTGTCGACAGCACGGACAGTGGAACCTAAGAATGTGGGGTAACGTCATGTTCAGTGATGAATCAAGGTTCTGTCTGCGGAAGCTGGATGGCAGGATCAAAGTATGGAGACGGTGTGGAGAACGCTATGCAGATTGCTGCACAGATCGCGTGACACCTTTCAATGGGGGCAGTGTCATGGTGTGGGGCGGTATCTCTCTCACAGGCAAAACAGAACTTGTCATCATTGAAGGCAATCTCAATGCAGTGAGATATCGGAATGAGATTCTGGAGCCAGTGGCGATCCCATATCTCCAGAATCTGGGACCTAACTCCATCCTCCAGGATGACAACGCTCGCCCCCAGAGAGCCAGGATCATCACAGAGTACCTCCAGAATTTGGGAGTGGAGAGGATGGAATGGCCTGCCGTGAGTCCAGACCTCAACCCAATTGAACACCTGTGGGATCAGCTTGGGCGTGCTGTACGTGCCAGAGTGACCAATGCAACCATGTTGGCTGACTTGCGGCAAATCCTGGTTGAGGAATGGGATGCCATCCCACAGCAGTGTGTGACCAGGCTGGTGACCAGCATGAGGAGGAGGTGCCAAGCTGTTGTGACTGCGTATGGATCCACATGCTACTGAGGTCCCTGACAGTGTAAAATGAATAGAGTGTAAAAATGGCCAATATGTGTTGTTTTTTCCTTATTACTGTGGGAGAGTGCAATCATCCAATCCACCAAGCAACTCAAAACGAGAGTGAATACCAACAGAAGAATATTGCAGGGGATTTTGGCACATTTTTTGGGCCGCTACCCACACGGTTAGCTGTGTTGCTCATTCCACAAATGCATGATCCTTACAAGTTGTACCTCGTTGTAAAGGTGACTAATCAGGCTTTCCAGCGATATAAAATACAATACCAATTGGTATTATTAAAGGGGAGGAATAATCGACCGAAATAACGTTTCCGAACTTTTTTTGAAGAGTTTATAACCTCTGAATTTGAATGGATCTCTATGGGAATTGGCGGTTGGGACTAGATTTAGCTTTAAATTACACTGGAACAGTGTGGAACACATAGTTGTCTAAATGGCTCTAAGTCAACAAGGGTCTGACGTATCAAACAAGCCTTAAAACATCACTCTGCTGCCAGAAATACAGTAGATATGGATGGGTAACTTTAAGGGTTGTTTCTCCTGACAATTTTTCCTATTGAACTCTACGGAAAAATAAGTCAGGAGAAGAAACCCTTCAAGTTATCCATCCATATCTACTGTATTTCTGGCAGCAGAGTGATGGTTCAGTGTAATTGTTCCAGTGTAATTTAAAGCTAAATCTAGTCCCACCCCCCAATTCCCATAGAGATCCATTCAAATGCAGAGGTTATAGTATCGCTTCTAAGAGTACCTGGAAATAAGATATCAGAAGTCTTTTGATATCCTTTTATATAGAGTCATGATGGCGTCACCTGTTTACCTGTGGTATACCTGTTTACCACAGAAGTTGTTTGAGAGAATGGCAAGAATGTGCAAGGCAAAGGGTGGCTACTTTGAAGAATCTAAAATATAAGACTTTTTTTAAATTTGTTTAACACTTTTTTGATCTTTGCATAATTTAATTTGTGTTATCTCATAGTTTTGATGTCTTTACTATTCCAAAATGTGGAAAACAGTAAAAATAACAGAAAAAAACCTTCTATGAGTAGGTGTGTCCAAACTTTTGACTGGTACTGTATTTAAACTTTGAATTCACAATACAGAAATGTTTTCCTATTTAGTTATTGTCATGCGGTGAGTGCGAATGCGAGGCAACGGAGAAATGCAGACAACCCACGCAGACTGGGACAGTTGAATAATTTACAGCTAAATAGTGATGTCAAGGATGAAAAGGGTTTAAGCGCACAAGCAGTAATTCTAGCTGTCTTCCCTGGCTTGTTCCAGGTCCTCTGTGTCCATGTCCAGGCACTGTTCATGGAACCATCTTTCACATTTGTCACATTGGATCTATAAAATCACAAGGTGGAAATCTCTTAGATGATTTTCAGGCTACTTTCACAAAATTCGACCTGTCCGTATTTTTCAACATATGTTACCCACTATGTAACTACAGTATGTGGGTTCATATAATTTGTATGAATAGTCACAATGAAGAAATTTAGTTTACTGTCAATATGTCGGTGTATCTAAATACTTAGCTTCACAGTTTACAATTTCTACAGCTTTCATCTACAAATTATGCTTTCACAACACCAGCAGAGCTACTGCAAATGCTACTACCTCAGAGTGTAAAGGGAATGGAACTAATATGATGATGCAGCTTCCCAGTTTAATCCAAGCCCATTTGGCCACCTCTAAACACCTTAAAGCAGCTTGCCTTGTCCTGAGATTGTCTGAGTGACACTCTGAGGTGTTCTTCTATCATTCTGAAGTGAACTGGTTTTGTGAAAATAGGAGATTTCCTTTTAATATCAATCTGAATTTAGAAGAAACACAGCATTTATATGACATTTTAGAGGGCTTTAATTTTGAAATTCCACATCAGAATGTCCTGAGGTTACCTGAGTGACACTGAGGTGTTCATCTATCATTTTATAGTGAAATGGTTTGGTGAAAACAGGCGATTTCCTTTTAATATCAATCTGAATTTAGAAGAAACACAGCATTTATATGACATTTTAGAGGGCTTTAATTTTGAAATTCCACATCAGAATGTCCTGAGGTTACCTGCGTCACACTCTGAGGTGTTCTTCTATCGTTCTGAAGAGAAATGGTTCCGTGAAAACAGGTTTCCTTTTAATATCAATCTGAATTCAGAAGAACTTTACTTTTATTTTGAAATCAATTCTTACACGCTCTTACCGTAGAATGCCTAGTATATTGCGACCCAAATAAATTCGCGGCGGCTGGCTTGACCGTCTTTTTCGAAGTGGAGGCTGGCCTGACCGCAGTGAGAAATAGCACAAAAGACGAAGGGACAGCTGTACCGAAACGGTCGGCTAACTGACTTACACAAGCACAAACACAAGCCCTGCCTCTAAGTAACGGAAAATGTAACGAGGCGAACAGGAACAGAGATTTAACGTTCCATGGCCATTTAATAGGAAAACACTCAGTCAAATACAAACACGTCCACAACATAGCCCAAGCTCCATAAACTAGGAGGCTAACACCCGGAGAGAATCGTCCCACAGGTAGTTAGGGAGTATAGGACGGCTGCAACAAAAGACCTACGCAAACTTAATAGCACGACAGCCTCTCAAATACAAATAAAAACCCTGGCTCACAACAAAGGAGAACGTAGTCCACGAGAAAGACCAAACAGGGAAATACGTACCAAGGCTACTTACTGGCTCACAGTAACACGGAATTGAGTAGAAGCAAAACGCCAGATCTCTCAGCAAGAACCCTTAACAGGCTAAAAAATGGACCAGAGAAACTGCTACTCTATACTTCTACGAGCTAAGAAACTAAGTAGAAGGGAAACGCCTGATCCTCCTATGGGAAGACATGTGCCGAAGGGCGAGCAGAACTACTGTTCCGAACAGAATCGCCCAAAACTCCATACACGGAGAAAAAGCACCAACAAGGCAAAATAGAGCAGAGATTTTACGGTCCCAAACTTCTACGAGATAATCAACTACCAAGCCAGTAAGAAATAAGCCCTGCCTCTAAACAGAGACGCAAAAAATAGGCGAGTAGCCAAAACGGTACGAGAACTCACAACCAACAACACCACAGTACAAACAAAGAACAATAAACAATTAATGTCGAAGCCCCGAATGAAGGAAACGGTAGGCTTATATAAATCACTCCGGTGACTACAACAGGTGTAAACGCTTTAACAGAAACTCCCCCAACTCAGCAGGGCGGAGCAAGCATTTACCAAAAGGGCAGCGCCCTCGCGTGGCCACCGAGGAAAACGACCGCATGGGGAAACAGGGTAGAAAACCATGACACTCTGGATGATCAGGAGAGATTCTGTAAAGAGGAATGGTCTCAGATTCCTTGCTCTGTATTCTCCAACCTTATTAGATGTTACGGGAGAAGACTCAGTGCTGTTTTATTGGCAAAGGGAGGTTGTACAAAGTATTAAATGCAGGGGTGCCAATAATTCTGGCACACGTGGTTTTGTTAAAAATAATTATTTCTTGATGAGGGATTTTTTTTCTCAGAATAAATTTACTTCAATTAAAGGTTGGATTTTTCTCATTCAGTGTGAGATTAAGCTAATTCACCAAACAGTTAATTTTTTATAACCCTTTTTACTCATCTTTACCAGGGGTGCCAATAATTTTGGAGGGCACTGCATATGTAGTGTAATTGTTATTTCTTCAGAAGTACAGTCATGGACAAAATTGTTGGCACCCCCTGTAAAGATGAGCAAAAAGGGTTATAAAAAATTCACCGTTTGGTGAATTAGCTTAATATCACACTGAAAAAACAAGAAGAATCCAACCTTTAATTGACGTTAATTTATTATGAGAAAAAAAAATCCCACATCAAGAAATAATTATTTTTAACAAAACCACATTGGCCACAATTACTGGCACCCCCTGCATTTATATATAGAATAAAGTAATCATTTTTAATATTTGGTCACATATCCTTTGCATGCCATGACTTCCTGATGTCTGTGACCCAACAACATCAAAAGACTCTTGATATCTTATTTTCTGGTACTCTTACAAGCGATACTATAACATCTCTGCATTTGAATGGATCTCTATGGGAATTGGGGGGTGGGTCTAGATTTAGCTGTAAATTACACTGGAACAGTATGGAACACATGGTTGGCTAAATGGCTGTAAGTCATCAAGGGTCTGACGTATCAAACAAGCTTTAATCCATCACTCTGTTGCCAGATATGCAGTAGATATGGATGAATAACTTGAAGGGTTTCTTCTCCTGACTTATTTTTCCATAGAGTTCAATAGGAAAATTTGTCAGGAGAAACAACCCTTAAAGTGATCCATCCATATCTACTGCATATCTGGCAGCAGAGTGATTGTTTAAGGCTGGTTTGATACCTCAGACCCTTGTTGACTTACAGCCATTTTACCAACCATGCATTCCATACTGTTCCAGCATAATTCACAGCTAAATCTAGTCCCACCCCCCAATTCCCATAGAGATCCATTCAAATGCAGAGATGTTATAGTATCGCTTGTAAGAGTACCAGAAAATAAGATATCAAGAGTCTTTTGATGTTGTTGGGTCACAGACATCAGGAAGTCATGGCATGCAAAGGATATGTGACCAAATATTAAAAATTATTACTTTATTCTATATATAAATGCAGGCGTGCCAATAATTGTGGCCAATGTGGTTTTGTTAAAAATAATTATTTCTTGATGTGGGATTTTTTTTTCTCATAATAAATTAACGTCAATTAAAGGTTGGATTCTTCTTGTTTTTTCAGTGTGAGATTAAGCTAATTCACCAAACGGTGAATTTTTTATAACCCTTTTTGCTCATCTTTACATAGGGTGCCAACAATTTCGTCCATGACTGTATTTCCAATATTTAAAAAAATCACAATAATCCTCGGTAGTGTATGCTGGATAATATGCAAACTACAGCCACATAAACTGTGAGTGTATGAATTTTAAGTTGAATTACCTATAAACTGTTTTGAAGCAGGATTTAATTTTAAGAGATAGTTAAAACCCTGGAGAAATAGCACGGAAGCGCAAAATGATAAACTTCACTCAGTTTAAATGAAATATATTAAACTCCTAATTGTGCAAGTAACTTCCAAATCCACAAGATAGCGCTCTAAATACACAGTAATACAGAGTGAAGGGGCCAGGATAGAGGCACTGAATCGGTGAATTAAAATTGAAGTACACGTAATGAAAGGAAGATTGTGAAAGAGACGAAAAGTCGATTGATTTTGGAATTTGGAAAAATATTCTGAAATGTTTAGTCAGACGCCAAACACGGAGACGCTGAACGCTTTCCCAATTATGAACACTTCAGAATAGTTTTAAAATAGTTACAATTTTAGTTGTTGGTTTTTTTGTTCGTAAAATTAAGGATATGATTATCGATCGTTGCAGATGTGTATTTTTAAATGCCAATTGGGGGTTAAGAAAGAAAAATAACCGTAAGCTACTTGTATTTTTTGCGACAGATGAACTGGAAATGCAGGAACAGAGGGATCTACAGGCAAACCTGCTTTTTATGACTGGACCATTTTAATCCCTAGTTAGCTGGTTTAATTTAGGCTAACTATCTTTAACTGGCAGAGTACATATTATTCCCTTTCTAGGTTAGTGGAATTTCAAATAAAGGATGTAAGCTATGACCAAAACAATCCGTTTCTTGGGTAGGCCTATAGTCTACGTAGGCCTATATGCCATAAACAGGGAACTTTCTTATTCAACTAGCTATCAATACCGCGAGTCTGAATTGCATTTAAGATTATAAATTTGGATATTCACTGCTATTTATAAGAAAACGAACATATCTTGCTTGTTTTAAGAAAGAACACATGCACAAAATATAGCCTACACTATAGGCTATACACTATAAATGTACTTTTAACTGCTTTCTCCGGCTTTTCTCTCTATGAATCAGTCTTGGATAATTAATTTGGCATTTCAGAAGAGCAACTGGCCAGGATAATGCCTGCATTCATCACCCCAGTCTACTTTGGAGAAAAAAACTTGAAGAAAAGCTCTTGGAGAGGAAGAAAATGGCATTGGGCTGTTATTCTAAAGAACTGTCACTCTTTAGGAATACATCGGGTCTGATTATTTCACTTAAGGTCCGCGTTAATTTTTTTTTAACAAACCCTGAAATTGTGTCAACTACATTTCGGTACTGTAAACATTACCGTTCAAATAGGCCTATCTTCGTAATATTAAAACAGGTGTTGACCTGCTAAGGAATTCGGTTCGTCTTAATTGCGACGAATGCCGATAAAAAAATCACAAATCAGTCTGTCCGTCGCTTTCCAGCCTAACTGTAGAAACAAAATTGCCAACAGGTGTATTTCATGCAATAAACTGACCTAAATTTGTATACACATACAGCTATGTATACCATTCGATACCGGCTATAGCCTACAGAGCTGCCAAGTCAACGTTTTCCAGAGCTTTGCATAGGAGATTCTCCCCCCCCCCCACACTTTTTTTTCAAAGCGTCTTTGATATATGACCATATTATTACACATTACATGTCATGTAGGCTATTATGATAAATATGGTAGGCAGGTATTATTCCCATGGCTAGTGGTGAATCAGCCAGACTTGCAGAATTATCAGTTGCTATAACAAAATATAGCTTGATTCACAATATCAATTTAATCTATTTTGATTGACAAAATCAATGTCATCTATTTTATAACCTATACTATTATGCTTTTTTTTTTTTAACTCCCGCAAAACAATAACGTGCATTCAAGTAGATCTACTACAGATTATGTTAATAATTAAGTGCAATTAATACATAAAAACTAACTGCACAATGTGTAAATGAGCGCATTTATTTTAATCACCATTCTTATTACGCTACCTAAACATAGTATACTGGGACGATTTAAAACAGATTGCTATAGATATCATTTATGATAATGTTATTATATTAATATAATCATATTTTATAATGTAATATATATATAATTTATTTCTTTTTAAGTAACCTATATCAAACTAAAATAATACACAATCATGGAATATTCTCGAAAAAAGCATCCGTGATAACCGAATAGATTTATTTTATATGTAAGGTCGCATTCAGGCTCAGCCAGTATCGGCATGATTTCACACACAAGATAAAGTTTTCCCATTTAGAATACGTTCAGACAAAACTTAATATGGGCTACTATAAATTGATCATTTTACGCATATTATTGTTTGAAATATAACCTTTAAGTTTAACCTGAATCATTTTAATGTCTTGCAATATAGGCCTACATCCAGAATGTGTTCACGTGGTATCAAAATGAAAGAGGCAAGCTGCAGGACATGGGTTTTCTTTGTTGGTTAAATTCACTCCTTAACTTTTTTTAATGAACACACTTGTCTAATCTAGCCGACTTTGGTTGTAGAAACACGTCAGAAAAGAGTAACATGGAACAGGTTGTCGAGGAAGAGAATAGGCTAGGTAGTAGAAAGTTGGCTAGTCTTAAACAACCGAAGCCCCGTCGTCAGGGAGGACTGGTGCAATACCAAAGACACCCCGCTGAGTGAGCTGGGCCTTGAGAAGATTAATCAAGCTCAAATTCAATTTACAACAGACCATTTGCTTGGCCTACAACTCCACTGACATTCAAAGGGTGATTATTTGCATAGAGTCCGTTTCTAAACAACTGGGCTCAGTGACGCATATCGTGAAAGAAGGAACTTTTTTTACCGAATCCGGTGCTTGGTGAGTGTTGAACGTAATGTTGCTCTAGGGTATCTTGATGCCAAAACACTGTAGGCCTACAACTGCCTTGTGTAATGAGCGAACCGTTCATTTAAAATTATTTGGCCACATCTGAAGTCTGCACTACAGGTGGCGAGGTGAGGTTGACAAATGCAAACAAAAACAGACTTGTGTTGCTATTCTTAGGCCTACGGAATCGAATGCTTAGCCTAGGCGTTTGTCCTTCACCCTTTGACAACAAGAAACCGCATTCTGTCTTATTACTGTGGGATTCCTAGTTGCTATGATCATATTAGCCTATTGGCGGTAATGCGGTTTGCAGGAGCTATTATTGTAATAGGCTACAGTTTTAGGAGGAGGAAAAGAGCTTGCCATCTTCTTTCTGTTTTTGCTTTCACAGTTTAGGGCACTGTGGGAGGCGATGCAGAAGGTAAAGGTTTTCCACGCACCGCGGACTTGGTTTGTAAGGTTCTGTCAACAGGAAATTTAAATTTGAAACAAGATGGGAAATAAGATAGATTTTTTAAAACGGTTGTTTTCATATACTTTTAGAATATTAAAATAACGAATATGAATGAATACCCACAGTGGCAGATGTAAAATCTGAATAAGGAAATTCA